>JARHVA010000449.1:4782500-5142500 GCA_037957365.1 Torreya grandis
AGATGTTAGAGTTGATTCAGATCTACATAAAAATTGACATAGAATAAAAGAGCCGAACACATATTATTTCTTTCAAACACAATGTATTGTTATTTCATACACTCTCTGATTAATAAATCATTTGGGACATTGCATATATATAGGAATATCATTCCTATAATCTCTCCATCATTTTTTCATCTCAAAATCCCTATGATTATCCAAACTCTATATATGATATATGTTATAACTCATAACAATATATCTAAACAATATTATATTCTAATCTATTATCGTAATATTGTTTATAACAATATTTCGATAACTAACTACTAACCAAATATGACTAATAAATAACCTATATGTAATAATGAATTGTTACTCATGTAATTATTCATATTATGACATAAAAATTACTATGAGGACTAACTTTTTCCCTAACATAACATATTATTGTACCTAGATGCAAAATTAATTAAACAAAAGATTCATAAAATTCATCACAAAGTAACATTATTGGTAAAAGTGGGAATTTAGAAGCTTTTAGACATCATATTTATATGAGCTATTGCATATTCTAAATGGGTGTCCAACATTGTACTTGTTAAAAAATATAATGGTGACATGAGTTGTTGCATTGATTATCGAGATTTAAATAAAGCTTGTCCAAGAGATGATTTTCCATTACCTAATATCGATATGATTGTTGATTCTACAGCTGGGTATGAGACATTTTTATTTATTCACATGATATAACCAAATCAAAATTAACCTCGTTGATGAAGAAAATATGACATTTACTACTCCTTGGGGTACATTTTACTATATAGTCATGGCTTTTGGGCTAAAAAATGCAAGAGCCACATATTAAAGGGCCATGACTCATATATTCATAGCTTTATACACAAAACTATTGAGGACTATGTCTATGATTTAGATGCCAAATATAAACATCGTCAAGAACATGCTACTGATTTACGATAAATATTTGAATGCTTGCATAAGTTTAATGCTTGATTAAATCTAAAAAGTGTGTTTTCGAGGGTTCTTCAAGAAAACACTTTGGATACATTATCTCTCAATGAGGCATCGAGGTTGATCCAAAAAAGGTAAAATCCATTGTCAAAATTCCACCACCAACCAATATCAAATAGTTATGATGCATGTAGGGCCGAATTCAAGTTATTAGACGCTTTATAGCTCAGTTAGTTGACAAAAGAATTCCTTTCATGTGTTTGCTAAAAAATGACACCTAATTTACATGGAATGATGTGTGTCAACAAAGTTTCAATCAAATCAAAACATATTTAGTAAACTCATCAATATCATGCCTCCTATTTTAGATAAACCATTACTTATTTATATCTTGGCTATGTATGAGGCCCTTGGGGCCCTATTAGCACAATATGATGATGATAATAAAGAACATGCAATCTATTACATCAGTTGCCAATTGGTTGATTATGAATGTAAATATTTGGCAATGGAAAAGTTATGTTTAGCCTTGGTTTTTGCTACGGCATTGCTTGTTCAATAAAGAGGTCCATGTTATAATGAAAGAAGATCCATTAAAGTTCCTTATGGACAAAACACACCTCACTGGCCGCATTGTAAAATGGTTAATGCAACTTACATAATTTGATCTTAAATTTGTATCCCAAAAGTCAATAAAAGGTCAAGTTATAGCTGACCAGTTAACTGCAGCTCCTTTACCAAATCTCCATCCACTCATGGAAGTTTTCTATGATGAGTTCGAGGCATGTAATATATCTTCAAATCCATGGGAAATATACTTCAATGGATCTAAATGTAAAATAGGAGTGGGTGTTGGAATTGTATTTTTCACCCCCAAGGGCAAACATATGCCTTTCTCATACAAATTAGCCTTTTTTTATACCAACAATATAGCTGAATATGAAGCCTTTATAATTTTGGATTATCTATAGTGCATAAGCTTCATATATGGGACATCCAAGATTTAGGTAATTCTCAATTAATTTTTAACCAAGTTACAAATCATTACCAAAACAAATAAGAACATCTTCTCCCATACAAAGAAATGGTGGATAAACTCACAGAGACATTTGATAAATTTTTTTATTAATAGTATTCCCCATAAAGATAACCACCATGTAGATGGCATGACCAGTGCGACATATTTGATGCCTTTTGACATCAGTGATGATCATATCAACTTTACCATATGACAGTTACATGATCCTTCCATTTCTTCAGAATAAATGGATGCCTTAGTCGTTCTTGCTATTACTCATAGTACATCAAACACAAAGAGGTACACTAATATTTTTATTTTTATCTATTGAACTTCTATCCCAGACCACTTCATGCATAATATTAAATGAAAATTACAATGTGAAGTACTTCATTGTGTCATTAATGGGAATGATTTGTTCAAAATAAGTTTTGATGGCCATTTATTGTGATGTTTAAACAAAGATGAAGCCCACACTGCACTTTTATAAATGCATGACAATGAATGTGGTGGTCATTTCAATGGATGTGCCATGTCACATAAACTATTACACTAGGGTTACTATTAGCCTACCATGGAACAAGAATGCATTAAACATGCAACGTTGTGTTTACAATGCTAAAAATACAATTATTTGAATCATGTACCATCACATGAGCTACAACTGACCTTTTTGCCATGGCCCTTTTCCTATAGGGTTTTGATTTGATTGGAAAAACCAATCTAGTATCCGATGGTGGACATAAATTCATTATATAGCTACATAATATTTTACCAAATTGGTGGAAGCCATTCCCTTTGAGTTTACCACGAGGGATGACATATGTAGGTTTTTGATGACCAATATTATTTCCCACTTTATCATTCCTTTAACCATTATTTCTGATAATGGATTATCCTTTAAAAATAAAATGGTCAAATGATTTTGTAGTAGGTATAAAATTAAATGTACATTTTCTACACCTTATTACTAGCAAGGTAATGGGTAGGCAATATCAACAAATAAAACCATTATCAAAATACTTGGAAAAATAGTTAAACAATACAACATTTATTGGCACCAACATATGGTATATGCTCTATGGGCACACTGAACTAGTATACACACACCTACTTAAGTCACACCTTACTCTTTGGTCTATGATATAGAGGTCATCTTATCGATTGAACTTAAAATACCTTATTTGCATATTTCTCTAAGATACATCATCAAAGAATGAATATTGTGAAAAAATATTGCATCGGTTAGAGTAGTTGAGTGCAAAATGTACATAGGCTGCTATATGCTTGTGTGTTTATCAAGATCATGTAAAATGAGCATATAACAAAAAGGTTTAACCATGTGACTTTGATGTGGGTGACCTGGTACTAAAAGAAACTCAAAAGAACACCAATACAAAAAAATACAAGAAATGAAAGTTCAAACCAAACTAGTTGGGACCATTCACAGTTACAAAAATTTGGGGAAAGGCGTATACTGCCTTGCTACACTTGAAGGAAAAACTTTAAAATATTCAACAAACATTATGCACTTGTGTAAATATGTTACATGAGATATTTCAAAAATTCTAAAAAACATTCAAATATCCAAAAACATTTTTAACACCTGCATGTTCTATTAGCTCTTTTGGATCTATGTGTTAGTTCCATATTGAGGGCTACAATATCATTTAATCCTACATACATATATACATCCATACATGTATACATGATACACTTATGGATGTTGGACTTTCCTTCTAATCACATCACTAGGATGTTGGGGGCATCCCTCTTCGATGATCTTGATACACACAAGTTATATGATTTAATAATCACTCTACATTACCATGTTTGAGCTTACTTATGTACTTAAACATACCTTATCTATTCTTATATCTTGCACATGGTACTTGATATTCTATGCACTTGACATTTTTTGCTAACATGTTTGATCTATGAGCTACTATGACATGTTTTTGTTGGTTGCTTGTGCTTTACTTTATACACTTCCTTGATTGTTTTGCCTTGTTATTATCTTACTTGTTTGAGCATTTGAATATGCTCCATTATATATGGTCCTTGTGCCCATGTTTGCCTTAGACATTTGAATATGTTATTCCTTGCTTTGTGGACATTTGACTAAGTCATGTTCATTCAATTTTGAGGCATTTAAACATGCCCCTTATTTGCGGTCTCCTTGGACCATTGCTTTTTGATTTGCTTTTGAGTGCTCTTGTATGTGTGCTTGTTTGTTTGTTGAGCTTATACTGTTACTATCTAAACATTGCCCTGATATTTATCATGCATCTTAGGTCTACATGTGATCACATTGGTTCTATGCACTTCAATGATACATTTACCTAGACATATTTCCTTCTATATACTACATGGTTACATTCATAATTTTTACAGGTTTTCTTACCCTTTTGAGGTGAGGTAACTTCTAGGTACTATTTTTCCCTCACCTTAGGGGGGGAGGAATATGAGTGGGGGCATGCTTGGAAAGCATGTTCTCCTCACTTTGCATAGTTATCAGATTCAGTGGGGGCATGTCATGTATGGACATGGCTTCCACATATTCACAGTATTCAGATTATAGTGGGGGTATGCTTTGGAAGCATGTTCTCCACATTTAGTCTATATTCGGTACTTATACCAGTTTGCAGATTCAATGAGGGCATGTCATATGGACATGGATTCCACACATTCATAGTTTTCAGATTATAGTAGGGGCATGCTTTGAAAGCATGTACTCTACTATTTGATACTTATATTACTTTGTAGATTTAGTGGGGGCATGTCATATGGACATAACTTCCACACATTCATAGTTTTCGAATTCAATGGGGACATGCTTTGGAGGCATGTTCTTCACATTCATTTAGTGTAGTACTTATATGAATTCACATATTTAGTGGGGGCATGTTTTGGAGGCATGTTTTTCACACCTATTCATTATCCAACCTCTCTAATTTATAGTGGGGGCATGTTTTGGAAACATGTCGTCCACATTGGTACTTATATCAGTTTCATATGTCTCCATATATAGTGGAGGCATGATTTAGAAGCATGTCCTCCACACTTACATAGTTATCTAAATTGGCCAAAGCATATAATCATATGATTTAGATTCACAGTTGTGGCAAAATTCTATACATGGTACTATTGTTATACACAATTTCAGCATGAGACCTAAGGTGCATATGCTATGCAACATGTGCCTAATATTTCAAAATCTAAATCAATTTCAAATTCTAAAACCATTGTACGTACTGATACCCCACAAACTTTTATAGATTTTAGCGAGCCAATCTAATGCAGTGGTTGGTTCACCTTTTGATATGGTTGAGGTGATTAAATCATTCAATCTTACCAATTTTTTTAATTTGGACTTGATCATCCAAACTCACTAGGTTATAAATATCATTGGGTTATACGGTTAAGCTAATCTCAACTTCCAGGTGGTAATTCAATTTTGATCCAAAGTTGGGGGCATGTGCATTCCAATCTCTCTCTCTCTCTCTCCCTATCTCCTTAGATATATACACTTCAAATAATTATCTATATTTATCCTAATCTCAATTTTAGAGCCTTGCAATGATACATTTTTTGCAAAACAACTTGCTAATAGGAAATATGGTTACATCAACACACAAGTGTACTCTTAAATCTTGTTCTTTCAATTTCAATCTATTTTAAGTACTTTTAACACATTATATGCATTGATTTTACACTGTAATATGTTCTTGGTTGTAGGTAAATCACCAGTAAAACACTCAAATTCAACTCAAGCAAAGACAAGGCATGCCCACACTCCCAAGTACTCATTCATTTCCTTTAAACTAGCGATTTCACTACTAGATTAAAGGGGGGATGGGGAGAGGAGAATGTAGATGATATTTTGTGATTATGTAGCACCTCAGTCTTGTGCACTTGGCAAACTCAGACCTTGGTTGTTCTTCTTAGTTCTACACATGCCTTGCTTCCGCAAGCCTTGCATCTACTCTATCTTATGCGCCTTGGCCTATCTCTTAGTCTGACCAACCTTATATTGACAACACATACATCTCATCTTGCCTAGAATGCTTAAAATGTACTTATCTTACACCTCTACAAGTTCTGAGCTTATACTTGCTCTCTTGTTCCCTGGACACTAATGTCCAAGACAAACAATAATGTTGATGTTACTATCCTGATCTGATGTAAGTGTCTAGTGCCCTAAAGTCATCCAACTTGCAAATGAAATGTATTACAATGGTTAGCATAAGTGTTTTAATACGAGTTATCTCTCGATATGATTGGTAGAAATGCAATATCAACTCTCATTCATTCTTCACTATAAAAGACCAAAGAGGCCAATACACTTATCAAAAAACACTCTATCAAGCACTCAATTGATCAAAGCTTCTCTATTTCCATGCTAGTCATAGGTACAACACATCTACATCTCTGAAGTACTAAAGGAGCAGTCATAAGGTCACATTTATTAAGTTATAGGCTAGGTCATTGTTGTACTTGCTTTACATACATTACATGATTCATACACAAGCCAACATGTATGGGAGAACTACATGAGTCTGAGGCCCTCTTATAGAGTATTGACTACATAAACAATGCTCTTTGACAGCAAGGTCATTGCAGATCAACTCAACACCGTGTGCCCCCTAATCCATTTTCCTCCAAGGTCACGTTGAAGATGGAAAGCTAGGGTTTTACCATTCACCAAGAGCGACAGTCTATGACCAGATTTGAATGCACCAAAATGAAGGCGAAGCTAAACTTAGAAGTATGTAGGTGGTCGCATCTTGTTTCAATTGATATTTCATACAAGACATTAGCATCAGACTCAGACAATAGCGTCGATGCAATCATCCCAAGCTAACACAACTATCCAAAGAACCAAAGGCACCGGATCTAAAATCTGACAATTATTCCAAAACTCTCTTCTTGTTTACTTTCATCCTGTATCAAATGTAGATCTACATCAGGTACTCTCTTTTATGTCATTTATATATCTAGCATAGTGGCACTCTCCATTTATAGCTTATCTCAATTTAATAATTTTAGCATATGGTACATCTAAGTTTAACACATTAATTACCTTGATGTAGATATGATATTCACCCTTGTGCCCTATCATTTATATATCCTTAACCGTATCTACCCAAGTAGGATCCTAATCCAAATTAGGGTTAAACACCATCACAAAAACATTATCCACCTTTGTTTATTTTAATTTAATATATATGCACACACACATATTTAAATCAGGAATTATGTAGACACCTAATTTTGATGCAACTTTGTAATTGAAATGTTATTATTGCATTTTCATACATATGGATCTTTGGTTCAAATCAGAGTCTCATCATCATTCACTCATGAACATCTTTAGATCTATCATTTGTTTGCCTCATGGTACTCAACAACACTTATGTAAGCTCATTGATCTTTGTTTTCTAAGCTTTGATCATCTTTATTAGAATTAAAACAATCTGATAATGGTTAGACCATTCTGATTCTTGTCATGTCAGTTGTGGGCCCTTTGTTCCATTTCACCGTGTTTTCTTGTGCCATGATCATCAATTTTATTGCTTTCAAAGTGTCAGCATGTGCGTGAACAAGGCCTAGTTTGAATTGAAGAAGTCTATACATACACAAGCACCCTAATACAATCTATGGAGCTATCCCCAATTGATGAGAAATTCATGGAGAAAGAAATAGAATCATTAATCAATGTAGAATATGACAAATCTAAAATAAGCACCACATGATTGATATCGCTCAACATTTTTCAAATAAATGTATTTATGATATCTGTAATAGTGTTTCTATCACCATTAAACGAGATACCAATATGATGCATTATATCCCCCCAATCCCCATGGGGATTATTTTTCTAACCACTTCACATAATTTAATGGAGTAGAGACATTGATTTTTGCCCTCTAGGTCGAGGCCCTTAGGGGTCTTGCTCCATGTGGCAAGGCCACTTCACTCCCGTTTAAAGGGCAACAAATTCGGGGGATTGTGGTGGAAGCATGAGCACCTCTTGAGTCTTTGCCGTGCGCGTGAAGAATGAAACACCATCCATCCTTGACAAATTCAAACGCCTCAAATTTTAATTTTTAACCGTCCCGCCAAATGTTTTCTTTAAACTTCAATTATTTCACAAGCGGGGCAAAGACTCCGCCTTTTTTTCAAATTCAAATCTGATATCAAATCTCATCCCTCCAATCCAATCACCAAGGCGACCAGGCGCCGTCGATCGCAACCCTCCAATCAATATATACACCTTATTCCCCATGTCATCTGTGAGCTAAATTTAGCCCAGGCAGTTCTTCCCTGTTTTCTCATTTGGCAACCCAGCCAGATCTTCCCTGCTTTCTCATTTGGTAATCCAACCAGATCTTCCGTGTTTTCTCATTTGGGTGTTTGATAGTCTCTCTGGTAAAATTGAATTCAAGCATTATTCCCTTCATTCATTGTTCCCTTCAAGGTTGATCTCTTAGTGAGATTCTGAAAATACTGCAAGAATATTATGATACGGAAGGATATGATTCATGTTTGAATTAGTTTTTTCTGGATAGAACTGTGTTATTGTGTTACCTTATGATTGATATAATGTACATGAATTTTATTGGCAGGTCAATCATCAATCATGGTTATGATCACAGAGGAGCCCCTTCTGGCAGATAACCCTCAGAGGTTTTGTATGTTTCCAATCAAATATCCCGAGGTCTGGGAGATGTACAAGAAGGCAGTTGCTAGCTTTTGGACTGGTAAGCGTTTGAACTTAAATTTAGGATTTTACGTTTTTATTTTTCTTTCATTTCAAAATTCTGCATGTAAATCTTGGGTGAGATAAGGTGCTGCCATTAATGGTGTTTTGGGTTAGTTTGGATGATGTTGTTAAGGTTCTAGCCTCAGGTTTGACTAAACTCCGGAAAATTTATCAGAATTTTTAATTAAGATCACTAAATGGGTGCTCTGTGTCATGTATATTTATTTTAGGTCCTAATCAAGTGAATGTTTAGGTGCTACAAAACGGAGGGGCTGTTATTTGTGTGTTTTTTTCATTGAGTGGGAAGCCTCTCTGCTCAGTCTGGGTTTAAGTCAGTTCAATTTTTAGGGAGTTGTTATTTGAGATGAGGCTCATTTTATTGATGTTTGGGGATTTGAACCTGTGTCAAAGGCTAAGTTTGATGAGATTTTAATAGGGACCCTGCAAGCTCATATGTTGTTTGAATTTGCCTCCCACAAGAATAAAATAAGATTGGGTGATTCAAATTACTCACATGTGAATTATAAGATTTACCAAAATTGGCAAGAACGAATGATCCATTCTGCAACTCTTCTGGATGTTGCAAAACAAAAATTAAGGTGTCGAGCTGCATTTTCATAGGCTCGGGTGTTTAGTCTCACGAGTTGAATCAGCCGTACCTGTCACGGCTTACTCTGTGTGGAACTTGCCTCATTTTATTGTGATTACATCCCAGCCATGCCACATGATCAAGTTATGGGTAACCGTACTGTGGTGCATGGATTTCAACCCGTGCCCCTTTAATTGTTACATTATAATCCCTTGGATGACACTCTGCTACTGTTATGTTACAATCCATTGGATGATATTTATATGTTCGTGTATTTGTTTTCTGATTTTATGGATTAAGTTTTTTATACACGTTGGTTTTGTGTAGAGGTTGTATTGCGATATTTTGAGCTGTGTTTTGCAGCTGAGGAGGTTGATCTGTCAGAGGATGCTAATCACTGGGAAAGGCTGACCTCTGATGAGAAGCATTTTATTAGCTATGTTCTGGCCTTCTTTGCTGCTTCTGATGGCATTGTTTTGGAAAATCTGGCTGGTCGCTTCATCAAAGAAGTTCAACTTCCAGAGGTATACACCATCTCTTTAGTTTATTAAGCTATTTCGGGGCGCTGCTACAAAAAAAATTGCCACGTGTGTTAGCTGTTTGAGGTATTCTATTCTTCTTTGTTTTAGGGATTAATTATCATTCATCTCTTCTGGTGTGTTTTGCAGGCACGCGCCTTTTATGGCTTTCAGATTGCAATAGAGAACATTCATTCGGGTAACTTTTTGGATTTGGTCTCATATGTGTTTATGTTATATTTGTCATCCATGATTGTACTATTACTATTTGTTGGTGGGACTGATAAATTATGTCTGATTATCTGGTTTGTATTTAACAGAAATGTACAGTCTGTTGCTAGAGACATACATCAAAGATACCAAACAGAAAAACCATTTGTTCAATGCTATTGAAACTGTTCCCTGTGTGACAAGGAAAGCAGATTGGGCTCTTAAATGGATCGAAAGGTAGAATATAGGAATCTTTCTTCTTACTGTTTTGATTTATTAATACTTTTGGTTAATTCTAAACAAGCTTACGGTTCCTTTGACAGCTCTGATAGCTTTGCTGAGAGAATTCTTGCATTTGCCTGTGTGGAGGGCATTTTTTTCTCTGGCAGGTGAGCTTATTGGCTCTGTACTGCCTGTTTTTATCATGCAATTTGAGTTTGTTATGTCTAAAGCGAGATTTGTTTTGCAGCTTTTGCTCAATCTTTTGGCTAAAGAAAAGGGGACTGATGCCAGGCCTAACATTTTCAAATGAGTTAATCTCAAGGGATGAAGGTCTTCATTGTGACTTTGCTTGCTTGCTCTATAGGTATGCTCATTTGTTCAAGCGATTTTAGTTGATGTAACTAATGCTTTTTGGGTTCATCATCAAATGTATTGATGTATTGTTTTTTGTCTGTAGCTTGTTGAACCACAAGCTCAGTGAGGACAGGGTGAGAGAAATACTTTGTGATGCTGTTGATATTGAGAGGGAGTTTATATGTGATGCTCTCCCATGTGATCTCGTGGGGATGAATGCCAAACTTATGGGTGAATATATTGAATTTGTCGCCGATCGGTTGTTGGTATGTTCCCATTGCTAACAAGTTCAATTTTATTTTGTAAATACGCACAAGGTTTTGTTTATTAAGTTTGGATGGCTTTACAAAAGAATGTGATCATGTTCAGGTTGCACTGGGGTATAGTAAAGTGTATAATGTACAGAATCCATTTGATTGGATGGAGTTGATCTCTCTTCAGTAAGTATTTGATGGAATATCTATGCGGTGTGTGTTCGGTGGGGAGTTGCAGTTCTAATTAGGATTTGTGTTGTTTTGCAGAGGAAAGACAAATTTCTTTGAGAAAAGGGTTGGAGAATACCAGAAAGCTTCGGTAATGTCTAGCTTGAGCAACACAGAGGGACATCATGTGTTTAGATTGGATGAAGACTTTTGAGACATTGTATCAATGCTTGTATTGAACTAGAATCTGGTTGGGGGCCCATTCTCAGTGTATGCATTGAATCGGAGTCTGGTTGGGGGTCTACTTTCTTAGTGATTGTATTGAGGCATTATGTCAATGCTTCTATTGAGCTAGAATCTCTTTTAGGCCCTTTTCAATTGGATTGTATTGAGGCATTGCATCGATGCTTATTGACCCATAAATAGTTGCCGGTTCTATTTTGTTAGTGATTGTTACTGTTAGTGATTGTATGGTGATTGTTAGTGATTCAAATAGTATGTTCCATTTTAGTATAGTTAAAGAGCAGGTTCATCAACTGAATACAGTTTCAATGGGATGTTGTTGCATCTTGATGCCCATGGCATACAATCTCTTTTGGTTCTTATGCTTTTTGGAATCATCTTCAACTGTTGTTGGGAAAGTAGGTATTAGCCAAAAGCAACGTGTCATGCCCCCAGCTTCTCTAATGCGGGGAGATACAAAGCTCAGTTCATCAAGGATTATTACCATCCCAAATGGGTCTCTAAAATCGTCATTAGCTTTTTAAAAAAATTGGGAAGGTTTGCTTTTGTAGATATCTTGGGAGCCCAAAGCTCCTTTGCTTAGAGGGCAACTTATTGATATCATTGTTAACCCTAGTAATAATCATATATGTATATTTCTTCATGAATAATATAAGATGATATTCTCCATCTATTGTGGTACATTTGATTGTGTTGCTGATTTGTTTTTATATAAATAGTGATTGTTATATATGTTAATAAAAAATGATTTATATTTTTATAAAATCATGTATAAAATGGTATAATAAATGTGAATGAATCTTATAAATAAGATGAAATTATTATTTGATTGATGTTTGAATAGTTTTTCAAGTTTTAAATTAATTTAAATCATTAAAAAATGTATTTCAAATATTTTCATTAAAAAGTTTATTGAAGTTATGTATACAATGATATAATATTATGTAGATATTGGGCTTTGATGATTGAATTGGCCTAAATAATAAATAATACATTGAAAATATCTCTACTAGAAAGCTTTTTGAGTTTATTATTTCTTGTTTTGGTATTAAAGTGGATTCTAATAAAATTGGATATATTTTTTTTATAATTTCAAATAATTGTGACTACATCTTTAATATTTTAATTTGTTTATTTAATTTATTAGGTTATGTTTCCTCTATGTTTCAAATTCATTTTCAAAGCTTGAGTTTAAGCTTTTAAGATGTATGTATGAAAGTGATGGATGAAGATGGATTTAGAGATATCTTGAGAGGGAGAACTTGATGGTGTTAGATTTATGTTTGATGTCATTCTTGATTTGAGTTGGTAATAGATTGCTTTTATGAAAGTTGAACAAATTTGTGAAAGTTGTTTAAATGTAAACAACATATGAATATCTAAAGTTCATTGACACCTTTTTGATTATGTGCCATATGTGTAGAATGGTGAATTCAATTAGTAAGACAAGTTCAAAGGCATAGATCTACAAAGAAGATATGTAGGTCTAAAAAGAAATGGCTATGTTGAAGGAAGCTTTTAATAAATCTACATTAAATGGTGTAAGATGTTCTTGAAGTAAATTTTAATTGTTGGGAGTTATGTATGTGGTAAATTTTGATTGTTAGGGAGTCATGTATGTGCACATACTTATTAGCACACATTCTTTTGGTTTGACCAAATAGTATATTTGAAGATGTATGATTTAATGTAGTTAGATGTTAATTGTTTTCATATAAATATTATATGATCAAATGTATAAGGTGTGTTGAGGCACCAAGAATATTAAAGGGTTATAATGTTAATTTATTGATGGTAACTTGGAGTTAGAAAATGACCATGCAAAGGTTAATTAATCATAAAAGGTAGCAAAAAGATAAGTATCTTCATTATGTTCTTATTTTAACTTCTTGTCACCATGAAGAAAATGTCACATTTGTAACTAGTGGTCCCTTGAAATTTAGTATTTTAGGTATTTTGGCATATGAAGAAATAAAGTGCAACTATTTATTGATGTAGGAGCACTTAGTTTCACTTGTATTCTTACATCAACCAAAAACATTAAAATTATATATACATTTGACCATAGATAATTCTTTTGTATGCAAATCTTGTTGTGTGCAAAGTTCTTTTTGTTGTTTGTATTGTCTTTGCATATGTGCAAGATTGTGTTATTTGTGTTCCCTTTGTGTGTGTATGTTTGTTATGTGCAATTTTGAGTTTGGTTTATACTTGTGAAGCTTTGTGTGAGTTTGTTTTAAGAGTCCTTATTTGGTTTTATGCCAATTTGGAAGATCACATAGAGAATTGGGAATTGAAGTCTTGCAAGTTCTAGTGCAAAGCTTGTGATATCAAATGAAGGAGGTTAGTGTCTAGTAGTGTGAATATGAGGATCTTTGCACAAGGAGTCTTTTGTGCATCATTTGTTTGTGAGTTGTTGCAATAACTTTGTGAGGTTATGATCTCTATGTAACTTTTTTTGGGTGCACTTGTTCTTGTGATGCCTTATGTTGTGATTTGTTTTTGTGCATTGTGACTATATTGAACATTTAATGTTTGTAGTGCATGGTGATGTTATAAATATTTAATGCTTATAGTGGATTGTTGGGAGCATTATTATAAGTAGGTGGGTCTCATACCTACATATAAACATGCCCTTAAACTTAAGCTAGTTAGTGAATGAACATAAGGAGATAAATTATAGTGAGTATTTTAAGTAATAGCTAAGCACTCAAAAGTAGAGTTAGTGATTTAACTATTTTGGAAACTATGGAATGTAAAACCCTAAGTAGATAAAGAGTTGAGTATATAAATCAGGGAATAAATATATCAATATCTACAACCACTAATTTATACATAGTAGTGCGGTACCTTTGCCAATAGTGCAATGCACTAGTGTCTTCTTGTGTTGTGTTAATGACCTTGAGTAGATAAAAAAATGAATTTTTAGGAGGATGTTTGCTTTATTTTGAGAAGCTTGTGTTTGTGTGATCAAGTCTTGAATCATTGTCTATTCCTTGTTTTGATTAATTTTGATGTGAAACCCTAAGCCTCCATGCTTAATAGGGTTTTGAGGAACACAAGTAGAAGTAGAGTGGTGTAAGTAGGGTAGGTTGGACATGTGTTAAGTGTTGCCTACATACCAATACTTTGAAAGGGGATCAATAGTGCTTTGTATTGTGCTATTGGCTAAATGTACCATTTTTGAGGAAAACTGAGACTAATCTAGGTACGACTGTGTTTCATTGTATTTTCCTGAATCTAAGCTCTGTACTATGTGTTTACATGCTGAAAACTATGTTCTAAGTGCACTAGGATGACTTGATCTCTACGACAAACCCCTATGAATGCCCCCTCTTTTGAGGGGAGTTATTGAACCTCTACAAGAACTGTCCTCAAAACAAAAGTTATGCATCATGTGTGTTTGATTGAAAACATATGATATTTGTGTGATAAACTAATATAATGTGTATATATGACATTATAATGTAAATTAGTTTGAATATAAGTTGGTAATATAAAATGTATGTTAGATTTGGCATTCACAAGGTTATCAAGATAGATATAACAATGTAAGCATGTATATGAACAACACATGAATATAATATGAGTAAACTGCCTCGGGGGATAGGGCATTGTTGGGCCCCAAAATTTGTATCTATTTATCCTAAGTACTTTTTGAAGACAATAGTGCAAAAAGAAGCATAGGTACGAAAGAGACATGATGCGAAAAACCGTGGTGCGAAAGAGGTAAGTCATAAATAATAAGGAAACATGTAAGACAAAAAATTGAGAATGTAAGACCCGAACATTAACATAAGACTTAGATAAGGACACAGGAAGCATAGATGGTTAGGGAATGATTTGCATGGATGTCAGACAAGAATAGTCAAGCACGAAGCTAGCACTAGTTTGCAAGAAGATAGGTGCATGACAATGAAGATCCATCATACAAAGAGTATATAGGGGCAATTAGGTTCGATTCATTATGAATTCAATGTAATGACTTCTTACGAGTCATTATTGTTAAAGGTTGGTGGTGAGTCATCACTATGTAATTATTTTTATAACTGAGTGGTCGGTGTAGAGCCATGTATAAATACCCCTAGTTGTACTTAGTGGGTTGGTTGAAAATTATAATCTTGAGTTGTCATAATTTTGGATGTGACTTATGTATGCAATGAGAGGAAGTTCTTATGTTGATGAACTACCTTATGTAATTTGGTTATGAATACAATGGAATCATTACTATTTTATTCTGAATTTACTCCCATATTTTTTTGTGATTAGTTAAGTAGGGAATGAATGATTAGTCAAGAGTTAGTCATGGAACCAAGTATTTATTCAGAACTAAGTGCTTGTTCAAGCACCCTATCATAAGAAACTAAATGAATACATTACCACACAATGAAACCAATGGGAAACAGTCTTAGGTTGTGTGCTTCAGGTGAGTGCACGAGCACTTTTCTTGCATGATATGCCGACACACTAGCTCGTAAAGACTTTTGTTCTCTTAGGCATGCAACTAGGGAAAGTCATGCTAGACTAAAGAAAAAGAGCCCAATATTTTGGTTATGTTAGCGAGACCCATTGCGCTTGTTCACACGATGGCAAGAAAATGCTTGAATGGTTATCTCTGAAAAATGTCAAGTGTTAGTTTACTATTGTAGAAGAGAATTTTGCACTTCAATATCTTGAACCAGGAGTTTTTGCATGCGTATAACACCTTTATGACTCACTATATAAAGGTTTATTTGTAGAAGTACCCATTTACTTACATGCTTGGCTTTCGATATACGTGCAAGGGCATTCAATGAATTATGAACAAAAGGTTTCCTAGTCATTAGAGTGTCAGTCAGTGTTGGAAAGATTGAGAGCACCCTAGACATGCGTGGTGGACATTTGGTGGTGAGGAACACTTAATAACTATATTTTAGAATACATAGTCTCTATGTACTCTTGTCCAAAGGAATCTCGATTTAAATTCCTTTAGGATCCATGCAAAAGGTATCTCAGGCAAATTTTGTTAGAAATTAAGAAGCTTATAATTGACTCAGGATTTGAAAACATCCACATGGACGGATAAAATCTCCCTCATGTGGTAAGTGCCATTGGTGGGGAAATGAAGGGGCATATATTGACATGATATTGTTGGTTCAACATGATAGCCAGTTAGTGAGAATTACTTAAGCATAAGTATTATGAGGCTAGGCGAAATGCTATGGTTGGAAGTGATCCAAGGAGGGAACGGGAGGACTCTGGAAGTGCTACGAAGATTCGTAGGGAGGTAGAAAGGCATAATGAGGACTCCCCAACCATAGGTATGCACTGTACACTAGCACATGTACACACATAAGAAACAAGTCAAACATTGGTGACTGTAAAACCCAATCTAGATAGGTCCAATTCCCCACCCATAGCACATGCTCATGCATTTGAGTTAGATAAAGTTGTAAAAAATTGGGATATAGATAGTGTGCAGTTAGAGTCTGATCCTATCGAAGAAAATTTTGAAGTAAAAAATCCAGATAATAGTTTGTCATTAATTTATTTTTCCATTACAAGTCAACCCTATGGCTCACTTTGGAATGTTTGGTGGACCCAATATAGCTAGTGGACAGATTACAAGCCCATCAATAGTTAATCAACCTACTTCTATGCCCAATATATCAAGAGATTCTATTCCCACAAGAGGTGCAAGAGGTGGTACCGACATTGGTTTACTTGGAGGATTCAAAGGTGGAGCAAGAGGCATTGGTGGACTTCCCCCACAAGGTCTAGGAGGAACTGGAGTTGCATCACAACAGGCTCTATTACCAACACCTAGTCTGTCTACAATATACTATGAGATGATACTTCATTTGCTTGCATATTATGGTGTTGAAAATGCAACATAACATGTTCATAAGTGCGAACTCATTTGGTAGGCATGAGGTATTACTTTTATTGAATGAAAGGAAACTCAGTTTACCACTAACCTTTTAAACTGTGCTTATAAATAGTACCAAAAGTTTGATATGCAACAAGCTGTGGTAAACTATGAACAATTAAGGCAGATTTTCTTCAAAAATTTAACATTCCAAAGTTTGAACAACAAAGTATTGTTGCCTTGAAGGATATTAAATAGTAACTCGTTGAAAGTGTGAATGAGTATGATGCAGGTTTTCAAACACTTTTTTCCAAGTTATCATTTGAGATAAACATAACACAACATGCCCAATGGTTTATAGGAGGCTTGTTACTCCCTTTCCAACATACCTTGTCCCAGAAGACCTTCACTGAGCCACGTGAGGCATTGGAATTTTTTTGCATTGAAGTCATTTATGTATAGATATAGGGATTGGTCCCTTTATGGAAGCCCATATTACTGCTATGGCATCTCAATTGGAGAGGTTCACTATGAATAATACTCAAGACACTCACAATAGTTTATGGTGTGTTGATTGTGAAGTAGGTCAACAGAAATAATTATCCCAGGAAGAGTATTCGTGCAATGGAAAATCAATCCAATGAGATCTAATATGAAGACCATGATGTGAGAGATTGGCCCTTGCTTCAACATGCTACTCAAGCTAAAGTATCATCATAATTTAAAATATGTGATGCATATACACATGATACCAATGATTGTTGACTTATTAGTGAGATTCATAAGGTGCATGTGCAAGGTACTTGCTAGACCTATATAGTTAATAACCAAGAAAATAGTGGAGGCTGCTCCCATAAAGGCCACAGTCATGGATGCAGAGGTGGTCATTTTATGTCTAGAACTTATTATAAGTGCGACTCTCCATAGCTTTACCAACGTGATTGGATAGTCTATCCAACCTGTAACTTTTGTAAGAATGATCATTGTTGGAAGAATGCCTAAACTTGTATGCCACCATCACCAAAGAATAAAATGAGAAGGGTGCTGGGATGATATGAATTGAAAAGATTCCAATTTCTTAATGGAAATCGTGCCCTACCACTTTGACTGGTCCTAAGGTAAATATTACTACACGAAGTGGCACTCCTTCCTAGTCCATTTCAAATCCACTTGCTGACAAGGTTCAATGGGAATAACCTCGTTTAAAGCACTACTCAGATTCTCAGCAACATAAAGAAGTATTGTAGGACATAATGACTTTGGTGCAGGAATTGCAAGGTGAAATTGAGTTCCTTAAACATAGAGATGATGCTATCCACAATGAAATACATAAAGCTTCAGTCCTCATAGACTCAGTGTGTGATGAGTTTTGTGAAATGTGCAAATGGATTTTTGATGAAGACATCATTCCCATTTTAAGGAATTGGCTGAGTCATCAAGCACCAAAGCCTATGGGAGATTTTTTATTAAACCATGCATGATAACAAGAGGCTCATATCCAACCCAGTATAGAGTGCGATAAATAAATCCTAGTGAATGCAACTATTGATGGTTAGATCATTCAGGATATACTAGTGGACACTGACACAAAGGTGAATGTACTAACCATGGATGCTAGGAGAAATATAGAGAGCCCTTTACAACCATCTCCACATGTATTGTTCATGGCCAACAATACTCGTGAATTATCTATAGGAGTTGTTAAGGATGCCACCATTGACATTTTGGTGCCACTTTCAAGGTTGACTTTGAAGTGATTGAGTTGGCTAAAGATGATGATTTTTTGGCTATTTTGGGTCATCCATGGTGCTATACAAACAACACTGATTTTAGCTTCAAAAAGTGATACATTAGTTTTGAAAGTGACAATCAACACATTGTATTCCCCTAGAAAATTATCTAGGACCTCCTTTTATTGAACTAGTTAACATCGAGGAGGATCTCAATCATATTTACAACGTCACAGCTTGGGGAATTGAGCATCTTGATCTTAGTCTCGATGTTATATTATAGTGGGTGGACACAGTCTATTTCTGACACTACCAACAATGCCTACATATATTAGGATCATGGAGAATATAATCTTACTGGATGAATTTATGGCATAATTTGTAGTTTAGAGAATGTTTTGTGAAAACTACTTAAGTGCCATAAGTTTGTTCGCCTCATTGGTAGATGTTTGATGGTTGGACCACTTTTACAAATAGATCAAACACCTAGGTTTCATGGTTAAATGGAGGTCCAGGAGTATGTGCAACAGTTGAAATTTTTTTATGTGTTTGAATATGAACGGATGCACTCACTTATTGATGTTCTTCAAGGGACAACTGGTCTATGGTGGGCAACTCACGATCATAATTTTCTCACTTGGGACTGAGTGTATGCTGTCATGCATTATCATTTCTATCATGATAATCACACTCATGGCACTCTAAGTTATGATGGTGTTAAAACTTCATAAACTTATCTTGAAGCCTATGAAAACCTTTGGAATGCTGATGAGACATTTTTTCATGAGTATTTGTGGGTTCATACATTTTGTGGTACTCTACGCACCTGGGCTAGAGCATGGAACTTCATCAAGAATGGTGCCTAGACATAGATTCTTGGAGTAACATTAGAAGTAATATGATTTTAGCACTATCTTATTCATCCCCTCACATGGATTTATGCCTTTCCCTATAAGTGATCCGTCAAGCTATTATATGTGATACAATGCCATTTGAAGACCTCATATGACATATACATGGCACACATGAGGATAACTTGTCCATTTTTTAAGAACCTGATACTCCTACCCCATCCTCATTATAAATTGCCTCTCAACCAGACCAAGCACTGAGGGAAAAAATATGGAAGGGAAAACAAAAGGTTGTATACCAAGTTGAGGAAGGTATTAGTTATAACTCACAAGAGACATCCCTTGACCACTTAGATTTACATTTTGAATATGGGGCATGCAATGTTAGAGACACCATACAGACTGACCCACAACCATATTCCTAGCCACTCGAGATGGTTTAACATAATATTAGAATGGAGGACGTGCCTAAGATGGCCACTGTGGGGAATTATTGGTCTGATACTGAGGTCACCAATTTTTTAAAACTCTTACATGAATATCAAGACATTTTCCCATGCAATTACATATAGATGAAAAGAGTGCATCCTTCATTGGGAAAGATGCACATCAAGTTAATTGAAGGCACTCAACCAATAATAAAAAGACCATATCGAATGAATCCTAAACTATGAGCTTAATTTAAAGAGGAAATTGATAGTATGTTATGCATTGGAGTTATCAACCCTATTGATGAATCTAAAAGGGTGAGTCCCATGGTGATTAGTATAAAAAGGGACGGTCATATTCACATTTGTGAAGACTATAGGGTACTCAATGCTACTTGCATCACTAACCCTTTTTAAACACATTTCACAAAGGAAATTTTATGAGTTTATGGGTGTGAGATTTACACCTTCACCAATGGTTTTTCTGACTATCATCAGGTCTAGATTGCATAAGAAGATAAACCAAAGACCACTTTTGCAACTGAATGGGGTTCATTTTCCAATAATATGATGGATTTTGGTTTGAATAATGCCTTGACTATGTTCTCACATATTTTAGTAGAAGATTTTAATTATTTTATTCACAAGTTCCTTAAATTATACTTGGATGATTAGACTATATATGATTTAGTGCATGATCATTGAGCTAATCTTTGCCTCATGCTTGAGTGTTGCTATCAATTTTAGATTTATTTAAATCTACAAAAGTATGTCTTTGCTAATCCTTTTGAAATTTTATTGGTCACACTTTTTTATCACAATAGACTAATGGTAGATCCAACTAAATTTATAGTCATTGTTCACCCTCCAGTGCCGACCACCCAGTGTGAGGTACGCGCCTTCCTAGGACACACAAGGTACTATCAAAAATTTATTCAGGGATATGCTAAGATAGCAACACTATTAGAGGAACTCATTAAACATAATGGCCACTTCTATAGATAAATACTCACCAACAAGCATTTATAGCACTCAAGGACAAACTAATTATTGCACTCATTCTCTAGTTTTTGTGTAACATCCCCATTAGGATCTGCCTAGAAGAACATGATTTAAAAAAAATAAAATTAATGTATTCTTTCATTATATTTCACCATGAGAATATAATTAGTGATAAAAATAAAACACTCTAAGTATATTAACTGTAAAATAAGTATGTGACATCTATATATCATTGATCACTATCATAAAATGAAACACAACATAATTGAATATAGAAATAAATTATAGATTTCTAGCCACAACTGGTACAAATATGAAACCACTATTGTCATGGTATAATAAGTAAAGAATTATATCTCATAAAAACAATGTCTCAATAATAATAAATACAATATAATGTACAATATACAAGGCTCCATAGAGCATGAGTTCCCAAAACTCCAGTATCTATGGTAATCTCACGTGTCATCTCCAAATAAGTACTACTGTGGGGAGGGAGAGCATCATCCGAGAAATTTTACACACCAACCACAAACCATCTAACACCCACACAATCTCTGATTAGGGAATGGCCCTCCATTTATGTATGATTAGATAGTGATGGTGCATGAATCCACATAGATAAGCTAGTACTCATGTGTTGTATGATTTCTAATAACATGCAGTGTACCATAAATAAATCTATTCTAACATGATATTGTATAAACATGTAAATAATATATATAAAATGATAATGTTTAACTAAACATTACTTTTGCCAAAGTTTTTAAAAGTTATTGATCTTTAGGATCAGTTAAATTCATACACATCAATTGATCAGATTACTTTCATCTGGCATTGGTGATAGTAGTAAGCTAGTGAAGTCCGTCTCACTACTTACCTAGTACCGATAATATGAGATTTGGTTAACATGAATATAACCAACATATTCAAACAGATTAATTCCTACTACAAGAATAAATTATACCAACAAGGTATAATTTATAATTATACTGCATACCTCTAATTCCATAAGTAGATTCAAATATATTGTATATTCTATGACAAGTAAAAATATCATAGTCCATCATTTATATGTACACACTACTTAATTCCAATAATCAATCATAATAAATAAAGTAATAATCTCATAAAAATGTTACTTTTTGTTTAAGAAACTTGTTATATTTTAGGAGGCTGTATGCATAGTGTCCAATCTTTTAAGGATTTATGACTTAGTTTTTAACAAAAAATAACCTATAAATGTAAGCACACCTCCCTATGTACTAATATAAATTTTATATGTATAAACACTTGTACATATTAAAATACTCATAGTATCTCCCGTTAATGGGTCAATGGTAAATAAGAAAGATAAGAAAAGCAAAAATGAGGCAGTTTGGAATCGTCCTAATACTGGAAGGTTTAAACTGAACTTTGATGGTGCTTGTAGAGGAAATCTAAGGGATTTTGGTGTAGGTTGTGTGATAAAGGATTGTAGTGGTTATATAATTAGAGCATTGTCTTTGAAGCTTCTAGATGGAACCAATAATGAAGCTGAAGCACATGCATTGGCAACTGGAGTGGCGATGGCTTTGGAATGTGGTATCTCCTTCTTAGAAATTGAAGGTGACTCATAGGTTGTGTTCAAAGCTCTGAATGACCAAAGAGATAAATCTTGGAAAATTGTGAATATTTTAGATATTATTTGACAAAATTGAATTTTTTTAAAGACTGGTCCTATTCCCATTGCTTTTGAGAAAGCAATAAAGTTGCCGACTTCCTTGCTAATGTAGCAATTGATCAAACCATGGATGTAAGAATGGATAATGTTAGAATAAGTTAGGAAGACTGTAAGGACTTAGATTAAATTGATTTTTGAGCTTTAATGAGCTTATTTTTATTTTTTTCAATAAAAATATAAATATCAGGGTTTTATTCTTTTTGATAAAAGGCGATATCATTATTTTTTAAGTTGACGTGTCCATGAGATTTATTTATTTTGGGTTTTGATGGGGGTTGATATATTGAATTTCAATTTGGTGGATGTGCCTTGACTGTTTCATTATTACCACCATAAGATTTCATGCGTGTGAATTTATTGCTCTAGATTATTTTTTCAAGTGAAATGATAGTGCACATGCATTTTAAATGGGTTTGGCAGTTGTCTTTGGGGCCATTTTTAAGTTTGATTTGGAGATATGGATAAGTTCTACATTGAATCTATGAGGTGGCTGATGATTTTTGGCAGAGCTAAAAAATAAGAAATGGGTTTTGTGGGCATGGTTTCTAGGATGCAACTTTTCAACATTTTTTGGATTCTTATGTTGGAGGTTGCAGAAGCCATTGAGCATGTTTGGGGGTGGAATATCTGGTAGCACACAAACATGTAAGAGTAAACTCTGATTTGGCATCTTTTTTTTTAAGTAATCTCTGTTTGGTAATGTCAGATAAAGAACAAATTTAGATGTTGGTCAAATTCTTTGTATGGCATGAATATAAGCTGGGTTTATTGTAAGAGATTGATACTCTCCCACTAGGTCTGTTTCCTACTCTTCCTTTCTCTGGTAGGGATAATATAGGATTTATCCTTTTGTTTCTTTTTCATGCTTTAGAATCAATATTTTTGGAATTAGTGAATTTCACTCAGGAAGTTGATGAGCTTACTTAGGAGACTAGAAAATTACAGGGAACAGGGGCATTTGTATGCCCAAAATTCAAGAATTATTGCAACCTATTTTAGGTTTGGAGGAATGGAGGGCACAGAGAATGAAGCTTGAGTTGGTGAAAGCGATTAAATAACTAGCCAATGGAGTGGTGAGGGGTGTATTTAAGGCATCCCCTTGGTGGAAAGAAAAATTAAAGTTTTTGAAGGACCCGAGTAGCAGTCAGAGCAAAGATTGGGAAGGAGGTAGCAGTGATTAGTTCAATTTTTGAGGTGAAGGAGCAAGAGGTGCATGCAACCAATTTCAAAAATTCAACAAAGTCACTAGCATCAGATGATTTCCTACAAAGCAATGGTAAATTGGTGGAGTTAGTAATCTTGGAATAAATTTTGTTTATTTGGTCTTTTTGGGTTACCTTTGGATAATGTTTTGTAATAATTAGTTGTAATGGTGACTGTTTGGTAGTAAGGATGGTTCTTTCCAGATATAATAATAGTTTTTATTCCTTTGGTATGGTCATAATGCCTTAACAAATTCAAATGTTAAGCCAGACTAGTTTTGTTTTTTGTGATTTCATATGTTAAAAGGGCCAGGGACCCATAAATCTCTAGCATCAATATAAAAAAATAAAAACAAAATATTGATAATATGCACTGCACACAAGTTTTCAATAATTTATAGATGATGTATGTGAATGCCAATAGTCATTTATAATTCTAACCAGTGTATAACCATGAGCTTCAATAGTCCAATAGTTTAGTCTAATATGGTTTTCAAGTCTAATTAGACATTCTATTTTATTTACAAATACTTTCTTCCTTACATTCAAGCTCATTATTTCCAAAAAGTGGCATAATCACATTATTCAACCACCATGTTGTCATGTGTAAGTTTATCTAAGTGAATTGTATTAAAAATCAAAATTGTATAGGATAATAATTAAGAACTTAAGAACATTATGCATCTTTTCAACACATACCTCAACTCCGATCATAAATATACCTGTCAATGGAACTAACTCTTAAAATAGTTCAATCACAAGATCAAATCTTCTAGCTTTATTTATGTATTTTAAGTATCTCATCCCAACATGATTATTTTAAAGGAAGATTCTCTCAGCTCTACACCACATAATATATTAATCGTCATATGTCACCATGAGGTTAATAACACACAATTTTCATTCTAATTCACCATATAGATAATCAATATGTTGGTTAATGTAATTTAATCAATATAGATAATCAAACGATAATTGATAGTATATCAATTCGCCTTAATCATAACCTACATAAATCATAACCTACAAATAATAAAAATCCAATACAATGAAATAATAATAGTATCTGTACGAATATTATATGGCTAAGCTCTCATTATTATTTTATTGTTAATCGTGGTTCAAACTAACCAACTGATGGCTAAAATCTCTTTTCTTTCTCTTATTGCCCTATTATGCCATGCTTATAGTTAAATATTCTGGGTGGTCTACTAAAAAAGGCTTTCCTTTCATGCAATGAAATGAGATTTATGACATCAACATGTTTTATCATAAAATTTATCTAATTTATTCACTATTAATAAAATATAACCAGAATACAATGGAATGAGAGTAGAGAAACATAATAAATTCATTGTTTTTTGAAGATTCAAGCATTCATTATATATATGGCACTGTCATATATATTATTATATATTAACCAAATCACTATCCATTCTTAAATGATTCATTGTTCATCTTTATCAGATAGCCATATTTACTTGGTCATATATTTTCATAACAATAACCTTTAAATACTCAGTCCAACCATGTAGAATCTCTAAAGGTTCTCATCAAAATGTTAATTAAACCTGCAGTGGTTTTATGAATGTTGCAATCATAAATGCCTTGATAGGCATGTATGTAAGATGTGGAAACATACAAAAGGTAGAATACGCTATGCATGGCTGTGACAAGGATACTCTCAAACTCCTTGAAATGATGAATCATTCTAAAACATTCCCTGACAAGTAATCTTAATTTTTGTTTTATTTACATGTCGCCATGCAGGTTCAGTGGATGAGATATACCAAAAATAATATAGGGCTATGATTATTCACAAGAACTCTCATTTTTAAGTTGGGTCCTAACAATGATGCGCCTTAAGTTTTTTTGTCAGACATCTACGTAGAATTGGGATGATGTTCGAAAAGGTAAGGAGATTGATGTCTACAAGCATCAAAGATCTACACAAGCTAGAAAATTTATATTTTTCATATTTAATATATGTACCAAATAATGTGGTCGAGGAGGAACTGAATCATTCCTCCACCACTATAGGGAGAAGTCAACGATTACATTTTTTTGGTAAATGCATCTCTTAGAAAGAGATGGTTTGCTAAGATTGACTGGGCATTTACCAAACTTTATATGTTTATAGAAAACATCATTGCCATTTCAAGAAATGAACAACAATGCAAATATATGGTGAACATGATCGCTAGTAAAATAAATGAACAACAAACCAAATGTATGTAGGTGATTTAATTAGGTGTAATTTATACATGTATTTTATTTTTTATTCTTTTTATATTTACGATTAGAAGCTAAGCTCATCTCATATTCATCTATGATGATCAAGCAGACTGTAAATTAAAAACTGCAATGGTTGTTGATGGACTTGTATTCTTCTTGTTTTCATATCGCTATGTACAATAAATAAATTAGGTCATTATATACATAATTTGGTATAACTAAATCAGATTACTATGTATATATAATAATACTCAGATCTCTATTTTGATTAACACGTAAAAATTTAACAATTTACACACAAAATTATAATAACATTACCTACCTATCAAAAACATTCGACATAATTTTGAATACCATTACTTAGCTCCCACTTCTCCTTTTCACATTCTTATTTTATGCTCTACTTTCATCTCTTCTTCACCCTTCTGCTTCTCTTCTCCACTTCAACTATATATTTTTTAAAATAAGAAACATGGAAGACATTATGTAATAGAGCTAGGGCTGGTGGCAATGTAAGCCTATACAGTACAAGATTGACCACTTATAACACCTCTAAGGGTCCCACATATCTTGTTGATAATTTTGATGAATTCCTGAATTTAATAGTCAACCATAAGCACATGAAATCACCATAAAAGCCAAAATAAATGGCTAGGGAGAGTTACACAAAGCCTCCTAGCCCCTCTACACACCTCTCCAACCTAGAGAGTGTTTTTCTCATTCTTAAGAAAAGTGTTTAGAGAACCTAATGAGAATGATGTGTATAAGTCAATACCATCACTACTTTGTATATATCTTGATAGGTATGACATGTCAATACTATCGATACTCCATGTAGCTCTTGATAAGTATGATGATGAATAAGAATTGGAAATAATACATTTTCAATATATACAAAATTAAGGAATAAACATTCCTCAGTACATATGCGTATGGCCATACGATTGAATTTGACAAGTCCCCCTTGCCAAATCTTAGATTTGACAAGCTCCCCTTGTCGGATCTAAACTTAGTAACTACCAAGTAAATGTGAGACTAATTGGGATCCATTCCCATCTCTTAGTACTCATGTTCTAATTCACCACTCATCCCTTAGGTCTCTATGATGTAATAATCTCCAAAATGTGCATAGGGTTTAATGAATCATAAATCCATACTAACAGATCCTAAAGTACAATGATATACACTAAATAATTCAAGATGTATCAAATTTCATAGCTCAACCCATCTCTATTATATTCATAGTTAGGAGGAAATAATGTTAAAACAAAGGCCAAATATCACACCATCCTTACAACCTTATAAAGGAAACAAGTGAGACAATACCTCCCCGCTTGTTTGGTTACTCACACAATAATTTATAAGCTTATCTCAACCCCTTAGACTAACAAGATGTTCCACACATCTTATTCCTTACTCACTCTATGAGAAAGATACATAAATATCTCATCAAAACAACATGTTTTAAGTAAGATGAAAATGATACCAATCTAATCGAGGGTGAATCATAATATAATGATTATAATCAACTTATAAATCTTAATCCAGAACTAATATAAATTCAAAGTTTGACACTCCACATGGTCAAAGTTCATGAGTTTAGATAAAGTAACACTGGAAAGTATGACTCTAAAAATCCACAAGTGGAAAGTAGCTAACTAACATCTCAACAACAAAACTCTTAAATAACCTCACATGGTGTGAATAAAACACCTCAAACCAAGTTACCAAAGTTAATACACACCAAACCTGTAAGTGTAGTATCACAACCTATTTCCACAACCAAAAAGAAAAATATTAACCACATAGATGAATCAATCCATTCCATTCCTACAACTTCTCTATCAACAAGAAGTAGAAGACACCATCCCATGATCTCCAGGGAATATTGTCAAAAAAAATTTCAGAAACAAGTTACTAGTTAAGGGAACACTTAATCAGCATCATGAAAATATGAATCCACTCAGTGGGCTTATAATGATGTCAAAGGAGGGTGATAGAGTAAAAAATCATCTATATGATAGCTATGTGAGATGACTCCTCTTCCAAATCCACATAAACATATGGGGTGCCAATCTATGAGAAAATTCCTAACACAGGAATCCTCAACAAGATAACTACATTCCACTACAATGAGAAATTCCATCGCATTAGGTGGTGCCAATCCATAAGTAGTATTTTAGGATTCCATCCCCTAGGATTAATGTACATAAGACATAAAACTCTATCTAAAATGAAAATATTCTTAAGTGAGAAGCATCCCATGCTTTTTAAACACTCATAATACAAAACATAAGTGGTATAGGTGACTTGATTACCAAGTAAGGATGTAATCATTCTTGAGGTGTTCGATCTAAGTAATAAAAAATATTGAAGGAATCTATTGTTCATGACTCATGAACTATGATATGCACTCACCTACCTAAAAATAATATACAATCATCACCATTGATACACTCGATAAGCCAACCCTTTAACAACTCTAAGAGGGTTCAAGTGCTCCTAAGGGTACACACTCAATGTACCACACAACATTTCATGGAATCAATTATCAATCCTTGTCATTTCATAAGATGGGTCACATATGATTATGCCTTATCCTTTCTAGATTTCACTTCTATTATCTTGATGTTCCACACATTAGATGATTAAATTAAATAGGTTCTTAAGCAAATTATACCTAAGATCATTAATAAAGGCTAGCTGATTTTTAGTGCAACTTGTATAAAAAAATCAATGCCTACCTAGTAAAGGAGGAGGAAAGACCTTGCTTAAGGAGTCAACATACAAAATACACTCCTAAGAGATTAAGTTATTTGATCAAATGTAGATATAAAATAAAATAATGCTTTAGTGGCCTCAGAGTAGTTCTAAATCTCCATCTCAATCAACCATGCTTCAGCTCCATAACCCAAAACAGTTCAATCGAACTTAGGTGGATTCACCTTTTTCATATCTCTAGCCAACTCCACAACTAGCCGTGCTCTCACATCCTAAGGATTTTCCTACTCAGAATGATTATCTTCAAGTTCATCTTGGTTTTCTTCCTCTTCATGACCATGAAATTCTACTCTAGGGCTAAAACTTGATCCCTGGTTTCATCCATGGCTATGAGAATTTGATCTAACTTTACTGCTTGTTCAACAACAAATTGGTTAGGATCAAATGGAAGGTTTTTGTCATTGACATTTGAATGACCCTCTATGAATACTCTATATTTCACCATTCTCCTTTATAATAACCATAATAATACAAAATGTTAGTGGACTCATTAGGTCATAGAGTTCAAGCTGTAACTCTGATACCACATGTAACATCCCCACTAGGATTTCCTTAGAATAACATGATTTTTTAAATTTAATCAATGTATCATTTCATTAGATTTTACTATGAGAATATAATTAGTGATATAGATAAAACACTCTAAGTATATTAACTGTAAAACAAGCATGTGGCATATGTCCATCACTAATCACTATCATAAGATGAAACATAACATAACTGAATATAGAAAGTAATTACAAATTTCCATCCACGACTGGTATAAACATGCAACCACTACTATCATAGTATAATAAGTAAATAATTACAGCTCATTAGAATAATGTCTCAATAATAATAAGTACAATATAATGTACAAGATACAAGGAACTATGGAGCTTGAGTTCCTTGAACTCTATCATCTGTGGCAATCTCAAGTGTCGTCTCCAAATAAGTATTGATATGGGGAGGGAGAACATAATCTAAGTACTTTTACACACCAACCACAAATCATTGATACCATGCACAATCCCCCATTAGGGAATGGTGCTCCCTTCATGGATGAGTAGATAGTGACAATGCAAGAATCCAGAGAGATAAGCTAGTACTCGTGTGCTGTATGATTTCTAATAACATGCAATGTACCATAAAGAAATCTGTTCTAACATGATATTGCACAAACATGTAAATCATATATATGAAATGACACTATTTAACTAAACATTATTTTTGTCAAAGTTTTTAATAGTTATTGATCTCTAGGATCAGTTAAATTTATACACACCACTTGATCAGATTACCTTTATCTGACATTGGTGATACTAGTAAGCTAGTGAAGTATGTCTCACTACTTACCTAGTAGTAGTAATACGAGATTTGGTTAACATGAATATAACCAACATATTCATACAGATTACTTCCTACTAGTAGGCATAAAACATTCTAAACACATGAATAATCAAAATGCATACGTTTAGTCCATCAAATGTATAAATGAATCTCCATAATATTATTTGTCACATAAATAATAAGCATAAAAAAATAGATTATACCAACCAGGTATAAATTATATTCAAACTGCATACCTCTAAATTCCATAAGTAGATTCAAATGTATTATACATTCTATGACAAGTAAAAATATCATAGTCCATCATTTACATGTACACACTACTTAATTATTACATCCAGTCATAATAAAGAGAGTAATAATTCTCATGAAAACATAATCTTCTATTTAAGAAACTTGTTATATTTTAGGAGGGTTGTATGCATAGTGTCCAATCCTTTAGGGATCTATGACTTAGTTTTTAAAATAAAATAACTTATAAATTTAAGCACACCTCCCAATGTACTAATATTATTTTAAAATGTATAAACACTTTCACATAATAAAATACTCATAGTATGCACCGTACACAAGTTTTCAATAATATATAGATGCTATATGTGAATGCCAATAGTCATTTATAATTCTAACTAGTGTATAACCATAAGCTTCAATAGTTCAATGGTTTAGTCTAATATACTTTTCAAGTCTAATTAGGCATTCTAGTTTCTTTACACATATTTTCTTTCTTAGATTCAAGCTCATTGTTTCCAACAAGTGGCATAATCACATTATTCAACCACCATATTGTTAGGTATAAGTTTATCTAAGTGAATTGTATTAAAAAATAAAATTGTATAGGATAATAATTAAGAAACTAAGAATGTTATGCATCTTCTCAACACATACCTCAACTCCGATCATATATATAGTTGTCATTAGAACTAAATATTAAAATAGTTCAATCACAAGATCAAATATTCTAGTTTAGTTTATGTATTTTAAGCGTCTCATCCCCACATGATTATTTTAAAGAAATATTCTCTTAGTCCTCTATGCCATACACTATATTCATCATCATGTGTTACCATGGGGTTAATAACACACAATGTTCATTCTAATTCATCGTATAGATAATTGGTATGTTGGTTAATGTAGTTATAATCTTTATAGATAATCGATAGTATATAAATTCACCTTAACCATAACCTACAAAAATCATAACCTACGGATGATAAAAATCCAATACAATGAAATAATAATATTATTTGTACGAATATTATATGGCTAAACTCTCATTATTATTTTATTGTTAACCATGATTAAAACTAACTAGTTGATGGCTAAACTCTCTTTTCTTTCTCCTATTCCCCTATTATGCCTTGATTACGATTAAATATTCTAGGTGGTCTACTCATAAAGGCTCTCCCTTCATGTAACAAAATGAGAGCTATGGCATCAACATGTTTTATCATAAAATTTATCTGATTTATTCATTGTTAATAAAATATAACCAGATTATAATAAAATGAGAGTAGAGCAACATAATAAATTTGTTGTTTTTAGAAGATTCAAGCATTCATTATATATTTGGCACTGTCATATATATTATTATATGTAACCAAAACACTATCCATTCTTAGATGATTCACTATTCATCATTCTCAGATAGCCATATTTACTTGGCCATATATTTTCATAAAAATAACCTTTAAATACTTATCCCAACTGTACGAAATCTCTAGAAGTTCTCATCAAAATGTCAATCAAACCTACAATGGTTTTATGAATATTGCAATCATAAATGCCTTGATAGGCATGTATGTAAGATGTGGAAACATATAGAAGGTAGAATACACTAGGCTGTCATAAGGATACTCTCAAACTATTTGAACTGATGAAGCATTATAAAAATTTCAGTGATAAGTAAACTTAATTTTTGTTTTATTTGCATGTCACCATGCAAGTGTAGTGGATGAGATATACCAAAAATAATACAGGGCTAGGATTATTCACAAATCTCATTTTTGCACTGGGTCTTGACAATAATGCACCTAAGTTTTTCTATCAGACATCTATGCAGATGTGGGATGATGTTCCAAAAGGTAAGAAAATTGATGTCTATAATCATCAGAGATATATACAAGCTGGAGAATTATTATTTTATAGATTCAAGATATGTACTGAATGATGTGGTAGAGGAGGAACTGAATCATTCCTCTACCACCATAGCAAGAAGTCAACAATTATATTAGATTGGTAAACACATATCCTAGAAAGAGATGTCTTGTTAAGATTGACTGGCCGTTTACAAAAATTTAAATGTTTAGAAAACATCATCACCATTTTAAGAAATGAATAGAAATGCAAATATATGGTGAACATCATTGCTGGTAAAAGAAATGAATAATAGACCAAACATATGTAGGTGCTTTAATTAGGTGTAATGTCTACTTGTATTTTATTTTTTATTCTTTTTATATTTACGATCAGAAGCGAATATCATTTCATAATAATCTATGATGATCACTCAAGCTATGAATTGGAAATCACAATGATTTTGATGGAATTATATTCTTTTTTATGTTCATATCACTATATACGATAACTAAATTAGCTCGCTATATACATAATCTGGTATAACTAAATTATATCACTATATATAATAATACTTAGATCTCTATTTTGATTAACATGAAAAAAATTGATAATTTCCACATAAAATTATAATAACATCACTTACCTGTCAAAAATGTCTGACATAATTCTGAATACCATTGCTTGGTTCCCATTTCTCCTTTTTGCATTCTTCTTTTCTACTCTACTTCCATGTATTCTTCACCCTTATGCTTCTCCTCTCCACTTCTCATCTTATTCTCACCCCCTTTATTTTTCTTTTTTTGCTTAAATATATATATTTATTTCTTTAAAGCTTTCATTTTTTTTAAACTCTCATTTTCTATTTTTTTCCCAGGTATTTTAAGCTGCCAAGCTTTTCTTCGTTCTTTTCAAAATCATGGATTTCTTATAATTCACCCCCAAAGCTAGAAAATCTTTGTTTTATTTATTTTATTCCCTTTTTGTATTTTTTATCCTTTTTTTTTCTAATGACTTAATAATAAATAATTACTTAATATAAACAAATCATCATAATTTCTTAATAGCAACACAACTATTATAAAGTCAATAATATTATTTTCAATAGTAATTGGGTATTCTTGAAGTATCATTAAGTTAACCTATCAATGTTCTCAATTATTAATAAGACACAATGGTTAAGTTAGATGTGGTAGTAACCAGATATTAATCATGCAAATTTACACTTTTAAAAACATTAATAGTCATGAACACATTAGCATGACATAAATGTAATCACATAATATTAATTACATATACAACTATTAAACTGAACTAACACACACATATACCATTATCTAAATGTAGATAACTTAAAGAATGTACTAATGCTAATAATTTAAATAATGTATATAACATGTACTATCTAAAGTGGTATGTGCAGGGTTCTAGTCGTTCCTTTATCATCTCTAAACAACTCTATCTATGTCACCCTCTCTGATGATGATTTCCCTTTACCATACTCTGAGGGATGAATATCTCTTTTATCCAACTCATGACAAGAAGGTAGTTAGTCCATAACATTGTGACATATATATCATAAAATACTGTTGACATAACAAATTAACATGATCACAATGTAAATAATATACAATACAACTAACTCATAACAATGCAATCATGAAACAAAAGCAATATTCAATTGTCCCACAACATCATATGACTTACAACTTAGTAATAATCAAATCAAATTATCAACTATATAAAATCCATGGATAATCAAATAAATTTGCTTAACAAGAAATTAGGATGTAACATTTTGAATTGGATAAATTTATTTCATGTACATGTTGACACTTTATATATGAAAATGGGTGTTATCCTTTCACAATATGGTGAGGGAAGTCTTGATCATCCCATCTACTTTTCTAGTTGGAATCTCACTCTAGCTGAATGAAATTACTCAACTACAAAATGCGAAGCCTTATCTATGGTATACACACTCTAGAAGTTTTGATAGTATTTGATGGCCACCCCATTTAATTTATTTACAAATCATGAAGCACTTAAGTACCTCATGAATAAGTCGGTATTGCATGAACGCATATGTTGATGGATTATTCTCTTTGAGGAGTTTCAATTTTTTATGATGGTGAAAATAGGCAAGACTAATTATGGACCAAATCACTTGTCATGTGTTACTTAGAGTAAGGTGCTTATAAATATACTCAGGGTATTTATTCTCACAATATATTGGCATAAAACATATCATAATATCCTCTACCTCTAGGTTTTGTGGCACCCAATCTTACACTATATTATGGAAAGGGTGACCTCGAACAAAATTTGAGAGCATTCCACATAGCGTGTTTGGACTATGTGTCCAATGATAAGTTATGGACTAAGTTATTTCCAAAGAGTCTAAAATAAAATACTTTAAAATGGTTTTAAAATTTACCTCACTAATCAGTGCACATGTTAAATCCATTGGCTGATATGTTTCAAGCATATTTTAAAATAAACATCAGTGGGTAGATTTCAAATGCTCAAATTGTTCAACTCAAATATAAATTTAATAAGCATATTTTAGGATATGTCTTAAGATAAAATATAATTCTATCCAAAATGACAAGTCCTATGGTAGACACATAATCAAAGGATATCTTCAATAAAAGATTGCTTCCTCCCTACACAACTCCATCATGTTTAATAAATTTCACTCATTCATAGATTTATGCCACACAATATAAGAAAGGGAAGTCAAATTATTGGTGATAAGTAAGCTTAAGTGTGAAACCAATATAGATTCTAATGCAAAGAGTTTAAGTATGCCACCATCAGTCTTGGTTAAATTTTTGTGATATTTAACCACACCTAGGTTGTTACTTATATGTTTGACCCAATGATTACATCTTCTCCACACTCCAGTTATATTCTTCAATTAATCATGAAATTCTTTTTTGATAGATGGATCCTTTACCCAAATTTCATTACAAGCCTCATTTATTTCCTTATATGATTCATATGATATGAGGCCTATTTCATGTGAAAAAGGCACTTTTGCTTTGTCAAATGTATCATATGTCATCCCATTTCTAACCAAATAACCCTTAATGTTCAAGGTTATTTTCACACCAATTTCAATGCTATATACTATTTTATCTGTCAATATTGGGACAAAAATACCACCACAATAATATCCTTTGATGTAAATTGGATTAGATAGAAACTCAATGTATGCCTCAAACCAATGTAGTCTTATATTATGTTGGAGTAGGAAAACCCACTCCCAAGTAGAGAATCAAGAAATATGATGATGGACACCTTATTTCACGAGTGTGAATTGTTGAAGAGCTTCGATAAATCCACAATGTACTTATTGAAATCAAAATACATTGAACCAATCTCATAAATAAATGTAGAGAACATCAACTTCTTTGGGGTTCTCCCACTTTAAAGGCACATATTTTGAAAAGATTTTTGCTAACAACATTTCTTATGATTTCTCCACTAGGTGCTCTCAAATTAATAGTAAGTTCAACAATGACTATTGTACCTATCAACCCTAGTGAATAAAAAATAGATGCAATAATATCATCATGAAGAGACACCCTTATACTACTTCATGGATTTACTAAAACACATAGGGGTCAATAACATCTAAACCACCATCTTTGGCTTTCAAGCCATATCTTTGGAGTCTTTTGTACGTAAAAAGTACTATGTAGGATGAGAATTATTCATTGTCCATTGATAAGGATGAATGTATGATCATTAGTCACATCACCACATGATAACAAAGCCATGGATAAATTTATTATGGGTCAATTTGATGATGGAGTCATGGGATCCATGTCAACCTATGTTACTCTTTTCCCTCATCTCGATAATATGATTGAAAGCCTTAATATGTCACATATACATTTGGGATAAAACCTCATTTCAAAGTATTACAAACACTTCTTGTAAACCTAACCACAATACTTGATTTCGGTAAACAAAGGTGAAAATTTATTTTTTGAGCCACTGTAATTGGCAATCATTGGACTAGATCTCAGCATGTGAACCAAGCCTTGTCTATTGGGCTATAAATTCAATGTCTATTATGAATATTTTTTTACTATCCATATCAATAAAATACCTTGAATTACTTATAGGAGTGTGATTGGGGGTGTTGTCATGAAATGTAAAATTTCACAACAATAATTTACACATTATTATTCAATTTGTACCAATAATAGTGTAAAATAACCAATCACATCATAAAACATCATATTTAAAATAATCAGGTACCCAATGTACATTTTAAGGACCAACCATTTTGTGGCATATTTTAAATTTTCTATTTTAAATCAATTTAAAATGTGACTTTTCCTTCACTTAAACACATGAAATGAAAAATATTTATTAAACACAAGAAAAATCAACTTGTGAGGTGTATTTCAAGTGCTCATGTGACACTATTTAGGTGTCACATCATGGGTGCTAAGTTAAGGTGCACAAATATTGGCTCCTCTCTCTTGTCTAATGGTAAAAAACTTGAGTTACTTCCTCTTCATTGATATTAAGTATTAAAATTGACATTTACATTAATTGAAAAGATATAAAAATATACATGCCACCTAATTAAAGGTTATGATAATTTTAAATTAGTATAAAATGTATAATATAAAGAAGACAAAGAGAGTGTATAAGTGTATCTTAATAAATACAAAGAATGAAATCAAATTAACCTAATACATACCTACCTACACACACACACATTAAGAAATTTGTAAATTTTGAGGTGTCTATTTTAGTTTTTTCACATCCCTTGTTAAAAATTTCACTACCTTCTCTAAAAAAATTTCCACTAACAAGTGATAAAGGGATGTAATATAATTGTGCCACTGCATTATAATTGAAAAAATATTCAAGAAAAAATGGGGTCCAAGCTCCACTGCATTCCCAAGATATCATAATTTTTCAATTACCTTCTGCAATCAAGAAGAAAAAAGCCCATATGAATATCAAATTTAAGGTCAAAACTACATTATGTTATTCAAATAGACTAAAAAAAATATTCTTTAAATTTAAAGGTTGAATTCCACATGTATAGAGGCTCAATAAGAATTTGATGAGACCTTAGCTTAAGATCAATTTTGGTGAAGAATTTGGCACCTTGGAACTAGTTGAGTATGTATGCACCTAAATTCGCTCAATTCATGTAATTTCACTAATATTCTTATTAGTAATTTCACCTATTTCATCTTATATTACTTATCCCCTTTAATTCTACCTATCCCATTTACTTATCCCCTTTTCCCAGTCATTTATCTAATATCCTCCCCTCATCACTTCTTCATTCAATAACCTTTATTCCTCCCCACTTCTTCATTAATTTTATTAAATCCCCATTATCTTATCCTAATCCCTACTTATCTATTATTTGGAAATTTTGAATTCCCATGGCCCACCTACTAGCCTATTCTTCGGCTCTCCTATACCCCTAGTCCCTAATCAACGACCTAATCCTTATCTAATTCCCTATCTAAGCCTAATTAATCCCTAAGAGGATTCTAGAATTAGAGGAATCTAGAATATTCTGTAATCTCACCCTTCCTCTCTAGAAGCCTTTAAATCTAGAGGCTTCCAAGGAATTTTTAATTCCTTTTAATTCTCCCTCCTTCCTCTATTTAAATCTACCTATCCCTCCATGGAAGCTAACTTGAATTCTCATGGCATATCCATGATAAAAGAACAATCAATAGAGGAATCCATAACATCTCCATGCTAATATAATCCATTATAAACATCCATGATCAAGCAATCATAATGTTTAAATTTTGAGTCTAAGGTAATCTCAATCCAACCTTCTTGTTTTTGATCCGTTTAATTTTGGTTTGGAGTAATTAGCTTTAGGATTTGAGTGCAGGTTTGAATGTTCATTCAATTATTTGCATTTTATCTTAATGGCTCTAGATATTACTTAGGTAGTGTTGGCCATTTTTGGCCTACATACAGAGCTTTCAAGGACTAGGCAATGTTCTTGATTGAGAGAAGGATCCAATGATAAAACAAGATCATATTGCTTGCAAAGCAACATGAAACACTTTAAGTTAACTTAAAGCGTAAATTGTAAAATTTTAAAGGATACATCTAGGGTTACAAAGACCCTATGGGACATTAAAAGTGCTTGAAATGAGTATGGACGTGCATGGTATTCATTTGGTTTTTCATTGTGTTCATCTAGACATTTTGGATCTAGTGGCAAAAATTATGAGTAAGCATTTTACTGACATCATAATTACCACACATGGATGAGTTAGGGAGAATTGGTCATATGGGTTTGTTTACTTTAGTCCCAAGAACATATGTGCCAAGTTTATGGTCATTTTTTGAAGCACATCAAAAGATATGATGACCCAAAGTTGTCCTCTCAAGCAAAATCTGCTAAGTTTCCATAACCATTTTCGAAGAAGCTCAAATAAATCCAAGTGAGCATATTGACAAGGCCATATCTCACACATGCAATAGTCTCAAGAAAAAGTGATCATATGAGTTTGTTCAGTTTGGTCCCTAGTTAATATGCACTAAGATTTAGATCATCCACTAAAGCATGGTAGAAGTTATGCATGTTCAAATTTGGCCTTTGAAGCAAAATTTGGTAAATTCCCATACGTAGCCAAATGAAGTAGACTATTGTCAAGATGTCATTGGAGCTTAGAATGGACCAGTCAACTTGAGTATTTTATAGACACACTTATAAAGCTCCTTGGACTAATGGATCAAATGGGTTCATCCCTTTTAGTCTCAAGAACATCTCTTAAAAATTTAGTGCCTCCATGACTTTTGTGCTTCAAGTTATAGGATTTCAAAGTTAGACCTGCAACATAAGACATTCATGCTAATGTCAAATTAAAGATACTATAAAATCTATTTGTGTTTAAATTTAACAGTCTATGGGACATCAAATATGTTCTATAGGACATCAAATACAGTCTATGAGACATCAAATTTAAGCTCCATAAAATAACCATTGGGGTTCAAATAGTGGGTCCCAATCGATCTAATAGTCCATGTTGCATTGTATATTCAGATCTAATAGTGAGTGAAGGTCAAAGGGGTCAACGAATCTCCAAATTAAATGTCTACTTGACAAGTGTCAATAATACATCCAATGGGTAGGGAATCAATGAATCATGGGCATTCATATAGATCAAAATCAATGGGGCAAGATGAGTCAATATGTCAATGAGCCTAGTCAAATTTTGACAACCAATTAGAGCAAAATCAAGTCTAAAGAGCTTATAGTGAAGGTTGATGAGCCAATTTTTAACCCAAGCCAATAGAAATACATAGAACCAAACTCAAATATGATCTGAGTTGGACCAAAATGCATATTCGAGACCAAACATCATCAACAAAGCTCCTTAAAGGAAAAATAGGTTTTTCAGACCTAATATAAAGTAAAGGTCAACAAGTTGGTGGCTAAACGGGACTAGGCATCAATCAGAGTATGGATAACTATAGGAAAACCAATGGTTTTAAATTAGTTTTTCATCTATAGTAGACATATAAATATGGAGTAGGTATGTGATAAATGAAAAAGGGCTCATCTATCAACGTGGATCCATCATCATCAATGTAGGTACAAACCACCGATCATGGCATCGCACTATCAATTTCAAGATTTAAGGACTTGATCCTCATGAACATGTCAAGTGGATTTAGGGTCCCAAGGTGGAAGTTGGTAGTGGGAGAAATAGTTAAGGGAATTTTTTTTGTTAAAATAGACTTTGGTATTATGCATAATAGGCCCTTGTCTTCTAGTGGGATCTCTTAGCCAATGAGAGGAGTTTGAGGATTATTGAGATAACAAGAGATCCATTTGTTGATCAAGGAATGCAAATAGAAAGCAATCAAGTGCTTCCACCTCACTTTTTCATCTCAAGGACTTTCCTCCACTCTCCAATGCATTGTTCCCATCTCTCTTTCTACTTTTCTACTATATAGAGTCTTTTGAGCCAAAAAATAGATCCTCTGTATAATTTTTATACTCCCTCTCTTGGGCATGACTAGAGTCTGCCTATATTTGATCTTTGTAACCTATTAAGATAAATTAAGGACTCTTTTTTAGATTTTATTATTCTGGTATAGTGTGTTAATGTCAGATTGATTTTCATGTGTGCTAAAATCTCTCCCTTATCAAATCTTGATCTCACCTAGCTACTAGATTATATTTTTGTGTAGGTCATGTTTAGTGTTTAATATCATCTAATTAAAGCTAACAAGTGGATACATTGACTATTTAGTGCCTTGAATTAGAAATCTTCATGACTTCCCTTAGGTTTTAATCATTTGGTGAACCTTTGTAGGAAATAATTATGCAAAAATAGCTATTTGGAGTTGTAGTTATGATCTCATTAGTGTTTATTAGAAGTTCAGATAGAGTGGATGAATAATCACATTACTAGTGCATCACTTAATTTACATATTTTCATGCTTTGTTACCCATTTATATTTAAAAGTTTTAGTCAAAATTTAGTTTAGGTGATAGATATAGAAGGAAGTCAACCTTCTCCAGAGGTTTGACCCTATGATAGGTGACCCATAACCTAGGGTCAGTCCCATGTTGGACTAGATTTGAGTAAAAAATTTGAACAATCTTCTGCTCAACTAGGATGTAAATCTAGGACAACAACAATTTTGACACATTTGATGGGATCCATTAGATTTGGTCTTGGTGGAATTATAGTTTAAATAGTGTTCTTCATGAAGGATTTGGTGATTCCAAGCTCAAGCATTTACTTCTAATAGTCTATGCAGTTTCTAAGTAAGTCTAATTTCATTTGCACTATACTGATGTTATTTTTATGGCTATGTATGAGGAAAATCCCTATGCTATAAATCCTTATCATCCATATGATAAATCATATTAACCTTTTCATGATCCATATCAACCTTATTATGAGCCTAATCAACCTTATCAAGAATTTTATCAAAGCCATGATGAGCCTTATCAAGTTTCCCATGATTATTATTACCAAGAGCATGACTCTTACATTCCTTATGAACCATATCAGTATCAAGAACAAATTTCACCTTTCCCATGTGACTATGATGTTACATATGAGTAATATTTATTACAAGAAAATATGGAGGAAGTAGAGCTTAAATTACTAGCATATGTCAGAAAAGTATGTTCATATTCCTAGTATGAGGAAGTGAATAAGCAGTTTTAAAATATATCTAATGATCTAGAAGAGAGGCTTAAGTTTTGTATCTTTGTATTAGAGAAAGTAGAGGCTTGTGAGAGGAAACAAATTCAGTTGAATCAGTTGTCTCAAGGACCCCTTTATGTTCTTTACCAATATTCTTGTATTCCTTTTCTCATGTAGTTCTTTACCATACCTAGTGTGTGCCAATAAATATTCCTAGTTGGATTCAAGAGCCTATTCAAGAAGCTATTCATTTGCCTATTCAAGAGCCTATTCAAGAGGCTAAACCTTATTGTAGTTCCCTTTCTGTACCACTTACCCCTCAAGCTCAAATTATCCACAAGGACAAGAAAGTTTCAAACCTCGATGAAGTAATAGCCAAGTGGAAGGAGCAAAATATATAAGTTCTCAAAAGTTTCTCTTTTCCTCCTCTTAAATATTACCTAAATTATTCCAATGCCCTTAAGATCCAAAATATGATCCTGATCAACTTCCCATGCTTCATACTCCCTCTCAAGCAATTGAATTTTATCACCCTCTCACCATCTCCCTTCAAGATGAGCCTATTCTATGAAAGATTAAGAAAGTGGCTGCAGCTGCAAGCCAAATTCTTAGAGAATGTGAACAAGATGCTTAAAGTGTGTATGATGAAGAGTTATTAATTGATACTTCACTTGAGGTATAAGTTAAAACTAAGATTGTATATGATATTGAAGAAGTTATCTTAGGTATATAGGAAAAGATTGATCTTAATACAGAAGAACTCCATAAGAATTGGTACAAGTTGAAGTTATAAATGAGATTGAGATATCTCCAATTGAGAAATATGAAGGTGCATTTAAAAATGATCTTATTTATATTGATCAAAGTGAAGAACAAAATAATGATTGGCAGCCGTATCTTGAATCTTTGTAAGAGATTGAGGAACTTTATGAAGATATGTTGCCCATTAAAGAACATGTTATTGAGAAGTTTGACCAATAATAACCTATTCAAGATCATGACACAGATTGGGTTGATTATTTAGAGCTCCTTGAAGAGCTTGATGAAATTGCAGTAGTTGATAAAAAGGATAAGGTTACTCAAGGATAAGGCATAAATGAGATGTTACTTGATAAGGTTGTAGTTGACAAGTAATATGAAAAGGATCTAGAAGTGCAAGATGAATTTGTCAATGTTGGTGAATGGTTTACCATTGATAACTCATTTAAAGAGATATTAAGATAAATAACTGGAAAAAAAAGTGCCTCTTCAAAGTTCATGTTAAATAAACCCCCTACTTTATAACTTGTACTATCTTTTTTAATGAGTGAATTCATGAATTTCCCTTTTGATCTAGGTGGATTATGTTTTGTCATGGTTTATTAGGTTAGTTTGTTTATATTTTTCCCAAATAGGTGATTTATTTTCACATTTTCTTTGTTAGGATAGTTTCCCTAATTTATTTTGTTCCCTTACCTATTTTGGTGGAGTCTGTTGTCCTTGCAAATCAAGAGGTCTCTTGCAATCATGTTATGAGTCAAAGAGTCATGTACATGGTTTGAGTTCAAGAATAGAAGGCATTATACCTAGATAAGTCACTAAATATGTCCATTATTCCCTACATACAAATATTTCAAGGACTGGGCAATGTTCCTGATTGAGAGAAAGATCCAATGATAAGAGAAGAAGATCATATTGCTTGCAAAGCAATACGAAACACTATTAGTTAAATTAAAGTGTAAATTATCAATTTATAAAGGATAATTATAGAGTTATAGAGACTCTTTGGGATGTCAAAATTTCTTGGAATGAGTATGTAAGTGCGTGGTATTCATTTGGTTCTTCATTATGTTCATCTAGACATTTTGGATCTAGTGGAAAAAATTCTAAGAAGAGACTTTGATGACATCATAATTGTCACACATTGATGAGTTAGGGAGAATTTTTCATATGGGTTTATTCAATTTAGTCCCACTAATATATACACCAATTTTTTGGTCTTTCGCCAAAGTGCATCAAAAGATATGAAAACCCAAAGTTGGCCTCTCAAGCAAAATCTACTAATTTTCTATAACCATTTTTGAAGAAGCTCTAATAGAGCCAAGTGAGCATGTTGATGAGGCCTTATTTCATACATGTGGGAGTATCAGGAAAATGTGGCCATATGGGTTTATTTAGTTTAGTCCCTAGTTGCTACATGCTAAGTTTTAGATCATTCATCGAAGCACGGTAGAAGTTATGCATGTTCAAAGTTGTCCTCTCAAATAAAATCTACAAAGTTCCCATACTTAGCCAAATGAAATAAACCATTTTTAGGACATCATTGGAGCTTAAAATGGACCAGTAAATTTGAGTATTTTATAGACACACTTAGAAAGTTCTCGAGACCAGTAGATCAAATGGGTTCATCCCTTTCAACCTCAAGAACATCTCCTAAAAAATTGGTGTGTCCATGACTTTTGTGATTCAAATTATAGGAATTCAAAGTTATAACTATAACATAAGATGTTTGTGCTAATTTCAAATTAAAGACACTAAAAAATCTATCTGTGCTTAAATTTTATGGTTTATGGGACATCAAATACATTCTATGAGACATCAAATATGGTCCATAAGATGTCAAATTTAAGCTCCATAAACTAGCTATTGGGTTTCAAATAGTGGGTCCCAATTGATATAACAGTCCACATTACATCATACATTCAGATCTAATGGTGAGTGGAGGTCAAAGGGGTCAACAAATCTCTAAATCAAATGCATGATTGACAAGTGTCAACAATGCATCTAATTGATAAGAATCAATGACTCGTGAGAAATCATACAGATCAAAATCAATGGGGAAAGATGAGTCAATATGTCAATGAGCCTAGTTATATTTTGACAACCAATTAGAGAAAGGCAAGCCTAGGGAAATTCTAGCAAAGATTGATGAGCTAGTTTTTGACCTAAGCTGGTGGAAATACATAGAATTGATCTCAAATATGATTTGACTTGGACCAAAATGTATATTCGAGACCAAGCATCATCAACAAAGCTCATTAAAGGAAAAATAGGTATTTCAAACCTAATATAAAGCAAAGGTTAAAAACCAGGCATAAATCAAAGTATGGAAAACCATAGGAAAACTAGTGGTCTTAAATTGGTTTTCCATCTATATTAGAACTATAAAGATGGAACATGTATGTGATAAATGAAAAAGGGCTCATCTATTGATGTGGATCCATCATCATCAATGTAGGTGTTATACCTTGTATTTTCACCCTTTGAGGAGATGTCTCAGCTCTCCTCATCCAAGTGGCACAATTAAAACACCTCTAGACTTGTGGGTAGCCTAAGGATGAGGTGAATCTCTACATAGGGCTAGCTCCCTTGATGTACCACTTTGGATCACTACTACATCTAAAATTTATGAGGGAAAAGGGAGAGAGAAAAATGAAATAAAACTATCCTAATGGGAGTGATACACCAAATTGATTGATGAATACCAATGAATTTCATGTTACACATGAAACTAAGAGACTAACTGAACATACACTTTTCTAATCTAAATCTTCTCACAACAGTATTTCATTATGAAGGTTGTGATAAATGTTTAGGCTAGGAGGACTAGACAAGAGGCCTAAAATTTTAATTTTTTAATAGGCTAAATCACTAAACCTTGAAACCTCAAATGACACTTCACATGACCTACATGAAGAAGCTTTCAAACTGCAAATAGGTGAGAGAATGAGACAATCATGCTAAGGAAACAAGAGTAATCATTTATGAAAAATCAAACATTCCAAATGAACACACTAATAAAAATTATAGAAGAGGTAAAACTAGTAGTATTTATTTATCAAATCATATGATAATGAGCATGGCTTCGCCATACTCAGGTGGAGCATAATTTAAAAAGGCCAAAATGGCTAGTTCTTATAGAACTTGAGAGAGAGAGAGAGAAGAAGAGATAAGTCCAAAGGTCACAAGGACACTTGTAAATATAATAAAATAGTTACATGTGTATGGGAAGAAAATTTTAAATGAACCATGCAAGGTTAGGAATCATAAGTGTCACCCTAATTCATGAACTCTTGAAATATGGTGTAGAAGTTCTCATTCTGGCTTAGAAAATTGCCTTCATGATTTAGCCCTGTTTGAACATCCCAAAACTAATGAGGGAAAAGTATAATGATTATAATGAATTTTAAGTCTTTTATAAATGCCTCTCTATTCATTGGTTGTATTCTTGGTCATCTATAATCATCTGGGAATGAGCCATCACCATCTACAGTCTAAGAAAACTCCTCTTCCACACACCTTGCAAAATTAATTCCAAAAAGCATTAGTTTTAAATTAAAATCATATAAGGGAGTGGATGAAACTTTTAAATACCCTCCATGGACTTATAGGCATCAAACACACCTTAAAATCAACTCACTTTAAGTTTTCCACTCTTCTCACTAGCTTGGTGACTATGCCAATTTTGAATGGCTAAGATGAAGTAGCTAGTTGAGGAGCTTAGGAGTTGTTTCAAGGAATTAAATTGACATATGGAGTTATCTTAAGTCCTAATATTCCATTCCATGTGATTATAATCTATTTTAAACTTTTAGAACATGTACAACACACAAAATAGTAAAAATACCCTATTTTGTACTCCATCCATACAATTATGTATAACTCAAAAGGACAGGAATGATATTAAAAGGGTCATATGCAACCTAAAACCAATTTAATTATCATTTTTGTCCATTTAGATGCATATTAAATATTATTTTCCCAATCGGGTCCTTCCAAGGGTTTAGCAAGGGTTTTGGATCATTTTACCCTATTAGCCATTATTCATGTAGTTTGGATGTTCAAACTTAAATATAATGCCATAAAATGATTTTTTAGGACCTTTTATAAATAATAATATCTCCTTGGATATATATGTAAGGTAAAAAAGGAGATACAAGCACTTAAAGTTGTCCTATCGAGCTCCTTTCTCCTTTTCCTATAGGCCTAGTGTTGTCTCCGAGCTCAAAATTAACTCCTCATGTTTCCTATAAAAAGTTAAAGATTTAACACACCTGTAATTACCATAAAATCATTCCCAAATGGATTATAAATCTCATCTCAAGGTGGAAATGGAAATGATTCTCCATTTGGCTTCTAGGCTTAAACCCTGCTTGACATACTTGGTTGCAACATTGAAGGTTAAGAACATTATGTTGGGTTTATTCATTATAAGAAAGGTATAAAATATTTTATTGGGTGTTTTATAACTCCATACACCTCTTTTCAATGTCCAACCAACTCCTCGCTCATCCTTTTATCTCCTTTTCTCAATGCCATAGGGTTTGTGCATAAAGGGAAGTACCCTCTATCTGAGATAAAATAGAGGGTAATTCACCTATTTAAATATTGAAAATTGAGTGTTTTATGAGTCCCTAAAATTTATACAGATGATACATACCAAAATATATCCCTTGGCTAGGTCGTTTGACCCCTCAACTCTTCCAAAATCTAAAACAGGTTCCTAGGAAAGCAGATCGACTGTATGAATTTTTAGTGTGAACTATGTATGCTTGATTTGGGATCCTTATATCCTTGATTTATAATATAAAAGGACTGTAAATAATATAATTATATTTATATATATGTATTAATCTCCATTCATCACTCCAACCTTCCATGTACCCTTCATACACCTTGCTTAGCTTAGACTGAATTTCATTTCTGATTGTGTTCTGCTCCAAGGCTTGTACCTGTAGGTGAAAATGCATGGTTAAGATTTGAAATAAATGTATAAAACCTATATATATTCCATTAGGTTTATTTTTTTTTGTTTTTATCTATTTTTTTTTTACCTTGTATAGGCTAAATCTCATCAAAACACACTCCCTTTGCTCTTTGCCTCTCACAATCAACTATAGTTGACTGTGAGAGGGCCTGTAGGTGTTATATATGATCTATGTCTTTTTGAAAAGAATCTAACCTTATTTAAATATCTATACACCATAATATAACTTTATTTGTTCCTTTTATGCCTGGAGTGAGGTCTATTACTAAGGTTATCAAGCCCATTACTCTCCATGGTGACCCTACAACCAGCCTGTAGGTGTAAATTTTGTGGTGAAAGAGACCTGTAGGTGGAGTTAAATCCAATACTCAGTATATGTTTCTCTCCTAATGATATTTAGACCATGAATCTTCTTTTCAACCATGTTTTTATCATCCAAATGTAAAGGTATGGCCCAATACTACCAACTTGGGTGAAAAAGGTTTCCTTGGGTTCAAAACTATAGGTGATCACTACTTGATATTAGTGCATGAAAATGCAACTTCAAAACTTCTAACCACCATCTTCCCTTAATTATTTATCCTCAAAAATTTGAAAAGTTAATCTTCTATGTGAGAGATACAAGGTTTTATCCTCAAGATGCATCAAAGCCTTTCATAACCTTGCTACATGACCATGACAAAATGACTTTAGTCCTCTATTTTCCTGTTTTAGGGATTTGATCCCTAAGCCTACAAAATTATCCTTGGAAAAGTTTCTCATAGTTTGCTTACCACCCTATCACCTCACATAGGTCTATTATGAAGTTTTATTCACACTAGGACCTCAAAGAGTTCAATCACTTATTCCATCCTTTTTCATACAAATATTCTCAGTCTTTTGTTAAGCCACCTATAGGTGGACAGTGCCATGCATACAAGAAGTGCATGGAAATGCAGGTAGTATGCAAGATAAATATGATTTTGGTTGAATTTAAGCCCTATTGAAAATTTCCAATGCACTTTAGAACTCCAAAAGGTTTGGATCAACTATAAAATCCCCTTTCTATCATGACATCATCAAAGAAAGACCCCTGTAGGTAGACATTCTTAGTTGTATGCAGGCATACAGTGAGTTTAGGTAGTGTGCATTATTTTTTGACCTTTTATGAGTTGTATATAAATCTTAAAACTTCCAAATTCACTCTTCACACCTCAATAAGTTTGAAACCACCAGTAAAGTTCTTATCATAACATGATGTCATCATGATATACTTGTGTGTGCACCTTGAAAGGTATGCATGCAGTATATGTGAAATGGTATGTACCAAGGAATCTACCTAAGATAGTAAAATAATATCCCTTAAATACATACAATTTAAGAATCATGGTATTGTAAATCTTGAAACAATATCACACTTCTCATTTCAACATATTACTTTCCTGTAGGTGATCTTGTAGGTATAGTTAATGGTAGAAAGTTGTGTGAGTGACTGTATTGATTGTCACAGTCCTTATAACAAGTGGAAGGTTTTAATTGATTTTTTATACTATGATAAATTAATTAAACATTCAATACCATAGTCATATCTCCATGGACGTGTTAAGGGCCTTAACCTAGCTCACTAAGTTGACTATGCATGACAATCATGGAACCAATCTGACTGCATGGTGCTTTGTGACTACAACTCATGGAATGTTGATTTAAAGGTGAGATTAAAAGGATAAAGGAAATAATAGAACATTTAAAACACTATAGTTAAACTATCACAACCCTCTGGAACCATTATCAAAGTATGAAGCTCCTAAACATGGTGAAAACATGCCTGTTACACAGAAAGGTACTTCCTCTTGCAACTTAAGATGATTTGAATATCAAAACACCTTGGAACATGAAAAAAAGCATGAAAAAATTAGAGGAGGGAATCAAAATCCTATGAAATCAAACTTAGCAAATAGATTGTATGGAATTATCCAAACAAGAGCAAAACCTATAGGGTGTATAGATTGACAAGCATAAAAACACAATCAACTTGTAAAGGATGGTTCATAAAGCATGGTTGGATAGTATTAGAAATATATTTTGGAAATTAATATATATAATTTTAATTTCACCTTCCAAAGTATTTTGACTTGGAACTTTTCCAACTATCCATACCAAGCATGAACTTGTTGATCACTTTTGCATGTCTAGAAGGGCAAGAAAGGAGCATAATGGTTTTGGGACTTTTTTAGCACTTCCAAAGCATGTCAAGAAATTATATGAGTGTGATAAATATTAAGAGATGTTTCGTGACCTTCTCCCACATGTCACCTATCCCCATGGGCTATACAAGTGCTAAACTTCTCCTTTTTCCTATGATTTCTTGATCTTTAGTTAGATAACCTACAAGTTTTAGATGGGAATAACATTATTGATAGGGAATATAACTTATTTGATGTTTTATAAGAATTTAGGACACTTATAAACCTTGAAAAATGTGCCACTTGCATTTATGACCCCTAAAATCCTTCTAAATGACTCAAAGTGATAAATTGACTAATATGACTAAGACGAAGGCTAAGATGATATTAAATGACATAAAATAAATTAGAATACACCCCATGAAAAAATATTAAACCCAATAAAACATATAAAAATTTATGTTTTTAACTATAGGGGTCCCAATTTGACTTATAGGGTCAAATTTAGTCAACAAATTTGTGACTCATAGGGGTAGTATGCCTGCTTTACTAACTAGACTAGTAGCCTTATAAGTCCATTAGGATTAGGGATTAATTTGAATCCTAAAACATAACAAGATGACTTTGACCATTGATAAAAAGCTATACCAAGGCAAGACAACTAATTACCTCAACCACACAAAACAAAGGACACACACAAACAAAGCAAACACACTAACAAGACACACACATGTGTTCAAAGCACTTGGGAAAAGCCTAAACCAAACAACTATATAAAACTAACTATTAAGCATAAATTCCTCCTAAATCAAATGGGAATTTTGAAACCTTCCTTGCTTCATGACATGAAGGATTTATTGAGACATGCAGCCTTTTGTCTTTTAGCATTGATGCCTCCATCTTCTTCCTGGTGTTTGCTAAATTCATTGGCATGATGTTCAATGAGAGCCAAATAGCCCCATATAGGTTAACTATGGAAATGGACTCCTCTTTCACCTAAAAAGTCTCAACCTTCTCATGTACTTAGCCCTTAATGTGCAAGTTTGAAAATATGACAGTCCTCTCAGCCTTGCTCTCCTCCTTGACATAATGTGCTTGATGTTTGGAAGCACCAATATTTATTTCACCATGTTCCCAAATCCTTGAATATGGTTTTAACTTAGATAAAACTCTTGATTATCTTTTAGGTACAACAAGATTTGCCTTGACATCATTATCCATGTCTACAACTTATTGTATACTAGCATCATGAAATGGCTTCATGATAACAACTTCTTGACCAATAGAATGAGATTTATCTTTATGTTTGATTGAAAAGTAAAGATCTTGTTCATTAGACTCATCAATAAACTTTTCATCAAATATGCAATCTTTTGGAGAAGAAAAAACTTTACCCAACTTATCAAATTCATTGCATATGGCATTAAAATTCTACCATAAATCTTCTTCCTCATGAATGTCATCTTCAAGATATATTTTCTCTACCTTGGTCTCATGAAAATCTATTAGGACTACCACTTCTTGAGGAATGATTTGACCTTAATCCTTGATAGTAAACTCCACTTCATGCTTGATATGGTCATCCATAACTTCATGATCAAACATGGAGTCTTCTTCAAATACCTCTCTCTTCAAGTCTTGGCCACATTCCTCATGGATACACATCCCATAAAAAATGGAGGCATTAGAGTTTACTTCATGGACATACATCCCTTCAAATATGGAGGCATCAGCTTGTGGATTGTCCTTTTGTTCACCAAGGGGAGTCCTTATGGTGATTTATTCCTCATAGTCACTCATGAGATATTCTTGATCAACCATGAATTGAGCTTGTTGTTCTTCACTTGCTTCTCTCAAGATAGGATATTAATTTATAAGGGGTGAGGTGGAATGTTGATGGATGGAATCATGTGAACAAGATGGAAAGTGAGGTGTATTGGAAGGTTGATGAGTTGGAGATGGAGTGTGGGATGAAGGAGAAGGCTTATGAGTGGATTTGGGAAAAAGAAAAGCACTAGTAAGCTCATAGGGAAGTGAATTTTTTGGTTGATTATAAGGAGAAACACCTACATAAGTAGGAGCTACATCTTTCCAATAATATCTTTGTGTATAATCCATGGAAACATCTGATTTCATATGATAAGACTCATAAGAGTACTCCTAAGGCTGATAGGCATCATGATATGAATGATAGGGCTCATATTGGGACTAATAGAGAGGCGTTTCCTTATAGGTTTCTTAGTAGCAATCTTCATAGTTTTTTCCAACAACATGGTGTCCATATGGAGAGGGAAATGAAGGGCTATAGGGCTGACATGGCTCATAGTATTGATAGCCATTTTTATAGGATTGTTGAGGGGTAAAAGGTGATTCATATCAAAGATGATAAGAAGGTTCATGATAGGCGTATTGGCCATAGATATCCATATCAACCTCTTCTATCAAATAAAACACAAAAACTGATCAAAATTTTAAAAAATATATACCTGGGCTGCTTATAACCAGAAGTTATCATTCAAAGTTGCTATTGGTGTTAGCTTGTTTGCTTTCAAAAGATGATTAAAGGAAAGACACACCAACAATATTCCCACTCTCTTAGACCTTGGTCCCACTAGGCATGCCAAATACTATTGTCACTTGGATTTTTACCCTTTGAATATATTTCTCAACTCTCCTCATCCAAGTGGCACAATTGAAACACCTCTAGGCTTGTGGGTAGCCTAAGGATGAGGTGAATCTCTAGATAGGGATAACTCCCTCGATATACCACTTTGGATAAATAATACGCATAAAATTTATGAGGGAAAAGGAAGAGAGAAAATTGAAATCAAATTATCCTAAGCGGGGTGATACACCAAATTCATTGATGACTACCAACCAGCTGCATGTTACACATGAAACCAAGAGACTAACTAAACATACAATTTTCTAATCTAAATCTTCTCACATAGTATTTCATTGTGAAGGTTGGGACAAATGTTTAGGCTAGAAGTACTAGAAAAGAGGCCTAAAATGGCACTATTTGAGTATGATAACTCACTAAACCTTGACACCTCATAGGACACTTCACATGAAGTTCAAGAAAAAGCTTTCAAACTGTAAATAGGTGAGAGAATGAGACAATCATGCTAAGGAAACAAGAGTAATCATTTATGAAAAATTAAACATTCCAAATGAACACACTAATAATAATCATAGAAGAGGTAAAACTAGTATTCTTTATTGATCAAATGGTATGGAAATGGGCAGGGCTTCACCATACTCAGGTGGAGCATAATTTACAAAGGCCAAAATGGCTAGTTCTTATAGAACTTGAGAGAGAGAGAGAACAGATAAGTCCAAAGGTTACAAGGACACTTGTAAAGCTGATAAAAGGAGTTAAATGTGCATGGGAAGAAGATGTTAAATGAACCATGCAAGGTTAAGAGGTAAAAGTGTCACGCCAAGTCATGAAACTCTTGAAATGTGGTGTAGATGTTTTCATTCTAGCTTAGAAAATTGCCTTCATGATTTAGCCCTATTTGAACATCCCAAGACTAATTAGGGATAGGTATAATTATTGAAATTAAGGATAAGTCTTTAAGATATGCCTCTCCATGCATTGGTCATAGTCCTAATCATCTAAAAGTATCTAAGAATGAGCCATCACCATCTACAATCTAAGAAAACTCCTCTTCCACACACCTTGTACACTTGGATTCTAAAAAACATTAGTTTTCCATGAAATTAATAAAAGGGAGTGGATTAAACTTATAAAGACCATCCATGGACTTAGAGGTATTATGCACACCTTAAAATCAGATCACTTGAAGTTTTCCACCCTTCTCATTAGCTTGGTCACTATGCCAAATTTGACTGGCTGAGATGAAGTAGCTAGTTGAAGTACTTAGGAGTTGTTCCAAGGCATGATATTGACATAGGTAATTATATCAAGTCCTAAGCTTCCCTTCTATGTGATTGGCATCTCTTGGAACCTCTTGGAGCCTATAAAATAGTAAAAATACCCTATTTTATACTCCATCTATATAATTTCATACAACTCAAAAGGATGGGAAGGACCCTAAAAGATTCCTCTACAACCTCCAACCACTTTCCTTATCATTCTAGTCTATTTGGATGCATCTCCACCATTATTTTCCTAGTCGGGTCATTTCAAGGGTTTAATAAGGGTTTTGGGTCATTTTACCCTCTTAGCCATTGTTCATGTAGTTTGGACATTCAATCTTCAATCCAATTCCAAAAAATTAATGTTTAGGACCCTTTATAACTCATTCTAGATCCTTATATCTCCATGCAAGGTACAAAGGGATATATAAGAACTTAAATTTGTCCTATCAAGGTCCTTTCTCCTTTTACTATAGGCCTAGTGTTGTCTTTGAGCTCAAAATGAACTCCTCATGTTTCATATAAAATGTAAAATCTTGAACACACTTGGAATGACCCTAAAATCATTCCCAAATGGATTATAATTCTCATCTCAAGGTGGAAGTATAAATGATTCTCCATTTGGCTTTTAGGCTTAAACCTTGCTTGACATACTAGGTTGTAACAATGATGGTTTAGAGAATTTTGTTGGGTTTATCCCTTATATAAAAGTTATATCATATTTTAATAAGTGTTTTCCAATTCCATACACCTCTTTTCAATGTTGAAACACCTCCTAGCTCATCCTTTTATCTCCTTTTCTCAATGTTGCAAGGTTTGTGCATAAAGGGAAGTAGCCTCTATCTAAGACAAAAAAAAATGTACTTAACCTATTTCATCATGAAAAATTAGTTTTTGAGTCATTCCTTCAAGTGATAAGGATGATACATTCCAAAATATATCCCTTGGTTAGGTCATTTGACCCCTCAACTCTTCCAAAATCGAAAACAAGTTCCTAAGAAAGCAGACTGACTGTATGGATTTTTAGTGTGAATTATGTATGATTGATTTGGGATAATTATCTATTTTATTTATACTCTCAAGGACCAAAAAATACTATACTGATCCTGATGGAGATGTACCAATCTCCATTCATCACTTCAACCTTCCATGTACCCTTTCTTAGTTTAGACTAAGTTCCATTTTTGACTATGTTCTACTCCAAGGCTTGTACCTATAGGTGGAAATGCATGGTTAAGCTTTTAAATCAATGTATAAAACCTATCTATATTACCTTAGGTTCATTTTGTGTTTGTTTATATCCATTATGTTGACCTTTTATAAGCTAGACCTCATCAAAACACACTCCCTTTGCTCTCTGCCTCTCATAGTCAACTATAGTTGACTGTGAGAGGTCCTGTAGGTGTTATATATGATATAAGACTTGTTGATAAGAATGAAAACCTATTAAAATATATATAAACCATACTCTAACTCTATTTTTTCCTTTTATGCTTGGAATGAGGTTTATCACTAAGGTTATCAAGCCCATTACTCTCCATGGTGACCCTACTACCAGCCTTTGGGTGTACATTTTATGGTGAAAAAGACCTATAGGTGGAGTTGAAGCCAATACTCAGTATATATTTCTTTCCTGATGATACTTAGATCATGAATCTTCTTTTTAACCCTATTTTAATCATCTAAATGTAAAGGCATGGCCCAATATTGCTAATTTGGGTGAAAAAGGTTCCTTGGGTTTAAAACTGTAGGTGATCACTACTTGAAATTAGTGCATGAAAATATAACTTTAAACCTTATAACCACCATCCTCCCTCAGTCATTTATCCTCAAATATTTGAAAAGTTAATCTTCTATGTGAAAGATACAAGGTTTGATCCTCAAGATGCATCAACGCCTTTGATAACCTTGTTACATGACCATGACAAAATGACTATAGGCCTCTATTTTCCTATTTTAGGGATTTGATCCCTAAACCTACATAATTATCCTTGAAAAAGTTTCTCATAATTTTCTTACCACCCTAGCACCTCACATAGGTCTGTTATGAAGTTTGATTCATACTAGGACCTCAAAGCATTCAATCACTTACTCCATCCTTCTTCATACAAGCATTTTGAGTCCTCTACTAAGCCTCCTGTAGGTGGACAATGTCATGCATACAGGCAAAGAGTGGTAATGCAAGCAGTATGCAAAATAAACATGATTGTGGTTGAATTTAAGGCCTATAAAAGTTTTCCAATGCACTCTAGGACTCCAAAATGTTTGGATCAACTGTCAAAGCCCCTTTCCAATATGATGTCATCAAAGAGAAACCCCTATAGGTAAACATTCTTAGTTGTATGTAGGAAGATAGTGAGTTTAAGTAATGTGCATTTTTTTTGGACCTTTTATGAGTTATATATCCATATTAAAACTTATAAATTCAATCTTCACACCTTAATAAGTTTGAAACCACCACTAAGGCTCTTATCATAACATGATATCATCATGATATACCTGTGTGTGTACCTTGAAAGGTATGTAGGTAATATATGTGAAATGGTATGTACCAAGGAATATAATTAAGATATTTGACTAATCTACCTTAAATACATCCAAATGAAGCATTATGGTATTATAAGCTTGAAGCAATATCACACTTCTCATTTCAACATATTACTTTCTTGTAAGTGATCTTGTAGGTACAATTAATGGCAAAAAGTTGTGTGAGTGACTATATTGATTATCACAATCCTTCTTCTAACAAGTGGAAGGTTTTAATTTATTTTTTCTACTATGCTAAATTAATCAACCCTTTAAGACCATAGTCATAACCTCTATGGACATGTTAAATGACTTAACCTAGCTCACTAATTTGACTATGCACTTTTCTATACATGGTGCTTTGTGATTGGGACTCATGAATTGTTGCTTTAGAGGTGAGATTGAAAGGATAAAAGAAACAAGATAACATTGAAAACACTATAGTGAAACTATCACAACCCTCTAGAACCATTATCAAAATATGAAGCTCCTGAAAATGGTGAAAACATGCCTATTGCATAGAAAAGTGCTTCCTCTTACAACTTAAGATGATTTGCATACCAAAACACCTTGTAACATGAAACCAATAATGGAAAAAATTAAAGGGAATAAACATCATATGGAATCAAAATCAACAACTAGATTGTATGGAATCATCCAAATAAGAGCAAAACCAATAGGTGCACAAATCGGTAAGCATAAAAACACAATTAGCTTTTAAAGGATGGTTTATAAATAATGATTAGTAAATATTCAAAATATTTTTATAGAAATGTATCTCTCTAAGTTTAATTTCACCTCCCAAAGGAATTTGACTTGAAACTTCTCCAACCGTCCGTACCAAGCATGAACCTGTTGATCACTTCTACATGTCTAGAAGGGCTAAAAAGGAGTAGAATGGTTTTGGGAAAGTTTTGGCACTTAAAAATAATATAAATAACTAATATGAGTGTAAGGAAGATGTATATATGTTACATGAACTTCTCCCACATGTCACCTTTCCCGATGGGCAGTACAAGTGCCAAACTTATCCTTTTTCATTTGATTTCTTGATCTTTAGTTGGATAACCTACAAGTTTCAGATGGGACTGGTATTTATAATAGGCAGTATTAATTTTTTGATCTTTGATATGAATTTAGGACACTTAGACACCTTGAAAACCATGCCACTTGAATTTATGACCCCTAAAACCCTTCTAAATGACTCAAAGTGACAAATTGACTAATATGACTAAGACCAAGGCTAAGATGACATTAAATGACATCAAATAACTTATAATACACCCCATGAAAAAATATTAAACCCAATAAAACATACAAAAATTCTATTTTTTACCTATAAGGGTCCCAATTTGATTTGTAGGGTCAAATTTGGTCAACAACAGGTACAAACCGTTGCTCATGGCATGGCACTATCAGTTTCAATATTTGAGGATTTGATCCTCATGAATAGGTCAAGTGGAATTATGGTCCCAAGGTGGCAAGTTGGTAGTGGGATAATTATTTAAGGGTATTGTTTCCATTTAAACAAACTTTGGCATTATGCATAATAAGCCCTTGTCTTTTAGTGGGATCTCTCAACTAATGAGAGTATTGAGATAATAGGAGATCCATTTTTTTATAAGGGAACATAAACAAAAAGTAATCAAGTTATACCACCTCACTTCTTGATCTCTAGGACTTTCCTCCACTCTCAAATGCATTGTTCTTATCTCTCTTTGTCCCTAGTTGCTATATATAGAGGATTTGAGCCAAAAAATGGATGCTCTATGTATTTTCTCTACTCCCTCTCATGGGCATGACTAAACTCTACTTAGATTTGATCTTTACAACCTCTTGAGATACATGGAATCTTTTTTAAATCTTATTAGTTTGGTATAGTGTGTTAGTATCAGCTTGATTTGCATATGTAGTAGAAATCTCTCCCTTGTCAAATCCTGATCTCACCTAGCTACTAGATTTTATTATTATGCAGGTTATGTTTAGTGTTTAATATCATTTGATTAAGCTATCAAGTGGACACATTGAATAGTTAGTGCTTTAAATCAAGCCTCTTCATCACTTCCCTTAGGTTTTGATCATTTGGTGAACCTTTGCATGAAATACTAATGCATAAAAAACCATTTGGAGTTGTAGATCTAATGTCATTAGTGTTTGTTAGAGGATCAAATAGAGTGGATGAATAATCACATTACTAGTGCATCACCTACTTTACATGTTTTCATGCTTTGTTACCCATTTCTCTCTCCCTTTGCCTAGTCAAAATTTAGTTTAGATGATAGATCTAGAAGGAAGCCAACCTTCTCTAGAGGTTTGACCCTGTGATAGGTGACCCACAACCTAGGGTCAATCTCATGTTGGACTAGATTTGAGTAAAAGACTTGAAAAATATTTTTCTTAGCTAGGGTGAAAATCTAGAACACCAACAGTTTTGGTACACCCAGTGGGATCCATTGGAGCTAGTCTTAGTGGAATTGTAGTTGCAACAGTGTTATTCATGAAGAAATTTGTGATTCCAAGCTTAAGAAATTACTTCTAATAGTCTAGGAAGTTTCCAAGTAAGTCTAATTTCATTTACATTATCTTGATGTTATTTTCATGGTTATGTATGAGGAAAATCCCTATGCTATACCTCCTTATCAGCCCTATGATAAATCATATCAACCCTGTCATGATCTATATGAGCCTAATCACCCTTACCAGGAATTTTATCCAAGCCATGATGAGCCTTATCAAGTTTCCCATAATTCTTATTACCAAGAGCATGACTCTTACCTTCCTTATGAACCATATCAGTCTCAAGACCAAATTTCACCTTTCACATGTGACTATGATGTTACATATGAGAAAACTTGTTTACAAGAAAAGATGGGTGAAATAAATCTTATATTAATAGCATATGCCAAAAAATTATGTCCATATTCCCAGTATGAGGAAGTGAATAAGCAGTTTCAAAATGTGTCTAATGATATAGAAGAGAGGCTTGAGTTTTGTATATATGTATTAGAGAAAGTAGAGGCTTATGAGAGGCAATAAATTTAGTTGAATAATTTGTCTCAAGGACCCCTTTGTGTTCCTTAATATTTTTATTGTAGTCTTTATTCTCATGAAGTTCTTAACCATACCTAGTGTGTGCCAATAAAGATTCCTAGTTGGAGTCAAGAGCCTATTCAAGAAGCTATTCATTTGCCTATTCAAGAGCCTATTCAAGAGGTAAAACCTTATTTTAGTTCTCTTTCTTTACCACTTACCCCTTAAGCTCAAATTATCCATGAGGACAAGAAAGTTTTAGACCTTGATGAAGTAATGGCCAAGTGGAAGGAGCATAATATAGAAGTTCTCAAAAGTTTCTCTTTCCCTCCTCTTGAATATTCCCTAAATGATTCCATTGCCCACAAGATCCCAAAATATGATCCTGATAAACCTCCCATGCTTCATACTCCCTCTCAAGCAAATGAATTTCATCACCCTCCCACCATCTCCCTTCTTCAGGATGAGCCTATTCTATGGAAGATTGAGAAAGAGGCTTTAGCTGTAAGCTAAATTCTTGGAGAATGTGAAAGAGATGCTTCAATTGTGTATGAAGAAGAGTTATTCATTGATACTTCACTTGAGGTACAATTTGAAACTGAGATTATATGTGGTATTGATGATGTTGTCTCAGGTATATAGGAAAGGACTGATCTTGATATGGAAGAACTCCATAAAGAGTTGGTACAAGTTGAAGTTATAAATGAGATTGAGATATATCCAATTGAGAAAGATGAAGATCCATTTCAAAATGATCTTATTCAGATTGATCAAAGTGAAGAACAAAATAATGATTGGCAGCTGTATCTTGAATCTCTACAAGAGATTGAAAATCTTTGTGAAGATATGTTGCCCATTAGAGAACATGTTATTAAGAAGTTTGATCAAGAATCACTTATTAAAGATCATGATATAGATTGGGTTGATTATTTAGAGCTCCTTAAAGAGATTGATGAAATTTAAATAGTTGATAAGAAGGATAAGGTCACTCAAGGACAAAGCATAGATGTGATGTTACTTGATAAGGTTGTAGTTGACAAGTAACATGAAAAAGATTTGAAAGTGCAAAATGAATTTGTCTTTGTTAGTGATTGGTTTGCAATTGATAACTCATTTGAAGAGATGTTAAGAGAAATAATTGGAAAAATGAATGCCTCTTCAAAGGTCATGTTTAATAAACCCCCTAATTTACAACTTGTACCATTTTAGTTAGTGAATTCATGAATTTCCCTTTTGATCTAGGTGGATCATGTTTTGTCATGGTTAATTAGGTTAGTTTATTTATATTTTGTCCCAAATAAGTGATTTATTTTAAAATTTTATTTATTAGGATAGTTACCCTACTTTATTTTGTTTTCTTCCCTATTTTGGTGGAGTCCGTTGTCTTTAAAAACCAAGAGGTCTCTTGCAATCATCTTTTATGAGTCAAAGAATCATGTACATGGTCCAAGTTCAAGCATAGCAAGCATGCTACCCATATATGTCACGAAATATGTTTTCCATTTTTTGCCTACATATAGAGTGTTCAAAGACTGGGCAATGTTCTTAATTGAGAAAGAGATCCAATGATAAAAAAATAAGATCATATTGCTTGTAAAGCAATATGAAACACTTTAAGTTAACTTAAAGTGTAAATTGTCAATTTATAAAGGAAAATTCTAGAGTTACAAAGACCGTATGGGATGTTAAAAGTGATTGGAATGAGTATGTAAGTGTATGGTATTCATGGTTCTTCATTATGTTCATAGACATTTTGGATTTAGTGGCAAAGCTTTTGAGTAGGCACTTTGATGACATCATAATTATCACGTGTGGATGAGTTAGGGAGAATTGGTAATATGGGTTTGTTTACTTTAGTCCCAAGAACATATTGCCAAGTTTTTGGTCATCCACCATAGTGCATAAATAAATATGAAGACCCAAAGTTGGCCTCTCAAGCAAAATCTACTAAGTTTTCACACTTACCATTTTCGAAGGAGCTCAAATAGAGCCAAGTGAGCATATTGATGAGGCCATATCTCACACATGCAGTAGTTTCAAGAAAAAATGGTCATGTGGGTTTGTTTAGTTTAGTCCTTAGTTACTATGTGCTAAGGTTTAGATAATCTATCAAAGTATGATATAAGTTATGCACATTCAAAGTTATCATCTCAAGCAAAATCAACTAAGTTCCCATTCTTAGCCAAATGAACTAGACCATTGTCAAGATGTCATTGGAGTTTAGAATGGACCAGTCAACTGAGTATTTTGTAGACACACTTATAAATCTCTTGAGACTAGTGGATAAAATGGGTTCATCCTTTTTATTCTCAAGAATATCTCCTAAAAATTTGGTGCCTCCATGACTTTTTCACTTCAAGTTATAGGTCTTGAAAGTTAGACCTACAATATAAGACATTCACGCTAATGTCAAATTAAAGACACTACAAAATTTATCTATGCTTAAATTTAATAGTCTCTGGGATGCCAAATATGTTATACAAGATGTCAAATATGGTCCATGGGACATCAAATTTAAGCTCCATAAACTAACCATTGAGGTTCAAACAGTGGGTCTAAATTGATCTAATAGTCCACATTGCATCATACATTCAAATCTAATGGTGAGGGGAGGTCAAACGGGTCAGTGAATATCCAAAGCAAATACATGCTGAACAAGTGTCAATAGTGCATCCAACTGGCATAAAATCAATGACTCATGGGCATTTGCATAGATCAAAATCAATGGGGTGAGATGAATTAATATTTCAATGAGCCTAGTTATATTTTGACAACCAATTAGAGCAAAGGCAAGGCTATGGAGCTTCCAAGTAAGGTCAATGAGCTATTTTTTGACCCAAGATGATGGGAATACATAGAACCAAGCTCATATATGATCTGAGTTGGACTAGAATGCATATTCAAGACCAAACATCACTGAAAAAGCTCCTTAAAGGAAAAATATGTCATTTAGACCTAATATAAAGTAAAGGTTGACAAGTTAGTGGCTAAATGGGACCAAGCATCAATCAGATTATAGACAACTATATGAGAACCAATGGTCTTAAATTGGTTTTCCATCTATAGTAGGCCTATAAAGATGGAGCAGGTATGTGATAAATGCAAAAGGGATCATCTATCAATGTGGATCCATCATCATCAATGTAGGTACAAACTGCCACTCATAGCATGGTACTATCAGTTTCAAGATTTGAGGATTTGATCCTCATGAACATGTCAAATGGACTTAGGGTCCCATGGTGGCAAGTTGGTAGTGGGAGAATCAGTTAAGGGCATTATTTTTGTTTAAACAAACTTTGGTACTATGCATAACAATCTCTTGTCTTCTAGTGGGATCCCTCAGCCAATGAGATGAGCTTGAGGATTATTGAGATAATTGTAGACACCGCAAACGTGTCCGCACCTTGGTTCTCCCCCTTGGTCCTTTCTCCCTCCTAGTCCTCCTTAGTCCCTAACCCACCTAAGTCTTATTAATTAGAAATAAACATCTATTTCTAATAAGGCCCCCTTTCCACCCTACCCTTGCCACCTTGGATCCTCCCCTGAATCCCTCCACCTTCCCCCTAGCATTTATTAGGCCAAATCTCACCATTATATCCCCCCTTGTCCATTTTGGCATCCTTGTGACCGTTCTGCCCATGACCCCTCACCCGGCGGCGTGCAAGAATGGGCAGAGGCTATTTTTAGCCTCTGTGCCCATCCTGCGACCGCTGACATCGGCGACCCTTTGGCCGACGTCGGTGAAACTGCCGGCGTCGACAGCCTTCATTATCCCTTCCTGCATCTGTTGCAGCCCCCGGGACTCTTGAGCTCAAAACGGACTTCTCTTGGCACTTTGGCTTTCATCTCTCCTCTGTCTTAACCTCGTGCAGTAGCAGCAACAGGTGAAAAGGCTCTGGATCAGAGTTTTCTTCTCGACAAGTCTTCTGTGGCTTCGACAACAGCACCTCCTCTCTTCATTCAGCAAGCTAAAGGTAAGCTAGTCTGGTGTTTTATTTCATTTATTTTTCAGTAATCTATCTTCTATTGTCTTCTGCTCCCTCTGTCCTTCCCCCTAAGAGGCTGCAAAGCCTTCTCAGGCCTTGTCCTCTGTGAATCCTCCTCTTCCCTGTCCTCTGTGTCTCTTCCTCTTCCCCATCCCTCTGCCAAAAGACCTTGCATCAGGCACTCAACCCGAACCAGACCACTCCCCAATCCATCCAAACTTGTCCCCGTTCAGTCTCAGACCCGTCCACAGTCCAGAAAGCAACCCAGACCCGACTACAGGCCACAACCCCGACCGACGCCGGTCACTTCCCCAACTGACGTCGGCAGGATAGCCGACGCCGGCAGATCAGATAACCGATGCCGGCGATATTTCCGACCTCGACGACTGTCTTCAGCCCAACAACTCTTTCAGGTAATCATTTTGTTTTCTTCTTTCCTTTCTATTTTCTTTGTCACTTCTGTATTCTGGCATTCTGTCTTTTATCAGTCACTTATCTCATCAAAACAGTGGGTTGACCTCCCTTAAGGAAGTTTTTGCACTTCTGGGAACAAGCCTTTGCTTGGCAACCCACTGCCCATCCGTCTAACATTTTTCTTGTCCTAGTTTCCTTTTTTTCTTGCAGGTGTCATTCCTCCACAGCCAAAGAGGAGTGCCCACAAGCGTCTGGATTTACGGTGCGCAATCTTTAGTCCAGGTACTTCCCAAGCCTTGTCCATTACTTTCTTTTAGTTTCTTTTTCTTAAGTCTGAAAAGCAAATTTGAGGTAGAAACATCTCTGGCACGCCCGGTGGGACCCTAGGTTCCTCTTGGGTTCCTTTTCCTTTTCATTCATTTAGGTGCATTTAGGCTCCTTTCTTCTTGTCTCTTTCTTCTATTCCAAATGACACTATAAGCAGGACTAAAACAAACCTTTCTTCCTTGCATTCTAGACTAGTCTAAATATCATACTCTCATCCCTTTCTCCATCTTGTCTTCATAACAATATCACATTTCGACTTGGGCATTAAAACATATTGCACTTTCATTTCTGCTTGTGCTTGCATTAGTCCACATCTAGTAACTTAGGCGCATATTGAATAAACCGTAGACACTTGATGTTACACTACCGAATCACATGCACTAAAACAAACATAAAACTTACCTGAGACAAGGCCCGACTGGGATTTCATCACCCAACGGATACCTTACTCGTCTCGGTGACCCCACTTGGATTTCATCACCAAGGGGGAAGCCCACTCCATTCTCTGGCGGAGTCTAAACTCTAGGCGAGGTATATCTTGGCTAAGCGAGACCAGCTAACCACTGGAATCGTGAAGTGAGGGGAGCTTGCTCCTTAGCACCAGGCCACGTACCAGACCCTAACATAGATCTTTGAGCACCTAAAACAACACCTAAAACCATCTTTAGACCGCCTTCTTCTAGGACCCATTTTTCAGCCAATCTCCCTAAACATTCATCTAAGGCATAAGCCACAAGTTTCTAAGGTTAATTCCTAGGATTTATCGCTTAGGCTTGTCTGTCTCTCTCTGTCTTCCTCTTCTCATCTGTTTGTTTGAGTGTGTGAGGACACTTTCTTCTGTGTTTTTCCAAGAACCTTTTGGCTCTCTGGAAAACACAGTCACCGACATCGGTTCTGCCACCGACGTCGGCTTCCCCTGTCACCGGCATCGATCCTTCTACCGACGTCGGCTTCATCTGTTACCGGCATCGGTTATCTGACCGACGTCAGCCTCATTTCCTACCGACATCGGTTTTTCAACCGACGTCGGTCTCTGTCACTGTGCTTTTTTTCCAAAACCAGCAACCTGAAACCTGTCCCTTCTCCGTCAAAGACTTCATCCTGGTCTTCTGAAACTGAGCAACACAGTTCCTGAGACCTGAACCTTCTTTGCCTTACATGGTTTTCACTCGTAGCTAAGCCAAGGCTCTTGTCGACCACGCCAGTTGTCAACCACTTCCGTCCACCCCATCCATGACCAAGCCTACAATGGAGTTCAACTCGGAGACCGAAAGAACTCCTATCCGTCCAACCCCGCCGCAGACTCCCATTGTCCAAGAAGGGGACCAAGACTTCGAGCGATTCTTGGACCTCAATGTCAAGGCTTTGCAACACTATCTCACGCATAGCCGAACGCGGGACTCCTTGGGCAATCCGATCTACGGAATGCCAACCTCCCTTGTCGCGACTACGACTGTATCGACAACATCCATAGTTCAACCTTCGGACACTCAAGCCATCGCTTTGACCACTGACCAGACTTTGACCAATCCCCCAGGTGTGGCCTCTCCCTCTATCATTGGGCCCACTTCCACTGGGGTTCCGGCCCCTTGTCAACCTCAACCCGCTCAACCTCTATCCACTCCATTTCAAAACCTTGTCGTCTCTATTCCGCCTACCCTGGCCCCTATCAACACCAGGGTGGCTTCTTATCCCTTGGCCCCCGTTACCACAGTCCAACCTCTCGTGGCAACAACGGGCCCAGCTATGTCTTCTAACCAGCCACCTTTAGCCTTCACCTTTGCCCCTGCGATCAGTCATCCATACATTCTACAACCGACTATGTCGCACGCCTCCTCTAACCTCTTCCAAGCGCCCTAAAACTTAGGGGGCGCGCAACCCGTTAATCCGTCGGTAGACATCATCAAGATGCTGATGGACAAGATGACCAGTCTTGAGACCTCTGTTTCCGGCTCGCGCAACACTCTTTCATACGAACAGATCTGTAATGAGCCCATTCATCCTTCTGTCCCAATCAAACCATATCCTAGCCAGTGGGAGCTTCCGAAGTTTTCTCATTTTCAAAACAAGGAAGACCCACAACAACACTTGCGGGCATTCAGACACGCCTGCTACCTTATTGGCCATGACGATGCGTTACTCTTACGCACGTTTCCTATGTCTCTCTCAGGTGCTGCACTTGACTGGTACAGCTCCCTTCCTAGTCATTCTCTCTTCTCATTCACGCAATTGGCTCAGCTATTCCTTGATCACTTTTCCATCAACATAACCAAGAAGGTCTCAATCACGGACCTCTATTCTATTCGGCAATTCGAGGACGAGTCCATAGCCGACTTCGTTACTCGATGGAGAGGCCTTATCAACCAACTCTCCTTTTCCTTGCCCCAGGCCAAGCTTATTGAACTCTTTTCTCAAGCCTGTGCCCGACATATCTCTTCCACCCTGAGGGTTCAAACCTTCCGCACTTTTGACGAGGCCTTCACGATGGCCCGCAAACTTGAGTTGCGTGCCATCGAGGAGAACAAGGTCAAGTTGCGGAGTAAGAATCCCAGCTCTAAGACCAATGACTCTTCTTCTGCCAAGCCATCATCATCCAATTCTAAATCCAAGGCTTCAGCTAATGCCATGGTTGTCAGACCTTCATCTTCTTCGTCCAACCAGCCTGAGCCCTCTACATCTCAGAGCGCTACTCGGCAATTCCAACAAAGATACTTGTAGCGACGATATACTCCTCTTGGAGAATCATATGCGTATGTGCTGGAAAAGCTTCTTAAACAGGGAGTCCTCAATCTCCCTCAAGCCCGACCTCCTCCGCAATTCGATCCCTCACACGCCATCCCCGTGTGGTATAGGGAGCAAGACTTCTGCAGCTTCCACCGTGTTAAGGGCCATGACACGGAGAACTGCAAGACCTTTAAGAACATAATACAAGACATGCTTGAAAAGGGGGATCTCATCTTAGACAATCCAAATGCACCCCCTAATCAGGCCATTGACATTTTCAAACAACCTTTCCCCAATCATCCGCCAACTCAGAACAATGTCCAGACCTTAATTGACGACAATCATGAGCACAATATTCGGACAGTCAATACTGTCTCTCCTTTCGTCCCCAATCAACCTCTTGAGGTTAGTCCATCAATCAGTCCATCACATGTGGACGAGCCTCTCTCCCCGGTTAGTTCTCCATTGACCTCTCTCATCTTGGAGGACGCCTCGGCCTTACCAGCACCTCTAGTCTCGCCATCCTCCTTTTTGCAGCCTATGGAGGACCCGACCCTTCCTACTCCTCAGCCGCAAGTGGAGGGCACCGTCATCCCTGCCCCTTACCCGCTGGAGGAGCCTCACTCCCCGGTTTCTTCTCCACCCAGGGAAGAACCTGTCTCCCCTTCGTCTTCATCTAAATCTGTCATGACTTCACCACACCATGCGTCCAAGACCACTACTCCCATCTCGTCTTCAACCTCGCAACCATCAACATCTTCCTCTCAGCCATTTTCCCGGTTAGTGGAGAAGATTGAACTTCTCCCTCCGAGGAAAGTGATGCCTCAGGTGTTGTGGGAGCGTCTTAAATCCCTTCAACATACCCGCGCCCTCTCATCACATGCCGCTAATCCTCCTAAGGCGAAATCTCGTCAGACTCTTGACAAAGACCAGACTCTCAAACCTCAACCAAACCCGTCCAAACCAAAGCCTGCATCTATCTCGTCTAAACCCATCAAGTCATTTGGCGTTCATCCTATCTCCTCCCTCACTCACCCGCAAGTGAAGGTGGACCTAGGCCAGACCTCGACCAGTAGTAGTCTTCCAACCAAGGCGAAGAAGACTGCCAGACCACAGAAACGAACGCCTCCTTCTCCGTCACCATTGCCATCCATTTTGGGCCCCCATCCTTCGACCTTGGCTAGCATCCTTCCCACTCTGACCTTCAACCAAAACTCATTGCCTCCTTTGCTTCCTCTGCCTACCTCCAGTCGTCCCTCTCCTAAAAAGACGATATCAATCATCAAGCAGGAGCCGTCTCCATCTGTCACCGCGCCATCAGCCCATAAGGTGGTACGAAAACCTCTTCTAACCTCGCCTAAGCAAAAGTCACCAACCTCGCGCATATCAAATAGCACAGACCCTCTATTGGGCTCATACTCGTCGATATTGCACCGACTTCTCCAGACTTCCGACATAACCCTTCCGCCCATCAAGCCTTTCCAACCTCTCGGGTCCAAGCCCTCCTGGTTCGACGATACGAAAATTTGTTTATATCATCGTACACCAGGACATGACACCGAGACTTGCTGTGCCCTCAAGGCTGTCATTCGCCGCCATATGGAGAAAGACACTCTTCTCCTTGAGGACACTCTTGACCAGACCCCGACTCCTTCCTGTCCAACCTCTTCAAACACGTCAACATCTCACCAGCAAGACATGACCCCTTCTTCGCCTCCCATTTTCGAAATCAATGCTATCCATATAACCACTAGATCGCAAAAGGACAAGGCCAAGGAAAAAGCTGCCATTCCTTAGACCTATCCCTTCGTCAAGCCACCCCTTGCGCCCAAGCCTAAAATTTCTATCCTTGGCGCATCCCAACCTTCTTCGTCTTCCTCTTCTGGGCCAATTCACAACTCCATGCTGAAGCAGCTTCACCAGACACCTGTGAAGATGTCTCTTTACGACCTTATCCAAACTTCGCCTCAGCACCGTCAAGCCCTTATCCAAGCCTTGCAAGCAGCGGAGGTCCAACCCGAGGACCCCCAACCACTCGCTGCCCTCGTCCATTCCTTGTCTCCTGTCGCCTCCATCACATTCAGCGATTCTGAGATTCCCACATCTAACACGGAAGATCAGGATGCCGCCCTCTTCATCACTGCCTATGTTGATCGGACACGCATTAAACACGTTATGATCGATGGCAGCGCTAGCATCAACATAATCTCTACCCACGCCTTTGATCAGCTGGCTCTTCCCAAGAACTGCGTCTCCAAAACTGACGCGATCTTACGCTCTTTCAACGACACCACCACCACGACCATTGGCACAGTCATCCTCCACATTCGCGTTGGTCCACGCACAGTCCCGAAGCTCTTCTATATCATCGAAGGAGAGTTTCAATACAACCTTCTACTGGGCCGACCTTGGATCCGTGCCATGGCCTGTATACCCTCCACCCTGCACCGTTGTGTGAAGTTCGAACATGACGGGCAAGTCCGCACCATCCCCGCTGACCCTTCACCCTTCAAGACTTGCAACACCACCTACCGTCCTAACGACGTCCTCATTCCCATCAAGCCGTCCACTCCGGCACCGCCTCCATCTGCGGAAGCTTCGACCAGTTCGCAATCGGTGGTTGCCCTCACCCCTCCTCTTCAAGCGCCGACCAAAGACCCCATGGAAGACATCTTCCAACGACTATCACTTGGGGAATATCGCTTGTTAACCCTCGACATGTTCCAAACTCCACAAGAGTATGGACGCCTTCACCTCAGTCCTAATTACGACCATCGGATCGGGACGGTCGTACCTTATGGCCCTCCTCACTTCCAAACCAACTTTGTCTATGGGGGGCTTAATCAAGCTCCTACCAACGGCACTTCCCTCTCTTCACCCCAACCTTTCACATCTGACTTCTCGTTTCTTGGCAACCCCGCCTTTGCACACACTTACCTTCACAGGTGTGCATGGAAGGGTTTTGGTTTCGGACGATATGAACAGGGCTCCCATCAGCCCATCGAGCCGCTCAATGATCACGACGCTAAGAAACGCTATGGCCTGGGATATCATGACCCCCCTCAGGCTCCTTCCGACCTTTGTCCCGAACCAATCACTGACCAATCTCTTCCAGACTCGCCCATTTCCCCTTCATCACCTACGGAGTCGGTGGTTTCCATCCCTCCTAGTTTTTTTTTTCCATAAACACCATCCGCCTGGAACCCCTGACTTATCAGCTCAATGGGGTGCCCAGGTCTCTCCCTCTCATCTTTCCTAGCATGGTAGAGGATGAGTCGGCAACCATTCACACTGTCCACTGCGTTGACGATGACGCCATCCTTTCCTACATGGGTGCCGATGACTCTTTCATCCAGCGTTTCCTCCCTTTCGAGACCCAGGTTATGTTAAATGAATCCACCATTGACATCAACCTCCCTTCTTCTTCCGATGTTCCTCACGTCTTAAAGATTGGCCAGTCTTTAGACGCTCAGGAGCAACTTGACTATGCCCAATTCCTTTCCAACCATAGCAAGGCCTTTGCCTGGACTTACAGCGACATGCCTGGCATCGACCCCACCATTGCTACCCATAACATTGTCACCAAACCAGAGGCTAAGCCTGTTAGGCAGAAGCTTCGAAAGATGCATCCTCGCATTGCGCTTCTTGTCAAAGAGGAGCTTCAACGCCTTCTTTCTGTCTCCTTCATCCAACCCGTCGATTATCCACAGTGGGTCTCTAACATTGTCCCAGTTACTAAAGCAACTGGGGGGATTCAGATCTACATGGACTACCGCGACCTTAACCTAGCCTGTCCCAAAGACGACTTTCCTCTGCCTAACATTGACCAGCTTGTTGATCTCACGGCCGGCCATGAGATGCTATCTCTCATGGACGGGTTTTCAGGATACAATCAAATCTTGATCGCACCGGAAGACCAGCACAAGACTACCTTTATCACCCCATGGGGGACTTTTTGCTATCGAGTCATGCCTTTCGGCCTGAAAAATGCTGGTGCCACTTATCAGCGTGCCATGACCTACATTTTCCATGATCTCCTCCACAAAATCATGGAGGATTATGTGGATGACCTTCTCGGCAAGTCCAAGCTCCGCCGCGACCACTTGACCATTCTCACAATCATCTTCTCTCGTCTCCTTCAATACAATGTCCGCCTCAACCCCAAGAAGTGTGTCTTTGGGGTCCTCTCAGGCAAACTTCTCAGCTTCATCGTTTCCTTCCGTGGTATCGAGATAGATCCCGCCAAGATCCGCGCTATTCTCGAAATGCCGCCCCCGACCAATCTCAAGCAGCTTTGCAGTCTCCAAGGGAAGCTCCAGTCCATTCGCCGTTTCATCTCGCAGCTTTCAGACCGCTGCCAACCTTTTCATCACCTCCTTAAGAAGGATGTCTCCTTTAAATGGGATAAGGGCTGTCAAGAGGCTTTTGAAGCCCTCAAAGGCTATCTGGTCTCTCCACCAGTCCTCATTCCACCTAAGGACGACCAACCCTTCTACCTTTATATCTCAGCCACCAACCATTCGTTAGGTGCCATGATCGCGCACCGAGACGAGCATCATCGCGAGCAAGCAGTTTACTACATCAGCCGAACACTGGTCGACTATGAAACTCGGTATACTCATACCGAGAAACTCTGTTTGGCATTAGTCTTTTCCGCTACCAAGCTCTGCCACTATCTTCTCAACCACAAAACTTTTGTCGTCACTCACACCGACCCTCTCAAGTACATGCACTCCAAGCCATATCAGAATCAACGTATGGCTCGGTGGCTCATGCTGCTTGCTGAGTTTGACTTCGAATTCATCCAACAAAAATCTATCAAGGGGCAAACCATTGCTGACCAACTGGCAGATGCCCCTCTTCCTGACAACCAACCTTCACACTGTGAGTTCCCTGACGAGTCTATCGCCACACTTTCCATCGATGACACCGTCTACCAGATGACCATGTTCTTTGACGGCTCCAAATGTCAACTCGGTGGGGGTGCGGGGGTCATCCTCATCCCACTCGACGGGGAGCCCATGCCTCTATCTTTCAAGCTTGACTTTGATTGTACCAATAATATGGCCGAATACGAGGCCTTAATTTTGGGACTTCAGACTGCCCTTTCCCTCCATATCAAGTCTATCAACATCTTCGGCGACTCACAGCTCGTCATTAATCAAGTTAACAGTTCGTATCTCTGTAAAAATGAAGTTTTACAGAGGTATAAGAATCGTGCTGACATTCTTTTGGCATCTTTCGACCATTACCTCCTGCAGACTGTTCCACGCTCTACGAACAAGTTTGCCGACACCATGGCTTCTCTTGCTTCGCATATCCCGTCTTCATCATCATCATCCCGCCTTTTTGTCACAGTGCATCGCGTACCTTTGCCTTCATACATCTCTCCTCACATCGACCGTATCAACACTGTCAATTCTAGCCCACAAGATGACTGGTATAAGCAACTTGTGGACTACTTGTCTCTTTCTGTCACTCCTCCCAACCTCTCTAGCAATGCGCGGCGAGCTTTCATCAAGCGCACAGCTCGCTATACCATGCTAGGGGGCCTTCTCTATAAGTGAGGCTTCGACGGTCTCCTTCTTCGCTATCTAACCTCCGTTGAAGCTTCTCATGCCGTAAAGCAAGTCCATGACGGGATTTGTGGTGGACACTTCAGTGGAAACTCGGTTGCCAAGCGCCTCCTTCGCCTGGGTTATTATTGGCCCACCCTTCATCAAGACTGTAGTGATTATGTTCAGCGTTGCATCAAGTGTCAGCAGCACTCTAACCTGCTTCATCTCCCCAGCCACGCCTTGCAAGTCGCTCAGGATTTTTGGCCTTTCTCTCAGTGGGGCTTGGATCTCATCGGTGAGATCAACCCTCACTCGTCTCTTCGTCATCAGTCCATCATCACTGCCACTGAGTATTTACCCAAGTGGGTGGAAGCCATTCCTCTTGTCTCCACAAAAGCCGACAAAATTGTCGACTTCATCAGCAGCCACATCATCTGTCGTTTCGGTGTCCCTCACAAAATCATCACCGACAATGGCAAGTCCTTCAAAAACAAGACCGTCCAGAAACTATGCGACTCATTTGGCATCAAACTCAGCTTTTCTTCGCCTTACTACCCACAAGCAAATGGGCAGGCCGAGGCTTCCAACAAAATTCTCACCAAAATTCTCATGAAGGTGGTCGACGATACAGGAAGGGATTGGCACGTTCATATCCCCTTCGCTTTGTGGGCCTACCGCACTAGCATCCGAACCTCTACGGGTGCTACTCCCTTTTCTCTCATGTACGGAACAGAGGCTATCTTACCTCTTGAAGTACAGATCCCGTCTCTTCGTATCTCCCTGCATGACATTCTCTCCAACGACGACTTTCGTCAAGATCGCCTAGCTCAACTTGAGTTACTCGACGAGCGCCGTCTGGCTGCCCTTAATCATCTCCATGTCTACCAAAGTCGCATAAAGCGGGCCTACGACAAAAATCTGCGAGAACGAGATTTGAACATTGGAGACCTCATCCTCAAAGAGAATCAGCACGTGACCAATATGGAGCGAAGTAAACGAGGCAAATTCGCCCCCAATTGGCTTGGACCTTTTATCATCACGCACAAGTATGGGTCAGGGACTTATCGTCTGTCTTCCCTCGACGGACGGCTAGAACCTGAGCCTCTTAATGCGTTGCATCTTCGACCTTTCTTCTGCTAGTCGAGTACTCATCTACTTGACACGTAACTTGAGCTCGTCCCTTGAGCACTCCTCGTCCTCTTAATCCCCATCCCTTTCAACCCTATTCCTCTTAACAAGTCCTCTACAACCCTTTTAGGATGCAGTGATGCTTTGTCCTAATAAAAGGGGCGTCCTTGAGTTTCTACAGTCTTGTCCATGACTCTCATTTCTATCAATAAATCCAAATCAAGATGTCAAAACCTATCCATGGTCACTAAATCAAGTCAAATCAAAAAGACAGACTGATCCCTCGAAGGACAGCTGTACTATCATTGCTGTATTACTAGACTGATCCCTTGAAGGACAGCTAGGCCAACTTTTCAAACATTATTAAGCAAAAATATAGACCACTCCCTCGAAGGATGGCTATGACTACTCTGGCAATAAACAACACTTTTCTTAGAAGCTTCTCGCATCGATCAGCTTCGCAACATGACCATACATCAAATGACATCTCTATGTAGGCTTCCCGCATCGATCAGTCTGCGCAAAAAAAAAAAAAAAAAAAAAAGAAACGAGTCACGGACATTGGCTTGTAGTTGTCTCAGGGTCTCCTATAAAAGGGGCAAGGTTATTCCTGCTCTTAAACTGGGTTACCCTATCCTCCTCCTATCATCGGCTCAAGGGACTTCGAGCTCACTTTAATGTCAAAGTGATTCGATTACCGTTCTAACACCATACTAGTCAACGACGCAATGCATGAATGGGGCTTTGGTTTTAACAACCCCTATCTATGCTTCCTTTCTGGTCCTTGTCAATGAAAGAGCAATTTGCCTTTCACCTTTTATCTACACTTTGGTCACGCTTTGGCCGCGTCAATTGTCGACTCATCCTTAAACCAAGCCATTTTCATCATCTTCAGCTGAAATCAGCCTCGACATTTTCAACATGACATCAGGCATCATCCTTGTCCATTTCACATAGTTTCTATGGACACCAATACACATGGAAACTACCGACCAGACCCAATTTATGTTAAGCATAAACCAATACTTGCTGAAGCATAAATAGACCCTTCTATTCATTTTTAGCATGCGTCCATCGCGACTATGGAAACTTGCTAGGGATGAAAGACTCTCGACCACTTCTACAGAATACGCTATCTGTAGCATCCTTTTATCCTCATCTTACCCTCATCATTTCAACACATGACCAATCTCATCATCGACCATTTTGACCCCTTTTGTCTGAACTACATTGGTCTGAGGCCCTAGGACCAGGGCTATGTAGGTAGCACTCAGATACCACATCTTCTGAGGTTAGCTCGACCACCCCCGTTTGTTCGTCTCTATGATGGACAAACCTTCTCTTCTTTGACTCTTATCACACCCAGCTTCGTCAACTTTGACCAAGACCTTTGACCAAGACCTTTGACCAAGACCGTTGACCAAGACCTTTGACCACGACCAATCATCGACTTTGACCAAGACCAATCAATCCCTCTGACCCTTCCTCCCTTTTAGGGAGAACTACATCGGCCTGAGGCCCTGTCACCAGGGCTATGTAGGCAGCACTCAGTTGACATGGGTTTTTCTGGGGTTAGCTCGGCCACATCCTTTCGTCCATCCATCCTCTTGACCAATGACCATTGGGGATCATGCCTATCTCCTTCGACCTCGACCACTTCCAAGACAGCATGTTGCCTTGGTTGTTTTTGCGCGTATGCTATTCCACGGCTGGTTAGCAGAATTGTCTGCAGACTTTTTTTTTTTGACCCTTCACAAGTATAGGATCGCGAGCCAGTTGATCCCTACTACTTGTGGCTTTTTCGTGTTTCTGGGAGCACTTCCTGAGCCCTGGATACCTGGGACACAACGACCATTTGGAGCTTCAGCTTAGATTGAGTGACTCGATCAGCAGACGACTAAATGCTGGGGCCCGGTTACTTCAATTTTGGCACTCGACCCTTGACATGCAACAATTTGACCTGACCCTCTCGTGAAGTGGACTACGCGCAATCATGACTATGGCAGCGTTTTCACTCACTCTCTTCTATCCATTTCTCTGTCAAATCGACACTCGATCTTCGGTTCCCTTCTCTCGACTATCGCTTTGAGGGGGGAACACCTCATCCTTTTTCTGGGGCAACCAACTCCTGTTTTTGTCTTACAGTTCGTCTAGAACAACCAACAAGACAAAAAGGGGCAAATGTAGACACCGCAAACGTGTCCGCACCTTGGTTCTCCCCCTTGGTCCTTTCTCCCTCCTAGTCCTCCTTAGTCCCTAACCCACCTAAGTCTTATTAATTAGAAATAAACATCTATTTCTAATAAGGCCCCCTTTCCACCCTACCCTTGCCACCTTGGATCCTCCCCTGAATCCATCCACCTTCCCCCTAGCATTTATTAGGCCAAATCTCACCATTATATCCCCCCTCGTCCATTTTGGCATCCTTGTGACCATTCTGCCCATGACCCCTCACCCGACGGCGTGCAAGAATGGGCAGAGGCTATTTTTAGCCTCTGTGCCCATCCTGCGACCACCGACGTCGGCGACCCTTCGGTCGACGTCGGCAAAACTGCCAGCGTCGGCAGCCTTCATTATCCCTTCCTGCATCCGTTGCAGCCCCCGGGACTCTTGAGCTCAAAACGGACTTCTCTTGGCGCTTTGGCTTTCATCTCTCCTCTGTCTTAACCTCGTGCAGCAGCAGCAACAGGTGAAAAGGCTCTGGATCAGAGTTTTCTTCTCGACAAGTCTTCTGTGGCTTCAACAACAGCACCTCCTCTCTTCATTCAGCAAGCTAAAGGTAAGCTAGTCTGGTGTTTTATTTCATTTATTTTTCAGTAATCTATCTTCTATTGTCTTCTGCTCCCTCTGTCCTTCCCCCTGAGAGGCTGCAAAGCCTTCTCAGGCCTTGTCCTCTGTGAATCCTCCTCTTCCCTGTCCTCTGTGTCTCTTCCTCTTCCCCATCCCTCTGCCAAAAGACCTTGCATCAGGCACTCAACCCGAACCAGACCACTCCCCAATCCATCCAAACTTGTCCCCGTTCAGTCTCAGACCCGTCCACAGTCCAGAAAGCAACCCAGACCTGACTACAGGCCACAACCCCGACCGACGCCGGTCACTTCCACAACTGACGTCGGCAGGATAGCCGACGCCGGCAGATCAGATAACTGACGCCGGCGATATTTCCGACCTCGGTGATTGTCTTCAACCCAACAGCTCTTTCAGGTAATCATTTTGTTTTCTTCTTTCCTTTCTATTTTCTTTGTCACTTCTGTATTCTGGCATTCTGTCTTTTATCAGTCACTTATCTCATCAAAACAGTGGGTTGACCTCCCTTAAGGAAGTTTTTGCACTTCTGGGAACAAGCCTTTGCTTGGCAACCCACTGCCCATCCGTCTAACGTTTTTCTTGTCCTAGTTTCCTTTTTTTCTTGCAGGTGTCATTCCTCCACAGCCAAAGAGGAGTGCCCACAAGCGTCTGGATTTACGGTGCGCAATCTTTAGTCCAGGTACTTCCCAAGCCTTGTCCATTACTTTCTTTTAGTTTCTTTTTCTTAAGTCTGAAAAGCAAATTTGAGGTAGAAACAATAATAAGAGAGCCATTTGTTGATCAAGGCATACAAATAAAAAACAATCAAGTGATGACAACTCACTTATTGATCTCAAAGACTTTCCTCCACTTTCCAATGCATTATTCCATCTCTCCTTCTCCCTTTATGATATATATAGAGGCTTTTGAGCCAAAAAATATATCCTCTCTATATTTTATCAACTCCCTCTCTTGGGCATGACTAGACTCTGCCCAAATTTGATCTTTGTAACCTTTGGAGATAAATGGACTCTTTTTCAAGTCTTATTATTCTAGCATAGTGTGTTAATGTCATATTGATTTGAATAAAGCTAGCAAGTGGATACATTAATTGGTTAGTGCCTTGAATTAGACCTCTCCATCACTTCCCTTAGGTTTTGATCATTTAGTAAACCATTTCATGAAATATTGATGCATAAAAAACCATTTGGAGTTGTAGATCTGATCTCATTAGTGTTTTTTAGAAGTTCAGATAGAGTAGATGAAAAATCACATTACTAGTGCATCACCTACTTTACATGTTTTCATAATTTTTTATCCATTTATCTCTACCTTTTCCCAGTTAACATTTAGTTTAGGTGACAGCTTATCTAGAGGTTTGACCTTGTGATAGGTGACCCACAACCTAGGGTTAGTCCCATGTTAGACTAGATTTGAGTAAAAGACTTGAACAATGTTCTACTCAACTAGGGTGCAAATATAGAACACCAACATGTAGTTGGATATTTTGGCTTTTAAATTGCATGATTTAATCCATATTTCTCAAAATTTCTCTCACATTTTGGTGACCATGGTGGGACCTCTCCCAATTTAACAATTTTTGCTTCCTAGAAGTGTTTTTGATAGTTATAGGATTGACTAGTGGAAGGAAATTTTGATGGAATGATTACTGTTTAGTAAATAACTTGATCAAATTTCAAGTAGTGTTCTCATATAAATGATTCAAAAAGATAGGTTTCATTTCTTTAAAACTAATCATAGTGTTTGCCTTAGATTTTTGGTCTATGTAATCCATGACATTGTTATAATAGGATGTGACATTGAGTCTATCTGCAGTCTAACTTCAAACTCAATTTTTCAATGTTGATTGGTTTGGTTTATTTATTTTATCTCTTTGGTTAATAAGTTGTGCTTCTTATAATATTACATCTCTACATAATGTTGTGAGATTGAGATTTGAATAAGATCTCATTAGTATCAACATTAAAAATTATGCACTGATCATTGCCTATCAATGTCAATAACCTATCTCAAAATGCTTATTTTGGCTGATGCTAGCGTGGCCTCCCTTGTGTCTACTTTATAAAAATTTCATGAAAGGTAAAATTTGTACACTATCTCAATTGATTTCTTGTGATTGGATCATGAGCATTTCTAAGCATTGACCTGGTATGTATTTTCCTCACATTTGGGGGTTGATTCACATTACTATTTGATTTTTTGGCTTCTATTATGGTAATGTTTCAATCTGGACATATCTAATAATTTATTGAATCTTCAAAATATAGTAACAGTGTTTTTGATTAAGCTATTTTGTCAAACAAATTGAGCACCATGTGCTAGCAAGGGTGGGCTGATCAGAAGTGTCGATGCATCAGGTCTAATTGATTTCTTTTCAAAACTGTTCATTGTCACAAAGCTATCATTGGGGTTCATATAAGTCTCTAGAATGTCCTCATCATCAAATATGTTTAATATCTAAAAAATGAATTCAAAATTTCTACAGTCTTTATCTAGTTGATATCATATAGTAGGGGTTTTATAATTTTAAGTCTAATTTATTGAGTAATAAATTTAGTCTATATTATAATGATTAGTCTCAAGTTTAAAAGGCTTAGTCAAAAGTTTTAAATACCAAGAGGGCCCCTCTTATCTGCAGGAAATATTTAGGATGGATTTTGTGGCTCAAAGTTTCAAAAATTCTCCATTCACCATCATTCCATAGGTTAAGGACCATGTGTTGGGAGGATGCTAGCAGAGGAGTGTTGATCAAAATCATTAACACATTAGGAGAAATGATTTCAAATTCTATGTAAAATATTAACCAAAACTTGACCAAAATTGGATAAAATTTATGTCAATTTAAATGCAATACAAATCTCAGTAATCAATAGTTACAAACCTGTAGGGTATACTCTAGAATATCTAACAAGTTAAGATAGGGTTAGACACTTATCGATTATGATCTCAAGATTTTGGGTTTATGGCATGAGTTTGAAATTTCAAAAAATTAGTATCTTATTTTTAGTCAATGTCTAAATTTTTAACTATAACATAGAGATTTGATTTTGTGTGCAGTTTTAAATAGTGACCATCATTTCACTGTTTTGACTGATTCATTTTGATATGATTAAATGGACATGTAATGTTTTTTGGTATTTGATAGAAATCTTTTCAATTTTTTGAATAGCTTTTTATGTCATCTAATTACGTTAAGTTGAATTGGTATGTGTCATTTATAATTCATAGTATTTTATGCAGTGTATTGTCATTAATTAGTTAACTGCTAGTCTTTGGTTTACATGTTTGCTGCAGACAAAAAGGCTGAAACAAATAACCTTAAAAGACTTAAGATTGAAAAGATAAAGTATGGAATTATTTCAAAAATTTTGAAGTGGAAAAAATGTTTGATTAAAATAAATCTTCAGACTTTTTGTCCAAGACAAAAATATTGAAGACCTATTTTCGTCGAACATTGTGTTCATCTTTAAGAAGGAGCATTTTCACTAGGAAAAATCAAGACAAAAGACTTGAAAAATTACAAACACGAAATCAAATTTCCAAAGGAAAACATAGAGATAGAAATGGGGCTAATGACTCAAACATTAACACTCAACCCAATTTGGACTTAGGCATTTTTGTGGACAAGGGCTCAATTACTCTAGTGCAAATTTAGGCATTAACACATGTTCTCACAAAACTTGGCAAATTGACAAAATACCCCAGACAAAGATATTAAAACACAACATATTTTTAATCTCCCATATATTTTGATGCTAAAAAGGGCACAAATTACTTGGTATAGATTTGGGCTCCAACATCAGCTCTTTCTCAAGGACATGTACCTCCAAAGGGTACATAGAGAATACCAGACCAGATGCTTATCCATTGGGCCATGAATTTAAATAATTTGAAACGAAGGAAAGGAAAACACACCATGGGTGAATAGAGTTATAAAAAGGCATCTGATAACAACAAAAATGGAAAGGAAAAACATAAACTATATAAACACAACCCCAAATAGGGTAACAAAAACACAAAGAGGCTATACAATATGTACATATTTACATGGGCTAGCATGGAATTAAACCAAAAAATGCTTGAGGTGTTTGCCATTAACTATCAGTTCTAATATTTCTCCATCAATATCTCTGAGATATAATGTATGGTTCCCTATTTTATAATCAATGGTATAGGGACCCTCCCACAGGGAATCAAATTTACCATGTTTTCCCTTATCTTTCATGTTTGCTATCCCAGAGTAGGATCAAATCATCGATTTGAAAAGCTCTCAGGGTGGCCTTTTTATCAAATATCCTTTTGAGCCTTTCTTTTAAAATTAAATTATTTTCATGATCTTGTCTATGAGATTCATCAAGCTCTATAATTTGGCTGATCCTTTCCTTATAGTGATCTATTTCTTCTTCATCTTCAACTATTTGTTGCATGAATTGGTAAGTAGGTAACTGTATATTAAGGGGTAAAATATCTTGAGATCCATTAAAATATCAAAGGGTCTTCTTTCATTAGACCTTTTAGGAGTCAACCTATTAGCCTAGATAACAAACTTCAACTACTCACCTCATTTCCTTTTGTTGGAATCCAAAGTCCTAATTATCTTCAATAAATTTTTGTTACTGGACTCAACTTGCCCATTTCCTTGAGGATCATGATTAGAGGAATATGATAGATTAATCCCATAATATTCACATAATGTAACTAATTATTTTGATCTAAATCAGATGGAATTGTCATAGACAATTTTAAATGGCACTCTAAATTGATAAATCACATTATTCAATAAGAAATCAATGACTACCTGGTGGGTTGATTTTCTGTTAGGGATTGCTTCAAATCACTTTGTGAAATAATCAGTGGCCACTAAGATACACTTGTGACCAACACTTGAAGAATCTAATATTTCACCCATGAAGTCCATTCCCCATTGCCTAAAAGGTCCCTCAATAGAAACCAACTGTAGAAGAAGTGATCTAGATGCATTCATTCTCCTAGAGAATCATTGGCACTCTTCACATCTCCTTACCATAGCAGTAAAATATTTGAATAGTATGGGTCACCAATATCCAACTCTCAAAATCTTGTGTGAAATGACTTTAGGGGAAAAGCGACCACCACACACACCACTATGGAACTTTCTTAGTAGTGAAGTAATCTCATGCTCTAAGCACCTTAAGAGGACACCATCTAGGTTCCTCCACTCCAGATCATATTATAAAATAAGATATTTTTGGGCTATTAAATTCAAGGTCCTCCTTTGGTTTTTATCTAAATGGAGAGGATAGTTCAGAGTCTTCAAATAATAGACTATGTATTTGTACAATAAAGATTGGCTGTACTTGGATTCAGGGCTATCAACAACCCCTTCTACATTATTCACTTAAATAGCCTATAAGTTGGTTTTAGTCATCATATTGGAGAGATGCATGCCCTTGACCAACTTAGTAGTTTATATATCTAGGTCATATTCTTGAAGTTTGTTGACCCATCGACATATTTTATCGGTAGTTACATTCTGAGTTAATATGTCTTTCACCATAGTGTGAGGAACATAGGCCATAATATTTGACTTCAGGATGTAGGATCCGAATTGTTTGACAACCTTTAAAAGAGAAAATTCCTATTTCTCTAATATGGTATAGTTTATATTAGATCCTTGTAATGACTTGATAAAAAAGGAAATTGGCTACTCATGACGTTCATCATTATTTTGTAGCAGCACTGCAACAATAGTATGTTCAGAGGCAAATGAAAAGATCTAGAAATATTTTCTATAATTAGGACTGGCAAGTACCAGGGCAATTTTCAAGGATGCCTTGATGGCCTGGAATTGATTTTGTAGTATTTTCCTCCTACTTTATAGTTTGATCCTTTTTAAACATTGAAGTAATGGGTAGAGTGATCTCTACAAAATTGGAAACAAACCTTGTAACAAAATTAATCTGGATGAAGAAATATTGATTACCTTTCTTGGTCTGTGGGATGGGTACCTTGTCAATGGCCTCTACCCTTTTAGGATCTATAATTACACCTTGATTAGACATAATGCGCCTAAGTAGTTTTGCCTTTTATACTCAAAAGTAGTGCTTCCTAGGATTGAGGGAGATTTTGAACTCCTTGCATTTGATAAGCATATTTTCCAAGTGACCTAAGTGGTCATCCCTTTTCTTGGAGTATACTATAACATCATCCTGATACACTATAATGAACTAGTTTATTAAACTGGCAAAGGCTACGTCCATTGCTCTCTAGAAGGTGGTACCTACATTCATTAAGCTAAAAGGCATTTAAACATATACATAGGTGCCCCATGGGGTAGTGAAAGCAGTCTTAGACATTTTAGACTCCTTCACTACTACCTGATTGTAGCCAAAAAATCCATTTAGGGTTAATAATAGCTCAAAACTAGTAACATCTTAAAGCATGTTGTCCATATTAGGTAATGGATAATTATCCTTTAGTGAAGCCTTGTTCAAATTCTATAAATCAACACAAATCCAGATGTCTCTATTCTTCTTTCTCATAAGGATTAGATTAGCTACCCATGATGAATACCTGATGGGTTGTATGATCCCACCATTCCTTAATTTCTTTAGTTCCTCTTGCATTTTGGTGGCCAAGATGGGATTAATAGGATGTTATTTTTGGTGGAATGGTTTTGTACTAGGATTGAGGGGGATAACATGTTGGAAAAAGTTCCTATAAGCTTTTAGCTTCAAATATGACCATGATAAACATTCCAGGTACTTAATTAAAAGCTTGATAAACACTTCTTTCTCCTTCTTGCTTAGGTGAGTGCCAAGCCAAATTTTCTTTGGATTGTCTTCAATCTTGATGTTAGTCTCAGTCATATCCTTTGATATAGAAAAATTTCTAGATTTAACTCTGTCAGCTCCATCAAAGGATGCTTCAAGACTAACCAATCATATATGGATAGTATTAGTCTTCAACTAGATAACTTCTTTTCCATTTAAGGTTTCTTTTCCATCATAGACCTGTACCATGGAGTCCATATCTATAATGGTTCCTTAAAACTCATCTATACAACACATAAAACTTTTTATTTGATCATCATCATCAAAGACTTGCCAATGATCAATGTTACTTGGGATAGAAGGCCTTACTAGCACCTCTACCTCATATTCACATGAGGGATTTCTTTTTTCACCTTTAAACTCTGCAACCTTTTTGTAAGCATATCTACCACATGATTAAGATATCAGGCATGATATTCAATATTAAAAACATCAAACCATTCCAACCAATCCCATACAACATTCTAGTACTGCTTCAATCTTTTCTATTTCATGGTGTAAATAGCTTAGACCTAATTCACCACTAATTATGAATCACCCTTGACCAATAAGTTTTTGAGTCCACATTTGTGGGCGACTCAAAGGCTAATAAGAGTGCTTCATATTCTACAATATTATTCATGGACTTAAAGGAAAATTAGGAGTATCTATAAGCTTGGCCATTAGGGGCATATAAGACAACCCCTACTCCATTTCCAATGTTTGAACATGATTCATGAAAATGGAGTCTTAAAAATGCATGGTATAAATGGAGTCTTCATCCATGATACCAAAGTTAGGAGGTAGTTTCTCACAATCAACACTCCCCAAAAAATTCCCAGTGTCCATATCCACATATAACACTTTGTTCAAATGATATTTGGGATCTTCTAAGACATGAAGCATTTGTGGCTCTCAATTTTGGTGAATAATATTCTCATCTAGAGGTGTAGTGGTATAGAAAAATTCCATTTAAACACTACCCCCAATATTAGCAGCCCATTTTCTAGACAACAACATACCCACTTTGGTAGACAATCTAAAAAAGATATCAAAAATCTTCAACCAAGATCTCTCCAATGGTACATTACCACAACCATTGATGCTTCAACATAAACAAGGGAATAAACTAATTAAACACTAGATTAATTGTTAATACACAATGAGATGAAAATGTATTATGAAGAATATGGATTATAAAGAGCACACTTGCTTATATAGGCAAGACAAATCAAGATGTAGGATAAACTAGGTAATGTGGGACTAAAGTCCACACAAGACAAACATAACAAGCATGAGTAAAAGATACTCTAACACCCCCCCTCAAGTGAATCTAGGGGATAATAATAGAGGATGGAGTGTGAATTCATGTGTCCATATGGATTCCAATCCATCATGCTAGAGTACATGGATGTTGAGTCGCTGTAACCACTAAGTAGAATTAAAAATGGTGCTAAATATGAGGATAAATGAATGCAAACATTATGCTCTAAAGTATTGGGTAAAATTATGAACTTGAGGAAACATCACTTGCACACCCTCCAACATGATGGTGAAGTAAGCAAAAACACTAGTGGGGATGCCACACTAGTGTCACTAGGGTGGATACCACACTGGTGTTACTATAAGAATCACCAAGAAGGCCATGGAGTCAAGTAACAATACTCATATGGGTTTTGGCAAACAAAGTGATTGAATAAAATACCTATGTACAAAGGAGTAATCCAAAAAACACTCAAAAAGTGCAAAAATACATATAACTCTCATAAGGTGGAGAAAAAGAGAGAAAATTTGTAGGAAACCCCCCCCCCCCCCCCCCATAAAAGAGAGAAAAGAAGAAGAGAGAGCAAGAAAACCTGCCAAAGATGATCTTGAAGAATCTACACTCCAAGTACTTGTAAGTCATAAAATAACTCAATCTATATGAGTGGTTTGAATCCATTATTCGATCACTAAACAGGCTTTACCAGAATAGCTTCAATCAAGAAGACTATCAGTGGTGATGAAAGTACAAAAGAATATAACATGTGCAAGGAATGCTCAATACCAAGTAGTAGAGTGTACATCACACCCCCCATACTACTGATTGGATGGAGTGGAAAAACAAAGGTATCTACACAAGTGGTTTGAATCCACTACTTGAACACCGAATAAGTTGACACTGTATACACTAGAAAAGCTCCATGTCATGCTGAATGAGACTGTCGACTATCTAAAAAAGGTGTCAAAAATTATAGATAAGTCTCTCAAAGATGATGGCCCATGGTGGTGATGGAAAAGATAAACAACTGATGAAGTGAAAAGGTGCCCAGAATAGAGCACACAAGCACATGAAGGTAGACAAGGCTAAAACAACAAACCCCCCATGGCACTTTATAAATTAGTGTGAGTATAATATAACCCATACACAAGAAATACTATATGGAAACAAGAAAGACATTAGGATTCACCAAAATATCTTCAAATGGGGAGACTGCTAACCTATCATATAGCCACCAAGAGAGATGCTCCAAAAATAAGGGAGCGAAGAGGTGTCTCCATATAAGAAGGTGAGGTGCTAAGAAAGGGGCCTCGAGGAGACATGACATAACTATCAATGTGTCAATGTACTAATGCATGTCTTGGGATAATATAAGAGTGTGTCAAATAAAAAAAGAGCCATGATGTATGCAAACACACAGGAAAAAGATCAGTAGCCAAAAACAACAACGTTCAAAGCACATGAAAAAGGACGTCAGGCTCAACCAAAAATACATCCAAGATGTATACACGTAGTATAATGTAGGGCCCATAGCACAAAAACCTCAAATTAGTGATAATGTACACTCAGGAATAAGACATAGACTTAGCCAACAATGCATTCATGAGTGCAACAAATGATGATAATGCAAAGGAGCATGAAGGAAGTTTTTGTTACTTGTAAGGGGGTCTGACCTCTTACCAAACCAGACCTCACCCTTTGATCTCTAAAAAATGAGATAAGGTACATGAAAAATAATGAATGACCCCTCAACAAATGTTCAAAACATATCAAATATGTCACCACAAACCATAGTAATGGCAGCACAACCAATGCGAAGAGACCCCACAAAATGCAACACTATAAAATAGTGCATTTTAACAATTTAATGACACCAATGGATATATAATAAAAAGCACACACTTTTGAAAAAAATGGAACTCAAATTTGAGTTACGGTTCAAAAGTTATAAGCGTTTTGATTTCTCATAAAATATATCAAAAATAATTAAAAAACACTATGATTTGATTTTGGAGGCCAAATCAGAGACAAACAGGGGTGTGCAACCATTCGTTGGAACTAAAATTTTGCAATGAACTAAAAAAAGTCAATGGAAATGAAAAAAATCTTTTCAGTTACCTCAAGATGCGTGTAAGTGAGTTTGACTTCCTCTTTAAGAAAAATATAGCTTAATAATAAAAAATAATGAAATTACAACTGTGTAAAGAGGATAGGAAGAGCATATTATTTGTTTATTTTTGATCAAATATTCCCAAAAAGACGCAAAAAGTAGATCCTTTGGAGAATACAAGTGCCAAAGCTTTAATTTTTTTTTCTCTCTTCAAGGCCACTTTCAACACTTCAAGTTTGGTGAAAAATGCAGTAGAAAGGAAAGTGAGGATGTCTTAGTACAACATCAAAGTAAGAATTCCACGCACTAGGGTGATGTTCATATCTGACCTTCTTCTAATTTTCAAATGTCACACACTGTTGGAAATGACATAGGTTTGAATTAAATAGCAAAAAATAGGAAAACAAACTTCTAGCACTCCTCCAACACAATCCTTTATAGATCCATGTCAGATTTCAATGCAGTAGTTGAAAATATTACCTAGAAGGCCAATTCCACCACATATCTAAAAACCAATGTTGTAAGCAAAAAAATAAACAAAAAAACAAAAAAAAACAAACAAACTCCAATGCCAATTCCTATCCTCCAACATTAAAGCTTATAATATTGAAATATTTTCTAGGCAAAAAATATATGATGCCAAGCTGAAAAATATTTGAAGATCCACAAACTTAGATCTCAAAGCTAAAATTATGATGCCACATTTTGAAGAATATCAAAGCTAATATAAAAAACAATGCCTAACAAATCTTAGAGAATGATGCCAAACTTTGGAGAAGGATGCCAAACTGGTAAAAATTGCAATCCTCTTCACTTTCCAATGCTTCAGCTAAGATAAAGCACCAAAGGTGGGTAGAGTAATAGTAACAAAGACACAAAAAAAACCATACAGCTCTCCAACTACCATGCAATAAGATTCTAACCAGCTCCTCTACTCAGACAACCAATAGCCAAATGGAATGCAGATCTCAAAATATCATGGACCAACCACATGAATTGACATAATGAATGGTGCTTTAACTAGATTATATCAAAGAAGAGCTGACAAAAGTTGAACATCTAATGCTAAGCCAATGGAAATAATAAGACCACAAATGTAAATACCAACTAGATCTGATCCATTAAAAAACTCAATTTTCAACCTAAAAAAAATAGATCTGAGGTATGGTAGGTTTTAGAGAAGGCCAAAGACAAAAACAATGAGATAAACAAATGAGTAATGGCTGTTGGAGGGTGGATTTGATACCATGAAAGAGTTATCAAAAATCTTCAGCCAAGATCTCTCTAATGGTACATTACCACAACCATTGATGCTTTAGTATAAAGAAGGGAATAAACCAATTGAACACCAAATCAATCATTAATACATAATGAGATGAAAATGTATTATGAGGCATATAGATTACAAAGAGTACAATTGCTTATATAGGCAAGGCAAATCAAGATGTAGGCTAAACTAAGAAATGTGGGACTAAAGTCCACATAAGACAAACTTGGCAAGCATGAGTAAAAGATACTCTAACACAATCTACAACAACAACATCCATACTTAGGAACTTACCAAGATATTGCACAAGCTGCACTACTAGTCCTTTAACCATGCCAACAATAGGTACTTCTCTAGAATCCATGGTGAGGCATCATCCATATGTTGTAGTTAATCTTATATAGAGCTCATTCAGGACAACCAGTGCATAATGTTACAAGATGCAATGGAGTCAAGCATGTAGTTATGGATAATTAATCCATTAATCAACAAGGTTGTATAGAATGCGTCAACATCCATCTGAATCTCTACCAATCTTATTCCCAAATACACTTCTAGGTGATGTTTAGGGGATTCTAAAGTGTTCTTATTTTCCATAGGGAAAGCAAGAGAAGGCTCATATTTAAGAATCTCATTGGCATTAATTTTATAATTGAATCCCAAATATTCAAAAGCTATTCTCCTATGCTCTAGAATTCTGAGCAATTCCACAAAAGGCACCATGACCTTCAGTTGACTCAAAACATGGGCCATGTCATAGACATTGTATTTAGGCAAAGGAGTATTAGCAGGTAATATTGTAACACTTTCATTTGGGATACACCCCTCAAGAGGCAAAAGAATAGAAGTAGGAGAACAAGTATTTTTAATTTCACTTTTCAAGGGAGGCTTCCTAGGTTCATCCTTCTTGGGAATACTTTACAATAAAGGAGTTCTATTCTTGGCTTGGGTACCTTTTGGCTTAGCATTAAGGGTGTAGAACCAGGCTTGGGGAATGTTGGACCTCCTTACTCCCTTTGGTCTCTTTTTCTTTAGTCTCTGCTTTAGGGGAAAATAGTCTTTATCTTTCTGAGGAGTATTTTGATCTTCTCAAATTGTACTCCTCTTGGGAAATCACTACATGGATCATCAATTGTTTGTCTTTAACTAATGGAGGTGAATCTCCATACTTTAATTTCATCATTGATCTTAAAAACTCAAAATCATGAATAGGCAATTCATATTCATGCATCATATTTATTTCACTGATGAAATCTAGGGTTGGGACTATTACCTCTCCATAAGCTCTCCAAAATGCTTGGGTAGTGGTAGTGCTCATCAACTCTATAGATGGATAGGCAACCATCACATCTGGCTCACTAGTTTGTAAAGTAAAACATTCATAGGCTAGAATGTCTTCACAATCAGGGACATTTGAAGCGCTCACAGCTTCTTCTTGGAAGGTGTAACTTTCCATCTCCTAGAATTCAACAATATAAATGTCATCTTCATTAGACATAGATTCAATGCCCTCCACACCTTGACCATCACTATCAGCTATGCTGCATGGGGGATGAGGGAGGAAGCACTTATCACACTAGTCGATATCAAATTTGACTGCATTAACCTTTGTAGCTAAAGGATATGGTACTTTCCTTCCACTTCCTCGATTCTGGTTTCTTTGATACTTGTCATCCCTTGAAAGCCCCTTTCCTTTGTCATTATTCCTACCTTGGAAAGCTGGCCAACTTGTAAGAGATTTATTTCATAGTAGTGGCTAGGGTCATTATAGTTTCCTCCAAATCTACATTCTTATGGGAGGCTTGAGGCTTTTTAGGATTCACCAGCTTGACATCAACCCTATTGTTCAAAGGCTTACCCACAAATTTGATGCTATTCTCTATTTGGATAGCCAAATTGAAAGCCATCCTTAGACTTGTGGGAGATTTATCTCTAATATAATAGGTTGCCTTATTTTCAAATACATCACAATATTTAATCAAAGAATCAACACCACTAGGTATAATGTCTTTTGATAGCCTTCTTAATACTTTATTTTATCTAGAATTAAAATCTTTGACACATTTATTAGGATTTTTCTTAAGGATCTCAAATTCATCAAGAAAGAATATAGGACAAATGCTATCACCAAACTACATCTTAAATTCATCAATCATAGCTTGCCATGTGTCTATGGATCCATCAGGGAGGGATTTGAACCACTCCTGGGCCTCTTCTTCTAGTGTATTCACAAAGATATTTAGGCACATATATTCTAGATCAATTTCATAGTCCTCAATAACATTCAAGAAAGATTTTAAATGTTGTTCCCTAGACACGACATTGTTCCCTTGAAATTTAGGCAATATATTTATTACTTTAATGGGAACTTCATTAGGGAAACTAGGCATACCATTAAAGTTGATAGGTCTGAACCTTGGGATCAAAAATGGTCTACATATATTAGCTAGACCTTGATCTTCCTCTTCATTGTCACTGCTTGCATTAAACCTCCTTCTTCTCATATCATGATCTCCCATATCTAAATTTGAATATAAAGAAGAAATAGGGGATGACTCTGAATGAAAACTATGAGGATGACTATAAGGAGGGTAAATAGAATGATGACTAAATGGCCTCACAAGATGAGTGAGAGTTCTTCACAAAGGAGCTTGACTTGTAAGGAGCTCAAAATTATATGAAGTGCTTTGATATCCTTCAACTAAAGCAATATTTGAGAGAAGGGGCTAAATAAAATGAGGGACAAACTATTTAGGTCTTACTTGATTGCCTTAGCCTTGGCCTACAATAGGATTTCACACTTGTTTCCTTTTAGATGGTCCTTTTAATTCAAGAACAAGATATTTAGATGGATATTTCTAAAAGGAAGATCTAGTACCCTTCAGATTTATATATTTAAGTAAAACTCTTCAAGATAGATAAGAGTACATATAATAGGCACTGATATTTAAACTTTTATGTAATGGAGTCGCCACTAGAAGCTAAAAATTCTAGACTAGAATAAATAAAACCATTAACAACAACTGATAGAATGAAAGACTTTTAAATATTGAAGATTATTCCAAGAACATTGCAAAGCTTCCTATAGCACAGAGGTGAACATCCCTAGTAGAATCATGGTGCTAGAAAACTTTTGGGTTATTGACGCATGAAAGATAGCTAGATCAATGTAGTAATAATAGAGAACTTAACAAGGTAAAACACTCACAACCCTCTGCAAGAATCCCCACCAACACAAGTGACAAGAAATATCCTTGATAATGATGCTAGATATATGTTTCTTAGTTGTAAACCTCTTTTGCTCAGCCTTGCACTATTAAGGAAAATGGCAAGTGAATATGGAAAACCTGCTAGAATGTCATGGTAGCTAGGGAGGGGTTAAACATCAGGAAATAACTAAATGGAGAAAATGACTGGTAGGCACCTACAAAGGGTATGGTTAACTCCCTGATACTTCTAGATCTACTTGAACCAAGGTGAGAGGACCTATGGGTTAGCTTGCTCACACAGAGAGATTTATCAATTCAATCTCCATGAGGATTATTATGACAAGGGAATATAAATCTGACTAAAACATAACCAAACCCACTCACTCCACCTGGGAAGGGTTGTCACACTGAATGAACAAATGTTCTAAGTTAGACACAAAATAGTAAAGATAGAAATGAATGTGAATGCAACTTTCATTCTTAAGGATGTTCAACAACACATGACTGAACAAGAGATTACAATGCCAATCTTTAATGCACAAAATGCAAACACATGCTGAGTATTCAATATTTATGCATCTACATGAAAATAATACTTTAGATATGCAAATGGGGTGTTATATGCAAGGTAAAATAAGGTAGGACAAGATTTATCAATTAAAAAAATAAAGGTGGCGAGTTAACGAATGAGCACAAAAAAATTCAAATAAATGGCCATGCCATCTTTACTAGCAAATGTACTACAAATAAAAAACAAATAAGATGAAATCATGTATGAGTGATATCCTTCAAGAACCCCTTCTGATTGAATATGTGAACCTAGAGCTACCCTTAAAAAGACTATCAACACTATATTCCTAACTTTGAAAGCAGAAAAGATTTTACAATCTGGATATAATCTCTAAATGACTACCATAAAGATGAATACATCAAACTACCAATCGACTGAGCATGTAAAATAGAGAACTGTACTTCAACAATAGAAAGAAAATAGAAACCATGAATATATTTCATTTATCACCTAAATATAAAATGAATACAATGTGTTCTAAACAACATAACATATTAACACTGTGCAAAATAATTCTGTGACAAGGGAGACATGTATAATGCTCCCAAAGCTTGCCAATGATTTTACAATAGAAACTAATTTTCTACCAGAAGGATCACACAAAGATAATTATTTGAGGCTATAGCTCTTGAATTAAAAATTTAACTGACCCTTATAAAGGGACAAATCCCCTTTACTTATACAAATGAGCTAAGCCTAGCATATTCGTTGAGATGCTCCAATTGGAATATTCTTTCACAAGCTTAGAGTCTGTTAGACTTTGTAATAGACATGATTCCTCAAATTATGCTCATGCTCTTGTGATGATGGCATAATTTATCCACCACTACAATATAATATTTTTAGTTATCTACATGGAGAAGTACATTGTAAGGAACAAAATAAACCTTTGTCCTCTTGCATAACAAACAAAAACATCCCTTTCTTATATGATTACACAAAAATTAACTAAAAGGGATGTGCCACTAATGGGCCAAGTACAATGGTTTACTAATGAAAAATGAGAAGAAGGAAGAAAGGCAGGAAGAGAAAAAGGAGTAGTGCCAGCTTGAAAAAATTGAAATATCCAGTTACACCTTGGAATCGATTTGGATGACAAAATATTTTACCAACTTGTTTTTATACTTTGTATACCCTTCCAGCATAGGGTAGAGATTCTATTGATCCAAGCCTGCTTGATATTCAAATTTGACATGGTATTACTCAAGTTGGTTGGTAATATTTTGAATCACGGCCTGCTTTCATCTAATGAGCCCCTTAAGCTAGTCATAATATTTCTCAAGTGACACAAACTACTTTATTCTGTCAGCATCAGAGGACCCTTGTGGTGCATCAATGAGGCTTTTCAAGGTAGTGCATATTGTCACTTCCTTCAAGTCACTTACACTATCAAGGCTTACCATCTTCTTAAGCATGACATCTATCTCTTTTGTTTCAGTCTTGAGAGACTACTCTTCTCCTTTCAGATCAAATATGCCATCCTTGAGCATCGCCAATCAATATTTGATTTCCAATTGATACTCTTTGGGCTTCTTGTGATCATTAGGAGCAATGATATTTTATACTATTAGAGTATCTGAGCCCACTTTGAAAATTTCATCCACATTTAATTGGATCTTTTCCCAACTCTTGACACACATATCATATAAGAACAACTGGGAATCACAATCCCTCTTATTATCCACCATAGTGTTCAGGCATTTTAATGCTGATTGGATTATTTTTTTGAACCCGATGTCTAAATACTTTTTCCATTCTTCTATTGCCCATCCTCTAGTCTTCAAATCATCAATCTGGCCATAGTCAAATTATGCAAATGAGAGATGGAGAGAATCTATAGTATTACTAGTAGTTAGAGTTACTGAATTAGGCTCACTCAATAACTTTTGTAAGTACTAGATAATAACCTAGTTTTTTGCCTTCAACTCCTCCATGGTGGCTTTGTCTTTGTCCATTCTTTGAGCCACCATGTTCGCCAAAACTTGTGATCTATGTTTAATCTCATTCCTTGATGGATCCCCCACTTTGTAGCTTTAAATAGTGTAACTCTTAAGGAGAATATTTTTTTTAGAGCATCTTGTGGAGGAATGGATATCTCCATATTCCCCTCTCCCAAAGTAATGAATGTAGTTTGGGAGTGTGTCTTGGCCTTCTTGGGGGGCTTGGCCTTATATGCTTGAGTGATCTTTACCACATCGATCTCCCTAATTTTGCTCACGATGTCATTTTTCTATTTGACCCATTTTTTAACCCATAGAAGGGGTCTGGTCTAAATTCCCATTGACGTAGTAGACATTGATGTAGGCCTCAAGATAGTAAAAGGTGGTGTCATTGGAGTACTTGATCTAGGGAGTGCCATAGGAGTCAACTGTGGGCTCAACACAAACTGATCGATCTCTTCATCACTCTTCAGCTCCTCACACCTTTGTTTGCTCCATGTTCCCCTTATAGGTTTGGCTCTATCTACTCCAAAACTTTAAATTCTGACCCAAGATGATGAGATTCCATGAACAACTTTTCAATGGAGCTCCCTTATTCTATCAACCGAATGGAAGGTTCCACAACTACTTCACCTTATTTATTTACTTGAGACTTAGGGATGGAAGAGGCTATGATGATCTATTTTTTTCCTTCAGGTAACTCTTCACCAATCATAGCCTCAAGAACTTTATTATGGATTGGATCATGGACCTTCATGTGAGGAAGGAGACCTTGAGGTACTTTAATTGAAGCAACATTACTTGAAGTACCCTCAACATCTTTATTGGATTGGTCCAGCTCCTTCTTTATCTCTATATTGGTGGGGGTACCCATTTGTAGGTTTACTCCCCCACCTTCCTCTGTACTTACCTTCTCCTCTAGTGCTAGAATTGACACCTTTGGAGGGGAAGGGCCAACTAGTGATACCTCTATAGTTACTTGTGGGCTATATTGTTTAACCACCATTTCACTACCAATGGTGACTTGAATATCCCCCATCTTTCTCATCATATTTATTTGTATCTTCAATTTTTTCAACTTTATCCATCACCTCAACTTCACCTTGATTATCTTGGCCTTGTGGTTGGTCGATGACATTTTCAATGAATGTCTTTGTATTTGATGAGATAGTCTCCTCTCCCTGAGGGGCCTGAACTTGAGTGGTCACCTCAACACCAACCTACACAACATATTCAAAAAATAGAGGATCATTTGAAGTTAGAATTTCTTCCTTATTACCTTTACTCTCTAATCCTAAGGGACCCTCTTCTGTAAATAAAATTGTCATCAAGGCATTTATTAGGGTCTAGTGCCTTTCCCTTGGAGTCCTCTACCTAGTTTTTACTTGTAGAGGAGTGAATTATCACTATTTTTTCATCACCTTGGTAATAGGCCTACCTTCATCTGAGTCATATTCATCACTCATATCCATCAACCTTTGGGGATATGAGGATTGATCCTCTTTTCTCTTCATAGGGAATTCCTTGGAAAGTAGGTCCTTGAACACAACCTCCTTTTTTGTAGGAAACCCATTTGGAGGTTGTAGAGCCCTCTTGATTCTTTTTTACTTGGGTTTCTCTCCTTCTTCCTCACCTCCTCTCTTCCTTGAATAAATATTTGGGGGACGAACAACCATTGGCTATTGTGCTGGTAGAGCAGGTGGAGTTGCAACTAGGTTAATCATTGGGGTGGCTGCTAGAATAGTTGGCATAATTGGGGCTCCCTCTGCTGCAATGGATATTGGGGTGGCATTGGCTAATGTAACCTACCCAGTGGTGATCTCATCCCAAATTTCAACCAAATTTGTTAATTTTTAAAAATATAGTCCCACTTTGGACTATGATATGGATATGGATTCCACATCAATTGGCTTGGTGAAACTAACATCACCAACATTGCATTTCCCCTTGCCCTTTGCTACTAGTGGTGGAGCTGAAGGATCACCACTATAATCTAGGAGAAAAACCTTTAACTCCTAAACTTTCTTGAGCTCCTAGAGGGTAGGGGTATCATATGAACCAAGATCAACCCCATGTTCCTTTTTCCACTTGAACATTCCTTTCATGATTGCAAAGGCTCTCCATAGATTGGAATCACTCTCATTAGTAGTGAAGTCCACCTATGAGATGGGTTGGGCTTTAATAATGGACTGAATATACACTATAAATAGTGTCCTCTTATCATCCTCCATGTCCTTGGGGATTAGAGTAATAGTATAGGCAATAACTTCCTACACTATCAGCCTCATATAATCCAAATTTTTGATGTCCTCCTCGGTAGTGTAGTCAGACTAGATATCTTCATAATGTGATTAATATAAAATTACATTGGTTACTATATTCACCAACCATCTGATATCATAGTTGGGCCTAGGTGTAATTTTGTCAATCATGTACTAGCCCATCTCTTGTTCTAATCCCTTTGCTTTGGTGATAAAAGGACATGAATAGTATTTAATCTCAACTAGAAACTTAAAGGGATTGTTTATCATTTTCATTGCAATCATCTTATGTGGGGGAACCATATGTTGGCTCAACTCCATCACTACCAACCTATCTTCCAGGTATCTCAAAAATTTAGGCAGAGACCTTGAGTAACCACTTATCCTGATATAAGTGAACGTCTTGAATTGGATATATGAGACACCATACTTCTGAATTATTTATTTGGATGCCTTGGACATTCTATTGTGGCTCTTTAGAGGAAAGAAGACACTGATCATAGTATTAAAGAAATAATTATAAAATCTACAAAAAATATTCTTGAAACCATTTAGAGTTATTTCTGGATAAGCCTCATAAATTCTCATTCCATTGGGATACCTGGTGAGCCCCTTGAATGTCCTATTGTGCACGAGGTTGTACATCAAGTAAGAAGACATATAAAATTTACCTATGAAACTCTCATGTGAATGAATTGATACCTTTATCTATATCATCTACCTATGCAAGTTGTCACTTAGAATGGTAGCCTAGTCCAACTTCTTCTACTGCTCTAACACATAGATTAAGACTATGAGCATCCAAGGTTCAAATTTCTCTATAGTGGGCATCTCATAAATTCTTGCCACCATGGCAATCGCATACTAGGGTATTTCCTTTAACTCCATCTTTTTTAGACTCTTTGACATTCTTGAGACCTTTTGCCTTTTCTTAATCAACCAACATGAGTTGACAATGTCCCATATTGTCTTTTCATTCTTGTCTGCATAATCTTGGAATTCCTCCAAAGAGAGTGTGATACCTTTAGGTTTGGGAGGAATACCAAGCATGGTGATGAGGTCCATAAGGGTGAAAGAGTAGACAACTAATTAGATTCCATCAATTATAGTCCTGGTGTCAAGTTGGTATACTTGGCACATGAAATTACTAACTCTAGGTATGGGGCAACCAAGGTGAATGCTATTGTAGGGGAAATATAACTCATGACAAGGTTAGAAAATATTGGGAGAGGGTTTGGATTCTATAAAACATTTAATAAGGATGAAAAATCTAACCCCTAAACATATATATCTTTGATCTCATCCAAAACTGAAATGATGTTGCTCTTCACAGATGTTAAAGATGCTACCATTTTTCCCTTAACTCACTAGTGTAATACTTTGAATTTGAATAAATCCTTCAGTTAAACCACCCTTTAAATACCTTCAAAACCATTTCAAACAACGCAATACACAAGGAGGTAGAAGAACACTTATTTCTAATCTAGAGGGCTATACACAATTGAAGCTAAAAATCCATGGAGAATTTACCTTAATCACTCTTTCAGGCTGCACATAGCTAGGGCACACAAATAGCTCAAAAACATAAGTGGAATCTCTAAATGCAAAAGGTAAATATGAATGAAGGAAAATGCCTTAGTTATAATCCTTTGAATTTTTAAATTAGGGTTGCCATTAATGCTTTGAAGCATAATGACTAATTACCAACTACCCTCTTTACATCATTTGAGCTTCTTTCAAAAAAAGAAAGAGAAGGTGCAAATATTTATTTTATGTTGGGTAATCCTTCTTATGACACATGGATCCATATAAGCAAAAATTTTCATTCTAGCACTTTTTGAGCCATTGAGAGGATTTTACACCTTTCCCACCCAAAGGTAAGTGAGTTAATATTCAAAAATGGCTCAGAGTTTGAAAAACCTTGAGCATTTGCCATGTGTCATTACTTTTCTTAACAAATCTAGGTGTTCAGACCCTAGAGACTTTATGCACCTTGCCCACCAAAAGGTAAGCGGGACAATCTTCAAAAAGGGCCTATAGCTTTTAAAACCTTGAGGACCTACCACATGTCTAACTTAGATGTAAGCTCAGACTCTCAGCCAATTTTTTACCTTTGCACCATCCTTATTGATGTGAGGAAAGGTGTGAGATCCTTTCGACCCCCAAAAATAGTCTTAGTAGATCCCTAAGACAAACACATGTCTTTTATTTAGCTCATTGAGAAATTCATCACCTCAGTCACCAAAACATGTTGAAGGTGACATTCAGTAATTTCATCCAGGGCCCCAAAACATTTCTATTTGAGCACAAGGCAAAAAATCAATGTATACAAGGAGACTTGGATACATTTCTATCTTCTCCTAATGAATCTTCCACCATGAAACCTATGGTCAAACCCTACAATTCCTTTAGAACTATAAAAAATGCCCTCCATCTTCAGAAATTGCCCTTCAGAGTTTTTTGTAGACATCCTTTGGGAATTTTACAAGTGCAAAGTACCCAAAGGGAACAATCCTTTGGACATTTTGTAGAAGAAAAATTACCCTTCAAAGGTACCCTTTGGGAAATTTGTAATGGAAAATTTCCTAAATTAAATGATCCTTTAGAGCTCTTTCAAGGGTAAAATTATTGAAGGGCAAGCATCCTTCAGATTGTTTATTGCAGACAAAAAGTCCAAAACAAATAACCTGAAAAGACTTGAGACTAAAAAGATAAAGTATGGAATTCTTTCAGAACTTTTGAAGTGGACAAAATGTTTAATGACAATAAGTCTTTGTACCTTTCATCCAAGACAAAAATCTTGAAGACCTATTTTCATCATGCATTGTGCTCATCTTTAGGAAGGAACATTTTCACTAGGTAACATCAAGACAAAGGACTTAGTAAGTTACAAACACAAACTTGGCTTTCCAAAGGAAAACATAGAAATAAAAATGGGCCTAATGACTCAAACATTGACACTCAACCCAGTCTAGAAATAGGCATTTTCATGAACAAGGGCTCAATTTATCTAATACAACTTTGGGCATTAACACACATTCTCATGAAACTTGGAAAATCAATAAAATAGCTTAGACAAAGATATTAGAACACTATATATTTTCAATCTCCTAAATATTTTGATGCTAAAAATGGCACAAATTTCTTGATGTAGATTTGGGCTCCAACATCAGATCTTCCTTAGGGATGTGTACCTCCAATGGGTACAGAGAGAACACCAGACCAAATGCCTATCTATTGGGCCATGGAGTCAAAGAATTTGCAAAAAAGGCAAAAAAACACACCATGGGTGAACAAAGTTATAACAAGGGATCTGATGACAATAAAAAGGGAAAGGAAAAACATAATTGTATAAACACAACCCCAAACAAGGTAACAAATATAAAAAGAGGCTATATAATATGTATATATTTACATGGGCTAGCATGGACTTAATCCAAAAAATGCTTGAGGTGTTTGCCATTAATTGGTAGTTTTAAGATTTCTCCATCAATATCTCTAAGATAAAATGTATGGTTCCCTATTTGATAATCAATGGTATAGGGACCCACCCATAGGGAATCAAATTTACCATTTTTTCCCTTATCTTCATGTTTGCTATCCTAGAGTAGGACCTGATCGCCAATTTGAAAAGCTCTTGGGGTGACCTTTTTTTCAAAGATCCTTTTGAGCCTTTCTTTAAACTTTAAATGAATTTCATGGGCTTATCTATGAGATTCATCAAGCTCTATAATCTGGCTAATCCTTTCCTTATAGTGATCTATTTATTATTCATCTTCAACTATCTATTGCATGAATTGGTAAATAGGCAACTGCAGATTAAGGGGTAAAATAGCTTGAGCTCCATAAACAAGCTCAAATGGGCTTATTCCAATAGATCTTTTAGGAGTCAACCTATTATCCTAGACAACAACTTCAAATGCTCACCCCATTTCCTTTTGTTGTCATCTAAAATCCTTCTAATTATCTTTAATAAATTTTTGTTACTGGACTCGGCTTGCCCATTTCCTTATGGATTATTATTGGAGACATATGCTAGATTAATACCATAGTATTCACACAATGTAACTAATTGTTTTGCTCTAAAGCACATGGCATTGTCATAGACAATTTTAACTAGCACTCTAAATTGATAAATCACATTATTCAATAGGAAATCAATGACTACCTAGTGGGTTGATTTTTTGGTAGGGATTGCTTCAACCCACTTTTTGAAATAATCAGTGACCACTAAGATCCACTTGTGACCAACACTTGAAGCATCTAATATTTCACCCATGAAGTCCATTCCCCATTACCTAAAAGGTCCCTCAATATAAACCAGCTATAGAGGAAGTGATCCAGATGCTTTCATTCTCTTAGAGAATCACTGGCACTCTTCACATCTCCTTACCATAGAAAAATAATCTTTGAATAGTGTGGGCCACCAATAACCAACCCTTAGAATCTTTTGTGTAGTGACTTTAGGATTAAAGTGACCACCACACACACCACTATGGAACTCTGTAACTAGTGAAGTAATCTCATGCTCCACTAAGCACCTCAAGAGGACACCATATGGGTTCCTCCAAGATAAATCATCTTGTAATAGAAGATATTTTTGGGATATTAACTTCAAGGTCCTCCTTTGAATTTTTGTCTAAATAGGGAGGACAGTTTAGAGTCTTCAAATAATGGAATATGTCTTTGTACTGTGGATAATGGTTGTACTTGGATTTATGGCTATCAAAAACCCCTTCTACATTATTCACTTCAAAAACCTATAAGTTGGTTTCAATCATCAGCTTGGTGAAACCCATGCCCCTGACCAACTTAATAGTTTGTATCTCTAGGTCATATTCTTGAAGTTTGTTAACCCATCGACATCTTTTGTTAGTAGTTTCATTCTGAGTTAATATGTCCTTCACCATAGTGTGAGGAACATAGGCCACAATCTTTGAACTCAGGATGTAGGATTTGAACTATTTGACAGCCTTTAAGATAGTAAAGGCTTTTTTCTCCATTATGGTATAGTTTAGCTTAGATCCCTGTAATGACTTGCTTAAAAAGACAATTGGATACTCATGACTTTCATCATTATTTCATAGCAACACTGTAGAAATAGTATGTTCAGAGGCAAATGAAAAGATCTAGAGATCTTTTCTATAATCAAGAATGACAAGCACCAAGGTAATTTTCAAAGCTACCTTGATATCCTAGAATGATTTGGTACCTTTTCTTCCCACTTTATAGTTTGATTCTTTTTTAAAATTTAAGTAATGGGTAGAGTGATCTCTGCCAAATTGGAAACAAACCTTGTAACAAAAGTAATCTGGTCGAAGAAAGATTGATTACCTTTCTTGGTTTATGAGATGGGTACTTTATCAATAGACTATAACCTTGCAGGATCTATCATTACACTGTGCTTAGACATAATGTGCCCAAGTAGCTTTGCCTTTTGTACTCCAAAGTGATCCTTCCTAGGATTGAGGGAGATTTTGAACTCCCTAAATCTAATAAGCATTTTTTCCACGTGCCCTAAGTGGTCATCCCTTTTCATGTAGTATACTATAACATCATCCTAATACACTGAAATGAATTGGTTGATTAACCTAGCAAAGGCTACATTCATTACTCTTTGAAAGGTGATACCTACATTCATTAAGCCAAAAGGCATTCAAATATACACATACGTGCCCCATGGGGTAGTGAAAATAGTCTTAGACATTTTAGACTCCTTCACTACTACCTGATTGTAGCCAAAAAAGTCATCCAGGGTTGACAATAGCTTGGAACTAGTAACATCTTAAAGCATGTTTTCCATATTAGGCAATGGATAATTATCCTTTAGTGAAGCCTTGTTCAAATTCTAGAAATTAGCACAGATCCAAATGTCTCTATTCTTCTCTCACAGGGACTAGATTGGACACCCATAATGAATACCTGATGGGTTGTATGGTCCCACCATCCCTTAATTTCTTTAGTTCCTCTTACATTTTAGTGGCCAAGATGGGATTAATAGGCCACTATTTTTGGTAGAATAGTTTCGTGTCGAGCTCAAGGGGGATAACATGCTAGAACAAGTCCTCCCTATAGGCTTTCATCTCTAAATATGACCATGCTAAATAGTTTTGATAATTAAAATCTTGATAAATGCTTCCTTTTCCTTGGTTATGTGAGTGCCAAGCCAAATTTTCTTTGGATTGTCCTTAGTCTCGATGTTAATCTTAGTCATATCCTTTGATATAGAATTTTTTTTAGATATAACTCTGCATCTCCGTCAAAGGATGCTTCAAGACTAACCAATCCTATAGGGATAGTATTAGTCTTCAACTAGATAACTTCTTTTCTATATAAGGTTTCTTTTCCATCATGGACTTATACCATGGAGTCCAGATCTGTAATGGTTCCTTCAAAATCATCTATACAACACATAAACCTTTTTATTTGATCATCATCATCAAAGACTTGCCAATGATCAATGTTTTTCAGGATATAAGGCCTTACTAGCACCTCTACCTCATATTCACATGAGGTATTTCTATTTTCAACTTTAAACCTTGCAACCCTTTTTGCAAGTGTTAGGAACCCACGGAAGCACAGTTGATTACCAAGAAACTAAACGCAAAATTAAACCAAAAGCAATAAGTAACTAGAATAAAAAACTTATTACACAAAATTTGAGAGACAATACACAATCTTGTATTAAATACTCTTCAGAAGGAAATACAATAAAGAATATGCCACTTCTTCTTCCACCTCTGAGGCTTCCCACACCTTTAGGATGTTCAGTAATCTTCCCTCAAAGCTCTCTCTCAACTACAGTCCCAACAAACAACTCACACATAGAATTGTTGTTCACCTCCAACCAGTCAGTCTCAACACTGCTAGTACCAAGCACTCAAAAGTACTTCAAGTAGATCTCCTTAATCTTACAACAAACTGAAAATCAACCTGATCTTACTTACCATGTAGATCTCCAAACGTGGCCTTGCACACCTGCTGACCAAGATCCTACAACTGGAAGAAATTCTTTCTTGCCTTAATTACAATACAGCTCATGAGTCTCTTAAATAGACCTCATGCAAACAATAATTAGACTTTATTAATTACAATAATTAGACACGCAACTCAAGACTATAATTAGCCTTCAACATGCAAACTGGCCATTCAAACAAAATAACTGTTCATGTAACAAACAGTTCTGGAATGCACAGGTGACCGATGTCGGTCCCTGTCTGACTGGGGATGACTGACGTCAGTCGATCCTTGCCGATGTCGACTGCTGTGCACCCTGTATATGACTGACATCAGTTGATCTGACTGGTTTGATTTCTCTACAACTCAACATCCTCCTCCATTTGCATCATTGAAGCTTTTAGCTCCACAACCTAACAATCTCCTACTTGGAGATAAACAGCTACACTTGTACCTATACCTGTACCTGTAAACCACCTAATTTATTTTTGGGCTTGTATTCCTCTTCAAGATCAATCTTAAAGATGAACCACCACATAACTTGTGGTGCAACACCTGTCAACCAAGTACCCTATCATATCCAATTCTACATACCCATGTAGAGAAGTGCTTGACCCTGCATCACATGTATACCTACTGCTAGTCCCTCTCAAATACTTGAGAATCCACTAAACTGCTCTCCAGTGCTTCTTTCCTGGATTGACCACAAACTCACTGACAACTCCCACTGCTTGGGAAAACTCAAGTCTAGTACACATGTACTTAACCTCATCATGTGATTGGGGACACTGCTCTATTAACCATCCATCCATAGGTGTGCTAACCGGCTCTGCATCCTGCATCCTAAACCTCACCACTACCTTATTCACACAATCATCCTGAGACAACATCAACCTATGACTTTTCCTGTCTCTAAGAAAACTCATGCCAAAGAATCTTGCTGCTCCCAGATTCTCCATGACATACCTCTAAACTAACTTTACCTTTAGCTCAAAAACTCCCTGCATGTGTGACCCTGCAACAAACATCCACACTACATACAGTAATAGGATAATGTATCTAATATTATCCAACATGATAAAGAACACACAATGGTTACCATGACCTTGACTAAAGCCCTGCTTTGTCATCCACCTGTCAAACCTCCATTGCCTTGCAACCTGCTCAAGATCATATACCTTGGCCTTCTGTCTCACATGTCCATTCTCTCTCTTCTTTGACCTTAGAATCCATTCATCTTTTATTAATTTCTCTCCAGCTAGCAACTCTACCAAATCTCCCATTTGGTTCTCTTCCAAGGAATCAACTTCCTCCATGCCAAGCTCCCACTGTTTCATGGATCCTACCTGTTCTAATTCTTTAAACCTTCTTGGTTCTTGACATTCAGTGAGCAACAAGTAATCTAAAGAAGGGGAATAAAGAATTTGAGGCTTACTTACCCTTTCAGTCCTCCACATGGGCATCTGAGACTCTTTGACAGCTTGCTGTCTACCCATAATCCATTTTAACAGTGATTGATGCTGGTCACCTCTCAGCCTGCATCTGACCGATGTCGGTTCCATAAGACTATCCTGACTATCGATGCCATTTTCCTGACTGACACTGGTGTCCCTTCTATCGACATCAGTTCCTGCCTAACTGACATCGATCTTAACCTGCTTGATACCACTGACTCCTCTGGTCTACACATGACCAACGTCAGTGCCTGTCTGTTCGACGTCGGTTCTCCCTGACCAACGCTGGTACCTGTGTTTGCCTGTGAGTGATGAATTTTTCCCCATGAGCTTGCTTTGAATCACACCCTTATCCAAACTACCTTGCTCAAATTTATTCAGCCCCTGTGACTGATCTCTATCTGTCATCTTCTCCTGGAACACCAAGACTTTCCTGTTCTTGTCAAAAACATCAGATTCCCTTTTTGTGCCATAAACTCGATCCTTTCTTGTAGCTTCAATCTCAAGAAACCTCACTTTATTCTGTTGCTTACAGAAATCTTGATCTGTGCTTTCCAGATCTGAACTCTTACCCTTTGATTCAAGAACATGCATCTCCTTCTTATTCATGTGACCAAGCCTATGAAGCTACATCTTTGAATCTACAGTTAAAGTAGATAAACTAGAAGAAGAATTAGTAATACAAGTAGATAGATAAAGCGTACCTACTTTCTTACCCCTTGATAAAATAAGTGCACCCTTGGTAACCTTCCAAGAGTCCACTGTGAGAGTTACTATGCATCCCTCATCACCCAAACTTCCTACAGAAATCAAATTCCACTTTAGGACTGGGATATGCATGACCTCCTTTAACAACCATGTGCTACCCGTCTGCAATTTCAGCTTCACTTTCCCTTTGCCAACCATCTGACAAGGCTTACCATCCCCTAAATAAATCTCTCCAAAGTCTCCCTAGACATACTCATGAAAAAATTCTCTATTTGGGGATGCATGAAAAGAGGCACCAGAATCTAAAACCCAAGATTCCACTTTATCCAAGGAACATACCAGAGCATCCTGTCCAACAATACTTGCAACAATACCTGTAACACCTACTTCTTTAGTTCCTTTTTTCTGATCTTCAACCAACCAACAATCTTTGTTTACATGCCCTTTCTTTCCACAATTCCAGTAGATTTTCCTGCCGGGCCTAGATCTAGATCTCCTGCCTATCTTTGACCTTGATCTCCCATGCTCGATCTTCTCTCTTTACCTTCTCCTGCTTTCAACACTCAAAGCATTCCCTGATGATTCACCTGTGCTTTTCCTGTGAATTTCTTCATTCAAGATTACACCAATAACATCATCCACTTTCAAGATATTAGAAGCAGACACAGTATTACTAACTTCTATTACCAAACTATCCCAACTTTCAGGTAATGAGCATAAGATTAAGAGAGCCTTAATTTCATCATAAAAAACAATATTGACTAAAACTAACTGGTTTACCAAACCATGGAAATCACTAAGATGACTATGTACCGATCCACCTTCCTGCATTTGCAAATTAAATAACTGCTTCATAAGAAATACCTTATTCAAAGCTGAGGGTTTTTCATATAAATTTGCCAAATATTCCATCAACTCTACCATTGTCTTAGCCTGTGATAAGTTGGAAATCACAGACGATGCAAGGCTCAACCTTATAGATCCTAGAGCCTTCTGATCAAAAACCTCCCATTCTTCATTCTTCATATCCATGGGCTTGCATGCAACCCCACCCAATGGTAAGTATATATCTTTCTGATACAGATAATCCTCTATCTGCATCCTCCATAATTGATAATTCGTGCCACTAAATTTATTCATACGTAGCTTACTTTCTTCTGCCATTGCTACTCCCACTCAATCAAAAACCCCAGAGAGTGACCTGTAATCAAACACAAACCTGTTCCCTGCAACCTTAGCTTTGATACCAATTGTTAGGAACCCACAGAAGCATAATTTATTACCAAGCAACTAAACACAGAATTAAACCAGAAGCAATAAGTAACTAGAATTAGAAACAACACAGAATTTGAGAGATAATACACAATCTTGTATTAAATACTCTTCAAAAGGAAATACAATAAATAAGATGCCACTTCTTCTTCCACCTCTGAGGCTTCCCACACCTCTAGGACTTTTAGTAATCTTCCCTCAAAGCTCTCTCTCAACTACGGTCCCAACAAACAACTCACACACAGAATTGTTGTTCACCTCCAACCAGTCAGTCTCAACATTGCTAGTACTAAGCACTCAAAAGTACTTCAAGTAGATCTCTTTAATCTTGCAACAACCTACAAATCAACCTGATCTTACTTACCATGTAGATCTCTAAACGTGGCCTTGCACACCTGTTGATCAAGATCCTACAACTGGAAGAAATTCTTTCTTGCCTTAATTACAATACAACCCATGAGTCTCTTAAATAGACCTCATGCAAACAATAATTAGACTTTCTTAATTACAATAATTAGACACACAACTCATGACTATAATTAGCCTTCAACATGAAAATTGGCCATTCAAACAAACTAACTATTCATGCAACAAACAGTTCTAGAATGCACAAATGACCAACGTCGGTCCCTGTCTGACTGGGGATGACCGATGTCGGCCGATCCCTACCGATGTCGGCTGATCTGCACCTTGTATATGATCGACGTTGATTGATCTGACCAGCATTGGTTGCTCTGCAACTCAGCATCCTCCTTCATTTGCATCAGTGAAGCTTTTAGCTCCACAACCTAACATCAAGCATATTTGCCACCTGATTAAGATTTCAAGCATGATATTTAATATTTAAAGCATCAAACCATTCCAAACACTCCCATACAACATTCATTTCAATATATTCTATTTCATGTTTTAAATAGCTCAAACCTAATTCACCACTAATTCTAAATCACCCTTGACCAATAAAATTTTGAGTCTATATTCGTGGGCAATCTAGAGGCCAATCGAGAATGCTTCATATTCTATAATATTATTTGTGCACTTGAAGTACAATTGGAAGGAGTATTTGTAAGTTTGGCCATTAGGGGCATAGAAGACAACCCCTACTCCATTTCCAATGTTTGAACATGATCCATCAAAATGCATGGTCCATATGGAGTCTGCATCCATGATTCCAAAGTCAGGAGACAGTTCCTCATAATCAACACTCCCCACAAAATTCCCAATGTCTATATCCACATATAACACTTCATTCAACTAATATTTGGGATCTTCTAGGATATAAAGCATTTATGGCTCCTGATTTAGGTGAACCATATCCCCATCCAGAGGTATAGTGGCATAGGATAAGTCCATTTGAACACTATCAACCCATTTTTTAGACAACATACCCCACTTCGGTAGACAATCTATAACAATAACATTCATACTTAAGAAATTACCAAGATATTGCATGAGCTACACCACCAGTCATTTAACCACACTAAAAATAGGTACTTCTATGGAATCCATGGTGAGGCATCATCCTTATGCTATGATTATTCTTATACAAAGCTCATTCAGCACAACCAGTGGTATAATGTTACAAGATGCACTAGAGTCAAACATGATGTTATGGATAATTAATTCATTAATAAGCAAGGTGGTATAGAATACGTCAACATCCATTTGACTCTCTACCAATTTTGTTCCCAAATACACCTCTAGGTTATGTTCAGGAGATTTTGAGGTGTTCTTACTTTCCACAGGGAAAGTGAGAGAAGGCTCAACTTCAACAATCTCATTGGCATTAATTTTCTCAGTGAATCCTAAATATTCAAAAGGTCTTCTCCTATGCTCTAGAATTCTGAGAAATTCCATAAAAGGCACTGTGACCTTTAATTGACTCAAAACATGGGCCATGTCACAAAAACTATATTTAGGCAAAGGAGTATTAGTAGGTAAGCTTGTAACACTTTCATTTGGGATACACCCCTCAAGAGGTAGGGGAATAGTAGGAGAATCAGTATTTTTTATTTTAATTTTCAAGGGAGGCTTCTTCGGTTCATCTTTCTTGGGAATAATAGACAATAGGAGAGTTTTATTCTTGGCTTGGGTACCTTTTGGCTTAGCATTATAAGGTGCATAACTAGGCTTGGTGGAATGTTGGACCGCCTTACTCCCTTTGGTCTCTTTTTCTTTAGTCTCTGCTTTATGGGTAGCAGAGTCTTTATCTTTTAAAGGAGTATTTTCATATTTAATTCTCAAATTATACTCCTTATCTTGGGTAATGGATACGTGGATCATCAATTATTGATCCTCAACCAATGGAGGTGAATCTCAATACTTTCATCATTTATCTTAGAAATGCAAAATCATGAATAGGTAATTCATATTCATGCATCATATTTATTTCATAGATGAAATTTGGGGTTGGGAATCTTACCTCTACAAGATCTCCAAAATGGTTGGGTAGTGGTAGCACTCATTAACTCTATAGATGGAGAGGCAACCATCACATTTGGTTCACTAGTTTAGAAAGTAAAACATTCATAGGCTAAAGTGTCTTCACAATCAAGGACATTTAAAGTGCTCACATCTTCCTCTTGGAAGGTGTAACTTTCCATATCCCAGAATTCAACAATATAGATGTCATCTTCATTAGACACAAATTCAATGCCTTTCATAATTTGACCATCACTATCAACTGTGCTACATGGGGGATGAGGGAGGACGCACCTATCACACTAGTCGATATCGAAATAAATTGCATTAACTTTTGTAGTTAAAGGATCTGGTACTTCCCTTCCTCTTCCCCAATTTTGGTTTCTTTCATTCTTGTCATCCCTTGAAAGCCATTTTAACTTGTCATTATTCTTATCTTAGAAAGTTGGCCTAATTTGACCCTAATCCCTTGGATGATTTATTTCCTCCCTTTTGTGATCCCTCTTATCATCATGGTTAGAAGAACCCTGAGACAACCCCTTTTTTGCTCTTTCTAACTTGTAAGAGATTTATTTCATAGCAGTGGCTAGGGTTTTTATAGTTTCCTCTAAATATACATTCTTATGGGAGCTTTTCATGATTCACCATCTTGACATCAACCCTCTTGTTCAAAGGCTTACCCATACCTTTGATGTTATTCTCTATTTCGATAGCCAAATTGAAAGCCATCCTCAAATTTGTGGGAGCCTTATCTCTAAGATAATAGGGATTTTAAAATGCATCAAAATATTCAATCAAATAAGCAACACTACTAGGTCTAATGTCCTCTAGTATCCTTCTTAATACTTTATTAAATCTAGAGTTAAAATCCTTGACACATTCATTAGGATTTTTCTTAAGGCTCTCAAATTATACAAGAAAGAAATTGGGATCAATGCTATCACCAATTACATAGTAAATACATCAATTGTAGCTTTCCATGTGTCTATGGATCCATTATGGAGGGACTTGAACCACTCCTGAGCCTCTTCTTCTAGTGTGTTCACAGAGAGATTTATGCACACATCTTGTAGATCAATTTTATAGTCCTCAATAACATTGAAGAAATATTTTAAATACTATTCCCCCAACACGACCTTGTTCCCTTAAAATTTAGGCAATATATTTCTTACTTTAATGGGAACTTCATTAGGGAATCTAGACATATCATTCAAATTGATAGGTCTAAACCTTAGGATCAAAAATGGTCTACGTCCATTAGCCAGATCTTAATCTTCCTCTTCATTGCCACTACCTACATTAAACCTCCTTCTTCTCATATCATTGTCTCCCATCCCTGAATTTGAAGATGAAGATGAATTAGGAGATGATTGTGAATGAATACTATGAGGAGGACTGTAAGGAGGAGAATTAGAATGATACTTGAATGGCCTTGGAGGAGGATAAAGAGTTATTTTACAGGGAGCTCAGATCTCTCTGAAGTGATTTGATACCCTTTAAATAAAGGGATATTTGAGAAAAGGGGGTAAATAAAATGAGGGACAGACTATTCAGGTCTTACTTGATTTCTTGAGCCTTGGCCTACAATAGGCTTCCACACTTGTTTCCTTTTAGATGGACCTTTTAACTCAGGTACAAGGTCTTTAGATGGATCTTTTTGAAAGGAAGACCTAGGACCCTTCAGATGTATAGATCTAAATAAAATTCTTCAAGATAGATAAGATTACATATAATAGGCACTGATTTTTAAACTTTTGATGTAACAGAGTCACCACTAGAAGCTAAAAATTCTAGACCAAAACAAATAAAAACACTAACATCAATTGATAGAATGAAATACTTTCAAATACTAAAGATGATTCCAAGAACATTGCAAAACTTCTTACAACACAGAGATGAACATCCTTAGTAGAATCACAATGCCAGAAAATTGTTGGGTTATTGACGCATGAAAGATAATCAGATAAATGTAGTAACAATAGAGAACTTAACAAGGTGAAACACTCATAACCCTCTGCAATAATCCCTGCCAACATAGGTGACAAGAAATATCCCTAGCAACTGCACCAAAAATATTTTGGTTCCTAGTTGTACACCTCTTTCGCTTGGCCTTGTAAACTTGAATAAAATGTCAAACAAATATGGAAAACTTGCTAGAATGTCGTTATATTTGGGGAGGGGTTAAACATTAGGAAATAACTGAACAAAGAAAATGACTGGAAGGCACCTACAAAGGGTATGGTTAACTCCCCACTATTTCTAGCTATGTGTAAACCAAGGTGAGAGGACCTATGGGGTAGCTTGCTCACATGGAGAGATTTAGCAAATAAGTCTCCATGAGGATCATTAGCACAAGGGAATACAAATCTGACTAAAACATAACCAAACCCACTCACTCCACCTAAGAAGGGTTATCACACAAAATGAGCAAATGTTTGAAGTCAGACACAAGCTGGTAAAGACATATATGAATGTGATTGCAACTTTCATTCTTAAGGATGTTCAACAACACATGACTAAATAAGAGATTGCAATGCTAATTCTTAATACACAAAATGCAAACACATGTTGAGTATTTAATATTTATGCATCTGCAGGTAAATAATAATTCAAATATGCAAAGGGGGTGTTATATGTAAGGTAAAATAAGGTAAGACAAGATTTATCAATTAATAGAAATAAATGTGGAGGGTTAACAAATGAGCACAAAGAAATTAAAATAAATGGCTATGCCATCTTTACCAACAAATATACTATAGATAAAAAAAATGAGATGAAATCATGCACAAGTGATATCCTTCAAGAACCCCTTCTGATTGAATCCGTGAGCCTAGGGCTACCCTTACAAAGACTATCAACACTCTACTCCCAAATTTCAAAGAAAAAATGATTTTATAATCTATATATACTCTCTAAGTGACTACCATAAAGATGAATACATCAGACTACCAATCAACTGAGCATGTAAAATAGAGAAATGTAATTCAACAATAGAAAGAGAATATAAATCATGAAAATATTTCATTTATCACCTAAATAGAAAATGAATATAATGTGTTCTAAACAACATAACATATTAACATCATGCAAAATAATTTTGCGATAAGGGAGACATGTATAATGCTCTCAAAGCTTGCCAATGATTTTACAACAAAACCCAATTTGGCACCAGAAGGATCACATAGAGAGAATTCTTCGAGGCTATATATCTTGACTCAAAAATTTAACTAACCCTTGTAAAGGGACAAACCCCCTTTATTTATACAAATGAGCTAAGCCTAGCATATTCCTTGAGATGCTCCAACTAGAAAATTCTTTCACGAGCTTGGAGTCTATTAGACCTTGTAACAAATATGATTCCTCAGATTATCTTCATGCTCTTATGATGATGGCAAGATTGATCCTCCACTATGATAGAATACTTTTAGTTATCTACGTGGAAAAAGATCTCACAAGGGACAAAACAAACCTTTATCCTCTTACATAACAAACAAAAATGTCCCTTTCTTATATGATTACACAAAAAATAACTAAAAGGGACATGCCACTAATGGGCCAAGTACAATGGTTTCTCAACAAGAAATGAGAAGAAAGAAGGGAGGGAAGAGAAAAAGGTGTGGTGCTAGCTTGGAAAAAATTTAAATATCTAGTTACACCCTAGAATCGATTTGGATGATGAAATCTTTTGCCAAATTATTTTTATACTTTGTATACCCTTCCAAGGTAGGGTCAAGATTCGATTAGTCTAGGCTTGCTTGATATTCTAATTTGACATGGTAGTTTTCAAGCCAGGTGGAAATATTTTGAAGCATGGCCTACTTTCATCCAATGAACCCCTTAAATTGATCACAAGATTTCTCAAGTGACACCAATTGATTTATTTTGTCAGCATCAAAGAACCCTTATGGTGCATCAATGAGGCTTTTTAGGGTAGTGCATATTGCCTCTTCCTTCAAGTCACTTGCACCGTCAAGGTTTACCATATTCCTAATCATGGCATCTATCTTTTTTGTTGAAGTTTTGAGAGACTACTATTTTCTTTTTACATCAAAGATGCCATCCTTGAGCATCACCAATCGATGCTTGATTACCAATTGATACTTTTAGGGATTCTTGTGATCATTGGGAGCAATTTTTTGCTATCATAGTATTTGAGACCACTTTGAAAATTTCATCCACCTTTTGCTAGATCTTTTCCCAACTCTTGACATTCATATCATAGAGGAACAATTGGGCATCACAATCCCTCTTATTTTCTACTATAATATTCAAGAATTTTCATGCTAAGTGGATTATTTATTTGGACCTGATGTGTAAATAATTTTTCCATTATTCCCTTTCCCATCCTCTGGTCTTCAAATCATCAATTTGGCTAGAGTCAAATGATGCAAATGAGAGATGGAGAGAATCTAGAGCAATACTGGCAGTTGGAGTTACTACCTTAGGCTCACTCAATAACTTTTGCAAGTAATAGATAATAGCCTAGTTTTTTTCCTTCAACTCCTCCATAGTGGCTTTCTCTTTGTCCTTTCTATGAGCCACCATGTACACCAAAATATGTGAGATATGTTTTATCTCATTCCTTGATGACTCCCCCAGTTTGTAACTATAGATAGTGTAACTCTCAAGGGGAGCAATTTTTTTTAGAGCATCTTGTGGAGGAATGGTTATCTCCATATTCCTCTCTCCCATCATAGTGAGTGTAGTTCAAGAGTGTGTCTTGGCCTTCTTGGGGGGATTGGCCTTATATTCTTGAGTGATATATACCACATTGATCTCCCCAATTTTTCTCATGATGTCCTTTTCTTGTTGGACCTATTCTTCAACCTAGAGAAGGGGTCTAGTCTAAAGTCCCATTGACGTAGTGGATAGTGATGTAGGCCTTGATATAGTAAAATGTGGTGTCATTAGAGTAATTTATGTAGGAAGTGCCATAAGAGGAGGCTATGGGCTCAACACAAACTGATCGATCTCTTAATCACTCTTCAACTCCTCACCACCTTTATTTGCTCCATGTTCCCATTACAGGTTTGGCTCTATCTGCTCCAAAACTTCAAATTTTTACCTAAGCTGATGAGACTCCTTGAAATTTTTTTTAGTGGAGCTCCCCTATTCTGTCGATTAAATGGAAGGTTTCATAGTTGCTTCACCTTCTTTATTTATTTGAGCCTCAGGGATGGAAGAGGCTATGGTGATCTCCTTATTTTCTTCAAGAAAATCTTCACCAATCACAACCTCAGGACCTTTATTATGGATTGGATCATGGACCTTGATGCAAGGAAAGAGACCTTCAATTACTTTGATTGAAGTAACATTACTTGAAGTACCCTCCTTAACATCTTTATTAGATTGGTCTAGCTCCTTATTTATCTCTATATGGGTGGGGGTACCCATTTGTAGGTTTACTCCCCCACCTTCCTCTATATTTACCTTCTCCTCTGGTGCTGGACTTGACACCTTTGGAAAGGAAGGGGCAGCTAGTGATACCTCTACAACTACTTGTGGGCTATATTGTTCAACCACCATTTCACTACTAGTAGTGACTTGGATATCCTTTTCTAGCTCCACCCCATCTTTCCCATTAGATTTATTTGTATCTTCAATTTTGTCAAATTTAACCTACACCTCAACTTGACCTTGATTATCTTGGCCTGGTGGTTGGGTGATGACATTTTCAATGAATGTCTCTATATCTGATGAGAAAGTCTCCTCTCCCTAAGGGGACTAAACTTGAGTGGCCACCTCAACACCAACCTACAAAACATCTTCAAAAGATAGAGGATCATTTGAGGTTAGAATTTCTTCCTCATTACATTTACTCTCTTTTCTTGAGGGACCCTCTTTTGTAAATAAATCTATCATCAAGACCTTTACTGGGGTCTGGGGCCTTTCCCTTGGAGTCCTTTGCCTAGTTTTTACTTGTAAAGGAGTGAATGCTCACTACTTTTTCATCACCTTAGTATAGGCCTACCTTCATCTGAGTCATCTTCATCACTCATATGCCTCAACCTCTGGGCATATGAGGATTGATCCTCTTTTCTCTTCATGGGGATTTCTTTAGAAGGCAGGTCCTTGAACATAACCTCCTTCCTTTTCATAGGGAACCCACTTGGAGGTTACAGATCCCTCTTGACTCTTTTTTGCTTGGGATGTTATCCTTATTCCTCACCTCCTTTCTTAATTGAATAAATATTTAGGGGGGGGATAATGGCTGGCTATTGTGCTGGTGGAGCAGGTGGAACTACAATGGGGTGGCTATTGGAATGGCTGGAATCATTGGGGCTCCCTCTACTACAATGGATATCAGGGTGTCACTCACCAACATAACCTCCCCAGTGGTGATCTTATCCCAAATTTTAGCCAAATTTGTTAATTTTGAAAAATATAGTCCTACCTTGGATTATGATGTGGATATGGATTCCACATCAATTGGCCTAGTGAAGTCAACATCACCAACATTGCACTTCTCCTTGCCCTTTACTACTGGTGGTGGAGCTGAAGGATAACCACTATAATCTGTGAAAAAGCCTTTAACTCCTAAACTTTCCTGAGATCCCAGAAGGTAGGGGTATCATATGCACCAAGATCAACCCCATGTTCCTTCAACCACTTGAAGGTTATTCTCATGATTTCAAAGGCTCTCTATGGAATGGAATCACTCTCCTTAGTAGTGAAGTCTACCTATGAGCTGGGTTGGGCTTCAATATTAGACTGACTATACACTGTAGATAATGTCTTCTTATCATCCTCCATGTCCTTGGGGATTGGAGCAATATTATATGCAATAACTTCCTGCACTATCAACCTTATATAATCCAATTTTTTGACATCCTCCTTAGTGGTGCAATCAGACTAGATATCTTCATAATGTGATTGACGCAAAATTATATTAGTTGTTGTATTCACCAACCATTTGATATCATATTTGGGCCTGGGTGGCATCTTATCAATCATATATTAAACCATCTCTAGTTCCAATCCCTTTGCTTTGGTGACACAAGGACATGAATAGTGTCCAATCTCAACTAAAAACTTAAAGGGATTGTTTATATTTTTTGACACAATCATCTCATGTGGGGCACCATCTGTTGGCTCAACTCCATCACTACCAACCTATCATCCAAGTATCTTGATAATTTAAGTGGAGACCCCATGTAACCACTTATCCAAATATAAGTGAATGTCTTGAATTGGATATATGAGTTTCCATACTTCTCAATTATTTATTTGGTCACCTTGGACATTTTGTTGAGGCTCCTTAAAGGAAACAAGACACTCATCATAGTGTTGAAGAACCAATTGTAAAATCCATGAATTTTTTTATTGAAATCATCTAGAGTTATTTCTAGATAAACCTCATAAGTTTTCATTCCATTGGGATTCCTGGTGAGCCCCTGGAATGTCCTATTGTGCACCAAGCTATACATCAGGTAAGAAGACAAATAAAATGTACCTGTGAACCTTTCATTTGAATGCATTGCTACCTTAATCTACATCATCTACCTATGTAGGTTGTCTCTTAGAATGGTAGCTTAGTCTAGCTTCTTCTACTATTCCAACACATAGATTAAGACTATGAGCATCCAAGGTTCAAATTTCTTTGTAGTGGGCATCTCATAAATTATTTCCACCATGAAAATCACATACTGGGCTAGTTACTTAAAATTCACTAGTTTTAGACTCTTTGACATGCTTAAGACCTTTTGCCTTTTCTTAATCAACCAACATGAGTTGACAATGTCCCATAATATCTTTTTGTTCTTGTCTACACACTCTTGGCATTCCTCTAAAGAAAGTTTTATACTTTCAGGTTAGGGAGGAATACCAAACATGGTACTGAGATCCACAAGGGTGAAAGAGTAAAAAATTGATTAGCTTCCATTGATGATAGTCCTAGTGTCAGGTTGGTATACTTGAACACATGCAATTACTATCTCTGGGTATGGGGCAGCTAAGGGGAATGCTACTATAGGGGTGATATAACTCATGCCAAGGTTGGAAACTACTAGGAGAGGGTTTGGATGCTATAAGGCATTCAATAAGGATACAAAATCTAACCCCTAAACATATTTATCTTTGATCTCATTCAAAACAACAATGATGTTGCTCTTCATAGATGTTGAAGATGCCACCATTTTCCCTAACTTGTTAGTGAAATACTTTGAATTTGAATGAATCCTTCACTTAAACTACCCTTGAAATACATTCAAACCTCTTTCAAAGAACACAACACACAAGGAGATAGAAGAACACTTAATACTAATCTGGAGGGCTATACATAATTGAAGCTGAAAATTCATAGAGAATTCACCATAATCACTCTTTCATGCTGCACGTAGATAGGGCACACAAATAGCTCAAAAACATAAGTAAAATCTCTAAATGCAAAAGATAAATGTGAATGAAGGCAAATGCCTTAGTTATAATCCTTTGCATTTTGAAATTAGGGTTTTTATTAATGCTTTGAAGTATAATGACTAATTACCAACTGCCCTCTTTAATTAATTTGAGCTTATTTCAAAAAAGGAAAGAGAATGTGCAAATATTTCTTTTATGCCAAGCAATCTTTCTTGTGACACATGGATCCATATAATCAAACTTTTTCATTATAGAGCTTTTCAAGCTGCTAGGAACTTTTTGCACCTTGCCCACCCAAAGGTAAGTGAGGCAATCTTCAAAAAGGGCCCAGAGTTTGAAAATCTCCAAGGATCTACCACATGTTTTTACTTTTCTTCAAAAATTTGGGTATTCAGGCCTTGGAGACTTTGTGCACCTTGCCCACCAAAAGGTAAGTGGGTAAATCTTCAAAAAGGGTTCAGAGCTTATAAAACCTTGAGGACACACCATGTGTCTAACTTAGATGTAAGCTCAGACTCTCAACTAATTTTTTAGCTTTGTACCATATTTATTGATATAGGGAAAGGTACAAGATCCTTTTGACCCCAAAAATAGTCTTAGTAGCCCCTTGAGATAGCCACATGTCTTTCATTCGACTCATCGATCAATTCCTTACCTCAGTCACCAAAACATGTTGAAGGTGCAATTCAATAATTTCATCTTAGGCCCCAGAACATTTTTTATTCGAGCATAAGGCAATAAATCAATCTATACAAGGATACTTGGATACATTTATATGTTATCCCAATTAATATTTCATCATGAAACCTCTGGTTTAACCCTATAATTCCTTCAAAAATATCAAAAATGTTTTCCATCTTCAGAAAGTGCACTTTAGACCTTTTTATAGACATCCTTCAAGAATTTTTCAAGGGAAAAGTGCCCGAAGGGAATAATATTTTGGACATTTTGAAAAAGAAAAATGACCCTTCAAAGGTACCCTTTGGAAAAATTTTAAAGGAAAAATGCTCGAAGGAAATGATCCTTCAGAGCTCTTACAAGGGCAAAATGCCGGAAGGGAAAGTGTCTGTCAGATTGTTTGCTATGGATAAAGTGTCCAAAATAAATAACCTAAAAAGATGAATTATTGATATTTCAAAATGTTTAAAGTGGACAAAATATTCAATAAAAATAAGTCTTTGAACTTTTCATCAAAGAAAAAAATCTTGAAGACCTATTTTCATTAGGCATTGTGTTCATCTTCAGAAAGGAATATTTTCTCGAGGCAAAATCAAGACAAAGGACTTGGAAAATTATGAACACAAACTTGCCTTTCCAAAGGAAAACATAAAGATAGAAATGGGGCTAATGACTCAAATATTGACATTCAACCCAGTCTAGACTTAGGCATTTCAATAAACAAGGGATCAATTGCTCTAGTGTAACTTTGGGCATTAACACATGTTCTCATGAAACTTGGAAAATTGACAAAATACCTTAGACAAAGATATTAGAACATAGTATATTTTTAATCTCCCAAATATTTTGATGCTAAAAAGGGCACAAATTACTTGGTGTAGATTTGGGATCCAACACCATCTACCTAGTCACATCAACAACCATATGATCTAAAGTCCAATGCTTCCACATCTAAGTCACAAAGTGAAGTGGGTCCTTATACTCCCCTTCCTATGTCCTTAGAATCCCTTTTATAACAAATTATCATTGCTAACATGATGGTCTATCCACCCATATGACATCTTTATCCCACCAAGCCTAAGTCATTTGGGTATAAAGCTAATCAATACTATGTATATCATCGAACTTGGGGGCATACCATTAATTGATGTCATGGTTTACAAGACTATTTCCAAGACCTCATCAACTATGGTGACATATAAATTGAGGATGAACTAGATGAGTCTATATCCCTGGGTTAATAAGAAGAGGAGTGCCTAGATTCCATTCTCAATCATGATCAAGCCCTTTCCCTTCCAAGCCAAGGTCAAAACATCTCGTCCTTCTTATATGGTCCTCTCATATCTGATAAATCATCCATAATAAATGAGTCTATTTATTGTGCACAAAATCCTCCCATATCTCATAAGACCTTCCATGGGTCTATATTCATTCAATCCATTCCTCTTCCATCACCCTCCCATGTTGAGGGGTCACTTGTGGACAACCACTCTTCTACTATCAACATAAACTCACATACACTGAAGTCAACATCAGATCCAATATAAGTTTTATCTATATCAGGATCATGCTCAGCACTAGTATCTGAATTAGATTCCTTATCAAAAACATCTTCCCTCATCGATATTGCAGCAAATGATGATAATTTTTGCACTTTTAAATATACCCATAATTTGGAAGATAATCAATCCTTAGGCACATATTTTGATCTCAATTAGGATGATAAAGTCATAACAGAGTTTTTACAAGCTTTATCTATCAAATATAGTAAAAAAGGATTTGATCCTACCTCAGATACATGTCCTAAAAAAATTCTTAGTGATCCTTTTGAGACTCTTGAGGACACTTTCTCTGACATTGAGGTTGGGGCTCCTAGTGACCTTTATGAGGAATATGCTGCCAATTATCCGATTAATCCACCATAAAACATTAATCATCCAACTCTCCTCCATAATCCCTATAACCCACCCTATGAAAGGAATAAATAAGGACATGCATCGTTGGATTCACCTCTGCATTCAATAACATGTGCCAAAAATACAACGGTCCAAGACCATATTCTAAAAGTCATCAATCATGATCAAATCATCTTTGGTCCCATTAATCAAAGCCAAGATAAGTCTTATAATCAAACAAGTCATAAAGAATCATCCCCTAGTATAGATATCCTTGAATTACTAAGGGACCATCTAAATCAAAATCATTTATCCATCTAAAAGTCAATCTCCTTTGGTGAAGCCCACAATTAGGCACCAGGGGTAGTCAATATCAAATCCAATCAATAAATAAAGTCAAAAGTAATAACCATATGGCCAACCATACTCTTAATGTTTGGATCAAAGAATCAACAAATCAAAAAATTCTTGGATCCCTTAATCTCATGGCACCAATCTAAAATATTCCTTCCATCATATCCAATGATGTATACGACTCTTGAACCTCATTTTTGCTCCTCATCCTATCATATCATCCATTATGATGATATCACTCCTTCACATCCTAAATACCATCACCATAATCATGACATCCTCCCATCCATACCATATCTCAAATACTTGGGTAGCATTATCCATCGTAGGGGTTACAAATATAACTAGTTAAAACATCCAGAGGACATTAAAATAAGAATCACTAAAGGTCATGAGGACATTAATACATCCAAAAATAATGACATGATCCTATCATCATATTTATCTAGAATAGGTGTTGGTTGAATATCTAGACAATATCACAATCTTGCATCTCACCCTTCTCCAATAAATTGAGATGCCCATAAAAGTCAAAAAAGTAAAAAGTAAAAATCATTCATCCAATGGTGAAAATCAATCTTCTAGTGCCTTGGGCAAGTATCATGATGATAACCAGTTTCTGGCATCATGGTAAAATAACTTATTGTCTGCATTTTACCTCAACACTTGGGGGAAAAATTTGTCCATTTCATATCCTTTATCAATCTATACATACTTGTCTCATCCCTCGTCAACCTTGTCTATATCACCCATCCATGTTTATCTTATCCCTTGGTCCAACCCATCATCTTCCATCATATCATATTCCCTCCCATTTTTACCTTCTTAAAGGAATGGAAGGTTCCTTGAGAAATGTTTTAGAATCATCTTGGCATATTCTCCAATAGACACGTAGGGAACTAAACATCTGGTTATTTCATGATGTGGTCCTTGGAAATCCCTAGTCCATTCTTCCTTGTCCCTCATATCCTTTTACACATCACCCTCATCCTTTTGTCATCCCATTCATCATTACCTCCTATCCTTATCCTGGTTGCTAGGCTTGGTATTCCCTTTGCTAGTAACCCCATTTTTTTAGTATATATATAAATTCCAAAAAGCCCTAAAAAGGTAATATTCCAAAAACCCTTAAAATCATAAAATTTGAAAAAGACAATAATAGTCCATGATGTTTTTTCTTATGCCATTTTCACTAATCACATCCATCTCCATGCTTTTCATCTTTCATAATCACGTAATCCATCCTCCTATTCTCAACTAGGGGCAAATCTAGTCTATAACAAGCTAGCATTAACCTAGTCCCACTTTTGCCTAATCGGTCCTAATCCAAATCCAAGTCCACATCTCTAAATCCTCATCAAATTCCATGGACTTATTTTAATATATATCCACATCCATATCCTTACCTAAGTTATAATCCTAATCATGGTCATCCTATCCAAATCCACGTCTATTCCAAATCCAAGTCTATCATAAGTCCACAATCACATCATGATCATCCTATCAAAAATCCAAGTCTATCCTTAGTCCATAATCACATCATAACCAAAATTTTATAACTCATCACCTAATTAATCATCTCATTGTCTCTAATCTAGGTCATTAGACAAGGCATAATGACATTGCATGCTTGTGTGTGTCACATGTCTATTGTTTGACTTGTTTGAATGTCTTTTATCAGGTATGTATTTGCTTGTTTAATTTTAGTCTTGAATCATGTCTCTTTTGTCTATTGGGTAATGAATGAGGATTCTAGGAGGTACCCAAATCTAGAATAATGATTTTGGGTGCCCTTGATGATGCAGAGTTCACTATTTACTCCATTTTTGAACTTTGCAACCATGTCTACTTGGTCAACCTTATATCATGGGGCATTTTATCAAGTGATATATTTATCAAATTGCTTATAATATGATGAGCCTTATGATAGGTTTGATGGCTTGATATTCTATACCCTCATCATTTATCTAATCATCATCCTTATACCTTCATTAAATCGATCATCCCAACCCATTCGTCTGATATCCTAACAAGCCTTTATCCATCATCTCTCTAGTAATCAACATCTAATTTCCAAAATTACTTATCTTCATCTATATCATATCATATCTAACCAATAACATTTCTAACATCCATCATCATCATAATCATCATCATCATCATCATCATCATCATCATCATCATCATCATCATCATCATCATCATCATCATCATCATCATCATCATCATCATCATCATCATCATCATCATCATCATCATCATCATCATCATCATCATCATCATCATCATCATCATCATCATCATCATCATCATCATCATCATCATCATCATCCTTTTGTCTCTCTCATCATTTATCATTTAGTCAGAACTACATTGGCTTGAGGTGTTTTTATGACTATGTAGGCAACACTTGGCCACTTTTCAGTACCCAAGGATAGCTCAACCACTCTCACTATCTCCTCTTTCCCCATAATTCATATTTCATCATGTTTAAGTCCTAAATTAGTCAAATCTTTGATATATAATATCAATCATTAATCAACTAGTCTATTAATCAATCATCATCTCTGCAATCACATACCTAATTTTTTTGTCAATTACCTGCACCTATTGATTGGGCCTGATAAGTCATAACATTCATATTTTCTTCATCCACCATCCATCATACATGATTGGTCAATTTATCATCTATTACTCCCTTGCATGTGTCCTTGCTATGGGAATCATTGCTATCAATCACATTATGGCTCAGTGATTTGATGTATCACACTAACTAATTCTTCTCCTTCATCTTTGGTCACTTAATCGTATCATTTATTACTTTTCATCTCCTTCATCATACCACTCACCTTTTTCTTTAAGATATACCCATCATTAATCTTATCAAATCAGTCTTATCCTGGCCTATAGCTCTCCCTTGCATACATCCTTACTTAGGATACGTTGAAAGTTTTCAACCTTTTATCTTATCACCAAGATACGCTTGATTCCCCCTTGGGATGTGTCAACAATTGTGACTTAATCATCTCTATTCCATGTGCATGTGTCTTTGTCAGGGGCATCATCACTTTGTAACTCATTTTTCCACTAGAATTCATCTTCTTCATCATCTTTCTCACATCTGGCATCCCATCCCCTTGTCTATCCATCGTATCCTACCCCTCTTCTTTTTGAGTGGCCATCTACCTCTTTCCTCCCTGCATGTCCCCTGGAGGGGGCATCATATACATTAACATCATCTACTAACCTTCATCCATGAAATGGTTTTTATTTAAAAGACCATTACTCCCTCCATTCTATCCACTCACAATGCCCTTTCAAAGAGGGGAAAAATGTATGCACCTAAATTCGATCTCTTCATTTAATGTCACTAATATTCCTATTAGTCGACACTAATTTCACTTATTATGTCTAATATTACTTATCCTATTTATTTATCCCCTTTTCCTAGTCATTTATTTAATATCCCCCCTCATCAATTCTTTATTCACTAACCTTTATTCCTCCCTACTTCTTCATTAATTTTCCTAAATCCCCATCATCTGATCTTAATCCCCACTTATCTATTATTTGAGAATTTTAAATTTCCATGGCCCATCTACTAGCCTATTCCTAGGCTTTCCTACACCCATAGTCCCTAATCAACCATCTAATCCCTATCTAATTCCTTATCTAAGCCTAATTAATCCCTAAGAGGATTTTAGAATACTCTCTATTTTCACCCTTCATCTCTAAAAGCCTCTAAATCTAGAGGCTTTCAAGGAATTTTTAATTCTTTTTTATTCTCCCTCGCTCTATTTAAATCTACCCATCCCTCTATGGAAGTTAAATTGAATTCTCATGCCATATCCATGATAAAGGAGAAATCAATAGAGGAATCCATAACATCTCCATAACAATCTAATCCATCATCAATATCCATGATCAAGTAATCATAATGCCAAAATTATGAGTCTAAGGTAATCTCAATCCAACCTTCTTGTTTTTGATCATTTAATATTGGTTTGGAGTAATTAGATTTAGGATTTGAGTGTAGGTTTGAATGTTGATTCAACTATTTGCATTTGATATTAAGGGATCTAGATATTACTTAGGTAGTTAGACATTTTGAGTTTTAAATTGCATGATTTAATCCATATTGCTCAAAATTTCTATCTCACAGAGTAGTTCCTCTATTCTTGGAAGAGGATAGTGTTTCTTCATATTGATCTTGTTGAGAGCTCTATAAATAATACACAACCTCCATGTGTCATCTTTATTTGGTGCAAGAAAAAATGTATTGTTTCAAGGTGATGAATTGGGCTTGATGTGTCCTTTATCCAATAGTTTATGGATTTGTGATTTGATCCATTACTTATAGAGAAATGATCTATAACGTAAATAAGGACTAGGTAAAGGAAATTTTGATGTTGAATATATCACTGTATTGTTTTAACATGTTCAATTATTGTGTGTTTTTTGAATGAAATTTAGTATGAGTTTGTGCCACAAGGATGTTAGATTATGTTGAAGTCTTACCATCAAAAGTACAAACTTCTTACTAGAGCTAACTAACTTCTTGTAATATTTTGGGCTAATGAGTGAAAGATTAAGAATTATTTATGGTATATAATATATCATATCACCAAAAATTATAACAAAGTTTCTAGGATTTTCCTCATATGTTACTATTTTACCTTATTATTGATTATGTGAACCTAAACAAGTGTAAAATTTAGGATAATTCAGGTTGTGTAAAATATGAAAGTCATACATGAATATGAATGCAAAAATAAATATGTGACTTGAACAATTTCACTTGCATATAGGGATTAATATAATTAACATGTTTCTAGTATGTGTAGGACTGAGACTGAATGCAAATGATAAGAAGGGATGAAAACTCGATCAAGATTTGTTTAAATTAGGAACTTGGTCTTTGGATGTGCTTGGATAGAATTGTTAGTCTATGCACACTATCAAAAAATATTAGCATCTATCCTCTATTAGATTCTTCTATGTGTAAAATACCTTCTTGTTTCAATATAAGCCACTACACCTACTTGTAATCCATCTTTATATGTTACATCAGGGCTCACTATGTGCACAATATATAGAGACATGTTTCCTTCTCTTTGAATTCCTAGGTCTACTTTAGACACTAGGTTTAAGCCTACAAAAGGGGAAGAGCAATGGGTTGAGATGACCTCAGTCACTAAAAAATGAATGGTTGAGTACTCCCTACATATCCAATACTCCAAGAAGGAAGTCAAACCATATGTAGTTCTCATTTTAAGTGTATGTGTGCAATAGTGATCTATGCAACCTTGATCTATAATATGACATTTGAATAATGATAACTTTGACTTGGATTGAGGTGATTCAAAATCGGATAGGACATGCTCTTTGTGACTAATTACCAAATTGGAAGAATAATTCCTTTGAATGTGTATGTTATTTCATGTGAATGATAGATGATTTATAAATAATGAATATGCATAGACCTATTATGTATTTATATGGGACTCTTTGGGAACTTTCTCATGCCATTGACATGAGAAACAAATAGGCCAACCCATAAAGATGATTTTGAATTTGAAAAATTATTTTTGCATGGCACAGGATGAGTTTATTAGGCATCTAAGATAGATGGATTTGAGTCAGTTTTGAGAACACTTTTTTCTATAATGCAAGCCTAAGAGTATTTAGGCAACATTGTCTTTAGATTCTCCTCTATAATGGTTAGGTGTAGGCTCTTTGGTGTTAGTCACGTTTGACACCTATTGTCGATGTTTTCAAATATGTATAGAGGAGGAAAATTAAAAAATACAAAAAAATAAAAAACCATATGATAAAGAAATTTAATGTTAAAAGGCAAATTATATCTTAAAATTTTGATCACACCAAAGTTGTGATGTTTTTATACATATCCTATTCTAGCCGAAGCTCAAACTCCATAATTGGCCTCATGATAGAGCTGAGATACATTGAGTTATGATAGGCTAATAGACTGGGATAAGATGTCTCGTCACATAATTACTTACCTATATTACATTCTAATACCACCTACTTTCTCATACAAGTACCTAATCTTAATAATAGACCAATGACTTTATAAGGGGTTTTGAGGAGTAGGGAAGATGTTGTGGGAAAGTAGGATCTATTTTAATTTTCATGAATATAGCCTTTATGGAATAATATTTATACTTCACTTGTCAGCCCAAACTTACTTTTCTAGTTGGGGTTCTCTAAGACCTTGATGTTAATAACTCTTCACCTTGCCCACTTGATTTGAGTGTCTTATCTTTGTTAAGGATTTATACATCATCCTTGTGACACTTTATATCCTTATATCTATGTTATGTCATTACCAATAGCCCCTTGATAGATTTATTGCTAGTTGATCACATCCCTCTTTTTTATACTCTTGTGTCTTATCTATTTGCTATATATTTCACTTAGAGAATTCATTCACATCATATCTTGGATTTTTAGTATGTGGCTTCAATTAAAAGACCTCGATGAATACAACTAGGCCTTCCTCACAAGTTCTCACCATCATTTATTTCATAAAACCTCTGTCACTATAGTCATGTCTCTAGATTGTTGTGTTTTCCTAACATTGCTTTAGCACAAGCATTGATTTCAAGTTTTCACTCATTAAAGTTTTTTTCTATTTATTTTAGTGCATTAACATCCTATCTTATAGGAATCAGGCCTTGGTATCAACTGAAGTGCACAGATTGCAATGGTCACCCAATCCAATAGTTCATCCATGCCTTCATATTTAATGCTTGTCCACTCTAAACAAGCACTCATCCTTGAATTTTTGGCTATTACATCAATGATGCAATACCATCTCATTATCAGATTATTTTTTAATCTCCACATTCCTTCGCACTATTGATAATCCTTGTGCCATTGATGAATGCATTTAATTAGTCATATACCTACTCCCACTCTTTTTTCCCTTAACTATTGATGTATATTCCAAACTTGTAATGGTGCCTCTAAGATCAAATGTGAGTGTAATGGTAATACCACCCAAGGGTGTGCATTGATGAAAATCATAACTATGTGATGTCCTGGTTGTTTGAAGTAAAATTCATTTAATATAATCTTGATGGGATAGTTATGACATGGAAATAAGGATTTCACTAGAACCAATATCAATCATAATAGCATTTGAAATATAATAATTATAGTCTATAACCCCATGTATGTATAGAGGACCATTAATTTATGAATCATTGGGTATTTCATGGTCACAAAATGTAATAGGAGATGGTTCAAAACTATGTCAATAATGTTATCAATTTCATGTTTTGGTTGAATATGTCCATGGCATATAGATGTGGCCATGTGTACATTATTTTGTCTTAGAGCATATGTCCTAAGGTTAAATATTTATATGTGAATTATCTTTGAGGGAAGAATTTGCTTTTCCTTTATATCTATAAGTATTAGACTTAAGAATAGTAGATGAATTATTTAACATATTGGCATCCAAAAACATAACTTCAATGTTTCACAATGCATAATGATGGTATTCAAATGAATCATATGTATTTAAAATTACATTTAATTTAAAAGGGTTAAGCAAGAAATTTGAGAATATGATTTGAAATTTACTATTAAGTAATATATGTGACATCTTGGTTAACATAGTTTTAAACTTATGCACATAGTCGTCAATACATTCATTAGGTCCTTGTTTGATTTGAGTAATTTGTGAAAAAGTGAAATTTTGAGTAATGTTGATTGAATATTGAAGTAAGAATAAGTTAAGTAAATTGTGGAATATTTGTATGGATATTTTAGGTAGGGAATATAATCTAGGGCATATGTTATGAGGCTCCTAGGATACAACTTGGTCATGATAAATTCTTCTTGATGGCATTCAATACAAGATGCAAAGAAACCTTTGATTTAAAAAGATGGGTCTTCATTTCCATATAATGTTTCCAATTTAGGAATGTGGAATGATGCAGGGAAAGGATGAGCCAACACTTTTGGGGCCAATGGTTTGTGTAATATGTCTAAAGATGAAACTACATGGGTTAGCTTACTAGACGTTTGAGATATTAGTGATAATTGCTTTTGTATTACCAATGGGTTGATCAAGTTATTATTGTACAAATGGATCAATAGATGCACCACTCTATGTAGGGTTAGTGTCAGTATTGCCCTTGTTGTTTACATGATCATGTGCCTTTAAATGATTGACATTAGTATGTGACGCATGGTTTGTGTTGTTATTATGCCCAACACTAAACAAATGAATAAATGTATTAGTTGGAGTATCCACTAAAGGAGGTGTAGGCTTAAGAATATTGGTTTTAAAAGGAACACTAGTTCATTAACAAACAAAACATTTGCAAACAATAAAAAAAGCCTTTTGAATGGTGATAATATTAAGACCAAGATGTTGAGAGCCTTGAACTTGTTAACAAATAAAACCTTGCTAACCCTTATATCATAATCTTCTATAAATTGATTCGATATTAAGTCAAACCTAATAAATAACAATTCTCCCAACTACAAACATGAACATGATTGTGAGATAAATTACGATTTTTTTTAACCAAACACTTATCCATCATGCCCCACCTACATTTACAAGCTTTTTAATAACTTTTCTCTTGGCAACAAAATAAGAATTGTTTAGAATGGTTAGAAGGGTGAGACTTGGAGCTCTTGTATAGAATAAAGGGAGTAAAATTAAGAATAAGCTTGGGTCCTAAAAAGGAGGTCAAACATAATTATTATGAAAGGAAGTAAGACTTGTTTTTCACCATATTTAATTCTGAAAAGTATTATAATATTATAAAATCATTGTCAACCATGATTAGTAAAGATAAATTACACATGGGAAAGGAAGTAACCTCTTTATTCATTATGTATAACTCTGAAAAGTATTATAATTCACTATGTATCATTGTCCACCCTGATGAGTAGAGACTAAACATAAGTAGGTGGGGTAGGAGAAAAGGAAAGAAAGACCACTACACTAGAATCTTACATTGTAGAAGGAGCCATAAATTCCTACAAAATAAAATTTAAATCCCTGGATGTGTAGAAAGAGCCATAAATTTCCACAAAATAAAATTTAGATCCTTGAATGTATAAGATTTAGATCCTTGGATGTATGCTTAATAATTTTCACATGCTCAATGTTACTAATAGGTGATAAGCTAAATATATATTTTTCATCTATACAAATATAATCGGAAGGTTCCCATCCCCCATTCATTTATCACACTTTTCATTTAAAAAATAAAATAATTTTTTAATGTCAGCTAAAAGATAATACAAAGGTTATATATGTTTCAAAGTTTGAAGTAGGAGAAAAATAAGTATATAATACTACTGAAAATGTTAAATAGGTTATTGTGGACCAGTTACAGGATCATGATCAACTATAAATGTATCCTCTGTAATCCAGTGCTTGGAATTCATCTTGACCCGGTGCATCGAGATCATGGTAGTTGCGTATTCGCCGTCCTTGTGGTGGCACTGGAAGAGGCATCGGTTGACGTTGAAGTGGCACATTTATTGCTGCCCATGGTGTATCCTTCACAGGTATAAACCCTCTTGGTGGTGGTGGTAGTGGAGGAGGATCTGGTTCATTTAATCCTAATTTTAGCCCACCGTTAGTTCGATACTGATCTTTATTTTTCTCAACCCCGTCGTCAATCCCTTCGACCCTGGTGCTTGATTTGGGCAATGAAAGGTGCATATGATCATGATCTGGTGCATTTGGATCATTCATATAATTCTCAAAGTATATCGCCTCTTTTGCTTTTGACATGCAAGGCTCCACAACTTCTGGATGTCTGTTATGAAGGTGTTTAACAAGAAACTGAAGGGCCTTAAAACCCTTGCTACACCCCTCCACTCCACAAAAATAATACGATTTTAGTCTCCGAATGTGAGAATCTAAATCTTTGTCAACCAGCTCTTTCATCTTATCCTTCCCCATCAAGGCTTCCAATGGATCTTTTGCTGTATCTTCTGATGAATCTTTTGCTGTATCTTTTGAATTTTGATTTTTCGTTTGTAGGGCAAGTTCTATGTGCGAAGGATGGTACAGATCTTTCAGCCAATCTATGTCTTTATGAGCATCAAAGAAGGCATGTTTCTTGAGGCGTATATGATCTGCTTTATATTCTTCGTACCTGCGGTGAGCTTGTTGGGGCTGGATATCATCTTCCAGCTTGAGCATGAATTGCTTGTAAGTCAGCAGTCGATCCGAGTCGGAGTCTGCCTCTTCCTCTGCCTGATGATCAAAGGAATTAGGGTGTCCATGGCGGGCGTCCGAATACCTGTGTTGGTTGTTGCTGCGATGGCTCTTGTAGTTGGTGTAGGGGCTGAAGCTCGGACTCCTGTTGCGCTTTAATTTCAAATTTCCTTCAGTGTCTCTGCCTGGGGTTAGACCCTCTGACCTGTGTGTCTGGTTCTTATGATGCTGTGGAGTGAGGTTGCGGTTGCGCGGGCGAACGGCAGGCGAAGAATCAGAGTCCATTGCTGTTAGGTTTGGATGGTTGGGTCTGAATAGGTTAAAGCCTTTATATATAAATAATTTTTTGAAGAGGCAATAACTGCCAATTAATTGCTTTGCTGATACAGTCGGCCAAAACCTTAACTAAAGTAGATTGTAGGTAATCTCTCATTGCTATTTTAAAACTAGTCTATTTTTGTCAATGCTATTTTTTATGAGGAAAAAAATAAAAATAAAAATCTAATTTATAGAGACTTTGGTTTAGATAATGACATTGTTTTTTAAATTAGATATTATGACATTGTTTTTCTACCGAAACATATTTATAAATAATTATAACAATGAAATTTTAAAAATAAATTATTATAAAAATATATCACTATGTGATAATAAATAAATAAATAATATATAGACAATCATAATTAATTTATAAGTAATATATAGATTTTACTATATCATATTTATAAATAATTATAATATTGAAATTCTAAAAATAAATTATTATAAAAAATATTACCTCAACATAATCATATAAATTTTATCACATACATTATAATAAATAAATATCTTGTTCTCTATTTTTCATCTTAAAATTGCATTAAATGTTTATATCAAGTATTTTTATGAACAATAAATATTTACTTTTACTTTACATGGTGACAACTACTACTAGCATACATATCTTAGATAAATCTATGAAAAATACACATATAAATATCTTTCTTGAGGCACTCACAATTCAATATAATATAGGTGCCTCGAGAATGATATCTATTGATGTATTTTACATAGATTTAGGACAATCTCAACCTAATTCCTTTATATATACTCCCCTAATCTCTATCCTGCTGCTCCTGCTCCTTCATTCCTTGAGATCTAGTATATCAAAAAGCATAAATATCAAACCTATCTCTTTGCCTTAGACCATCTAAATTGTCATTGTACCAAAGAAAGGTGGTAGATGGAGGTTGTGCATCAACTACACAACATTCAATAAGATACATATAAAGATCCACTACCATATTCTTAAAATAGAGGACATTTGGGCTCAGATAATATGTGGCACCAAGTTCTTTATAAATATTGATTGTCTCAAATGATTGTACCATTATATATCTATAAAACAACTTTCAAAGCTAAAAAATAGTTTACGATAATAGTTGGTTATACCTTTGGGTTTAATTAAAACACTCGTGATATTCATACAATGATGAATTACAATGGTCTTAGTGTCATTTGTTGTTGTTTCTTTGATGGAATCTTTTTTTCAATAAAATCTAAAAGAATAACACATGTATGCTGACTTGTAGAAATGTTATTTTCCCATATGAAAAATCTTTTAATAGAATTTTAAAAAATTTACCAAATTTCATAATGAACAAAAACAGTGAATATATTCTACACAACCTAGTTAACCCATCTTAAAATTATAATATACCTAACAAATACTAATTTCTTTAAAAAATGTTAACAATTAAAATGAATTGTTTAGATTTGTTTCAAAAAAAATAGTAAAAATACATTCCTTTGCGAAGCTTTTGAATTTAAAGAAAAATACTTGAATATGGCTAATGATAAGGTAGCAACCCTTCGTCAATACCATCTCAAGAAATCATAATACTTTAAAATGATGCTCATAACATATAAACAATATGACACATATTTGTAATAGAATACATTAAGAGAAGATCATATTAATCAAAGCTTGCTTCAAAAGTAACATTTTTAAGATGCTTTTAAAATGAAAATGATATCTGGAAAAATAATAACCACTATAAATATTTTGATAAAAATGATCATAACAATAATTAGAAAGAGGAAATAACATTAGAAAGATTTAAAAGTTTAATTTGATCCATTTAAAATTGACTTATCGATTGATTTTAGGATTGATATATAAAATAACTTAAAATAATTTATCGATATTATAAAACAATTATAAAATTTTACAATCAACTAAAAAACCAAAATATATGATCAATATAACATTGTTACTTTTATTTTAAAGTTATGATACACCCAAAAAAATGATCTCACAATTAAAATATCCCCAAATATCCTTATGAACCTTCACCAACCTATTAATATTACATATAACTTATGTAATAACTGCATTTTTCATGCACCTTTGAAACATTGATTTTCTAGTCCATGTTAATTATGGATTAAACAATATGATGTATTGAAAATCAAAATAGGGCTTATTTTAAAAAGCTAACATACTCCTTGCATAATTTTGAGAGATACTTGTAGAAAATAGAAAAATAATATGCTCCATGATAGATATTTGTATAATTCTGAAGTCAAATTATCATAACTTCTATGATGACATTAAGTTATTATAGGTATACATGTAATAGTTTTTTTAAGTTTAGTTTTTTTTTTCGGTTGGGTGGGGATGTTTAATATTTTAGGAGAAAATTTTATATAAGTATAAATATAATATTTTATATTTTTTTAAATATAAGCATAGATTTTTATATTTGACAGGGTTTTCTGAACATAAAAATAATAATGTTTGTTTTCATGATGAATTCATAAGATATAATTATAATTATGGTAATAAATAAAGTTAAAGATATGAAAGTAATATTTTAAATATATAATTATTTTAGCTTTATTATGTGAAGGGAAAATAATCCCTCCTTATGTGATAATAATATTAAATAATTATTATTGTTAAACTGATTAGGTGTTTTTTTGCTCTTTATTACGTGTTAGCTCTTGCTCGAGTTTGTGCCTAAGGCTCAGCGTTTTACCACTCATGTGTTTTACTAATTCTCCAAGGGTTTTTTTTTTGGGCTATGCTAAAAATGGGTGAGGAGTTTTTATTCCTTCTAATTACGTTCTTTCCACATTGGGTTTAATCCCGAACCTGCCCTGGTTATGTTGCAAATTTTGCCTCTAGTTTTTTTACATTCTTTTTTAGGGTTTTTTAGTGGTTCAAATGGGGTCTAGTTTTTTATAAGCTACATGGAGGGACTTATTAGGTTATCAAAGGTCTTCTTCTTTCTCCTCTCATTTTCAGGTTACTCTTGTGGTTCATGTTTTAGATTCTCCTCCAGACCTGAAAAATCTAGGGGCGATCTCTTATGTTTCTTTGGTTGAGCTAGGTAGTGCAATTCTAAGGGAGGAAATTTGGTTTTCTTCTATATCAATTATTTATCAATTTCAAAAAAATTGGCCAATTGCAGTGGATTTACATTTCTAGATCTCCAAGCATTAAAAACCTCTTCTGGTTGGCACTTTCATTATTCATCCCTATGCTAAGGGTTTTTTCATCATTGTCAGCTATTCCTCTTTAGATAGAGATTAGATGTTGCATTTGGGCCCTTGGACTTGGGACAAAGCCTTTTTGTGCATGAAACCATAGTTCCCTACCTTCAACCAAATTACTAAATCCTTTGATGTTGCTCTAGTTTAGGTCAGATTGCCTTCTTTGCCTTAACAATTTTGGTAAGATTATTCTCTTAAGGTCATTGGAAGTGCTCTTGGGGATTTTATCTCCATCGATCCAAAGAGTGAATCCCTCATGCGAACTAATTTGTCTTGAATGTGCATTGCCTTGTATTTATCTAAAAATCTACTAGAATTTGTTAATATTAAAGTTGGTGATAGATTTTGGACTCAAAATTTGGATTATGAAAGAATAAATTTTAGGTGTAGGAGATTCTTTGATTGTGGCCATTTGGCTAACAATTTCCCTAAAAATTTTGTTGGTCAACCTAATAAGAAGTTTAACTTTGGAAATTCTATAACTTGGTGGAAAGATGCTGATGTGGAGCATTTGATTGTCTTTGGTAAGGATAGGAATATGGATTTTGGAGGTAGAGGTAAGGTTTTTCCCATAGACTCAATAAAATTTTCCTCTCCTCCTTTGTTTTTATTATCTGAGTTGTTATCCTCTTCTTCTTTTTCCAAAAAGGAGGTTTTTTATAATAAAATAAGCTCCGGTTTGGAATTTTCTATTTCATGATCCCTCAGGAGTTTGTTGCATCACTCTTCACATGTTTTGAGTCCCTCCCATTTGGGGGCTACTTCTATGAAAGCCTTGGACTTAACCTCAGTTTCTCCTGAACGGGATAGTTTGGTTGATGATTCTAAAGGATGGACAAAGGTCTATAACAGGACAAATTATGCTTTTAAAAATAATTTGTGTCACATGGAACTTCACTCACATAATAAACCAATAGTCCCCTAAGGAGGGTTTGTAGAGCTAGTTTTTAGTTCTTTATAGTCTGGTGCATGGATTTTTATGTTCCTTAGGTTGTTTATTTATTTTTCTTTGGATTGGTTGTTTTTAATCACATATATTTTGGCTAAGTTAATTTTGGTGGCTTTGGTATTATTGATTGCATGGATATACTAAGTGGTGTTGTTTTTTTTTAGTTTTATATTGGACAAGGAACTCATTAAACCCTAGTATCTATATAAAAAATATTTTAAAGATATAAAGAAAACATAACATGGAAATAAATTGTATGAGATAACATATAAGAGTTGTAGATTTTGTATTATCTTAATGAACTAGGATCAAGATTACCATTTTAAAAGTAATTTGGCTTACCTATTTTAGGTGTTATACTGTTAGATCGAGACTGACTAATTTTTGGACATATCTAAACAATGTTGATTCATAATTTCAACCTTTTAATCCCTTAAAATTTTATTTCAATAAGTCTAATTTTTAATTCTTACCACACCCTTGTCACTTGAGTCATCTAATTTACCAATAGTTTGGTCCATTTTAGGTTAAGGAAGAGAGCCCAACTTTTCCATATCTGTGAAATCATCCATTAAATCCAAATTATGTGACTCCAAAGCCTTGTTACTTGTCCTTGAGATATTTTCTTTCTAAAAGGGAGATAACTCTAAAATCAATGAAGAGGGCCATGATTCGATACAACTTATATTATCTTCAAACATAGAGGTTAAACTCATGGAGTTTCTTATAGTGTGACCTCATGGTCTTTCTACATTCAGTTCAAGGGCAAGCTTTCTTAGTTTCTAATCATTGTTCAAAGTTTTTACTTGTTTGTAAACTTTGGAAATTTTACTAGCTGTCATAATGCATCTCATTCTTTAAGATGGAAGCTTAGTATTTCTCTATGATAAGGCCTCTTTTAGCATTTTTTACCTCTTCCATAGAAAAAAGTCATTTAGTTATAAATTTAGACTCGTTTTGACCTAGTTCTTAAAAAAATGAAGTTGATATTAAAAAATTTACTGATGTGAAAAATGAATGATAAAACATTTTCATACTTAAGGCATTGTAGACATATAAATTTGGAATTTATCACTTTGGTAATATCATATTTGATGTACTTTGATACATTTAGAAAATACAAATGCATTTGACTCTTGAGCACACTTCCACTCTTTCCATTTACACATTATCTATTTTAACAACCTCTATTCATTAGAAATATTTATTAAAGGTCATTTGAGTCTATACATAAACCCTTTAGAATCAGAGACATACATTCTTCATATTGCAAATCATTATTTTTCACTTTCAGGATAGTGTCGGTAAATCTAGACAATGTCAATTACCACAAGTGTCTCCTTATATTGGTAGTGTTGAGGAGACCTCAATGACTACTTTTTAAATTTGGAAACTTTAACTAGGTTGGCCTAGACACTTATCATGGGTCAGTCATAGTGGAAAATTAATGAAGAGTCATCTATAAAGACAAATCAACCTTAAGATTTCTATTCACTTGGAAAGTCTTAGCAATATTGAGAAATCACCTAACAGTCTCTTAAAACATTATAAAAAGACATACATACATCTTATAATTTTGAGCTACCCTATAACAATCCATAGAGTTAAATATAAATACATAAAGTCAAAGTTGCACAATGCTAAGTGTCAAAGATCAAAAGATGACATTGCATTCTAGATTACTCAAGGGTTGCACACACACACACACATGAGTGGGAGAACTACACATGGTTTGAATCCTCTTCAGAGTTTTGTAACATAAGAAACACTTAACCATTTAAAAAGGAGTGGTTGGGGTTAGTCCAACCCAATATACTAAGTCTTTTTTAATGGCATCCTGTGTTTATTCAAGCATAACTAGGATTTAGACTAAAGATATAAAAAACAAACACTTCAATAAAGGATCATAAAAGTAGACATATAGAATAAAATTTTAGGTGTAGGCATAAGACCTTGAGAAGTTTCATACCCACAGTATACACAAGAACACTTCCAGTAGACCTTGATAGTTTCAACTACCGTAGGCATATATTTTATTATAATTTATAAATAATTAGTGTATTAACTCTAATTAAGCTAAAAATAATAGAAAGATAGAAAATGTTGTAAAATAACTTACAACTAGCAAAATGAAAGATTGAAATGGCAAAAACATGAATGAATGAAAAAACTAACTATAAACAACACAATAAGACTTAGTTATTACAATGTGTGATTGAAAGGCAACTAAAACTAATCAATTAGATCTAATTATGTGCATGCAACAAAAATTATAACTATCACTGATAAGTTTCAATATTGATTGGAAGGGAACATGATTGACTTCCACTACTCTCCTTTGCTAGTCAATTTTATCCTTTGTTAAAAAATATGAAAATTAAGCCAAAATCATCTACCCCTATTTGAAATATACTTTTGTGTAAAAATTTAACATTTGGTTGTGTGCGAATAACCTGCAAATAAATTATTCAAAGTTGAAACCCAAAAAGGGTTTGTATTATGCCCTAACACACACTTCCCATTTTAAAATTCAAATAGGGACCCACTATTGATTGAATATCCTTATTCGAGGTATTATGAACCATAAAAGTCTAAAACATTAATTTTGAAAGGCATAAGCCTAAGGTTATTTATAAAAGTCTAAATCATGTTTTAGGGTTAAGAGAATAAGACTCAAAGTTATGGATAATCCATTTTCCTTTAACTCAAAGCTTATGTATGTGTTAGATTTTTGATTTAAATGCTAACCGAGTTGATGTGTTGTGTTCTAGTTTATTCTTTTCCTATGGTGTGTCTTGAGTAGGCTATTATGTGCTTAAGTGTTTCCTAGGACATCCCCAATCTTGTCTACTCTCTATGCGATATCATTTCACTTACCCAAAACCCAAGTGAAGAGCACAAGTCACCTAAGCAAGTGAATCATTAGGATCTTACAAGATGTCACCATCTCACTAACTTAGAAGATCTTAGATATTTACATAGTGTATGAAGCTTAACTATCTTTCGAAGTAGTGAGAGTCATCCATGTTTCACCATCCCTATAACCTAGAAGAGATGTCAATAAAGTTCCTTGTACTATCATTTTGGGCAAGTGGAGAAGTAAGCATTATCCACATGTCACCATCTTGCTAACTTGGAGGAGACATCGGCAATTTTATATATACTATCATTTTAGACAAGTAGAACAGTGATAGCTATCCATGTGTCACCATCCCACTAACCTAGAGAAGACATCATTAAATTTATTTTTACTATCATTTTTGATAAAAAGAGTAGTGAGAGTTGTCCATGTGTCACCATCCTTCTAACCTATAGTTGACATCATAAAAGTTCCTTGTACCATCATTTTAGGAAAGTGAAATAGTAAGATCCATCCTTGTGTCACCATCCCTCTAACTTGGAGGAGACATTAATAAGTTTCCTTGTATTATTATTTTGGGAAATCAGAGTAGTTAGAGCCATCTTTGTGTCACCATCTTGCTAACCTAGAGTATATGTTAGTAAAGTGCCTTACATTATCATTTTGAGTAAGTGGAATAGTGAGAGTCATTCAAATGTCACCATCTTGCTAACCTAGATGAGACATCATCAAGGTTATTTTTATTATAATTTTGGGCAACTGGAGAAGCGAGAGTCTTCTATGTGTCACCATATTACTAACCCAAAGGTGATGTCATCAAAGTTCCTTGTACTATCATTTTAGGTAAGGAGCCATTCATGTGTCACCATCTTTCTTACCAAGAAGAGGCTCAGTTCACGATAATGAATTTTACACTCTAGGCAAGTGGATCATTAGGATCCTACCACATGTCATCATCCCACTAACCTATGACCAAAAGAATGAAGTATAATAGGATAGAGCTCAGTTAAAAGTAAAGTAACAATATGAAAACACATGTCCCTTAACTACACAAGGAAATAACAAAGACATGGATGCTAAGCCCAAAACCTCAAAAAAGGAACATCTGACATATTATATTGATAAGGCACCCAAGAGTAATTAAAAGAAGCCACATGGAAATAAAGTTCATAGAAATTGGCATTAAAAAATCAAAATTCAAATGAGAAAAGTAAACACAGAATGGAGCAAAAGTTGTTATTTTCCATTAATTTGTATGAATTGGTGAATTGATGCATTCACTTCTCAAATCTAGTGAATCTAAGGTAATATAATTCAATTTTACATACTCAATTTGATTGTATTGCCTCCTATCTCCCATGTATAAACTAATAATTCAAAGCTATATTGTAACCAAGATATTTTAGACTATTTAAAAAGTAAGCATATTCTTACCTAAGTTTCAATGGCCTCACAATATCACACCCTTCCTCCTTATATATATTCAATTATTGGGCTAACTAGTTATACATACATAATGTTTGATTTAACATCTCTTAGCCATGATTTCAAGCACTACTCAACCATCTAGGATGAGTTTGATGTTGTGGAGATGTATAGGGTTGAAAACCAACTTTTGATTTTTGCATAGAGATGTAGGGACGATCGTATAGCAATAAAATAAATTGACCTACATAATATTGCATCTAAGCTAGAGGTAATGCCCTGCAATAACTTACTATTTGATTTATTTTTAAATGGGAAAATCTCTAGGAAAATTTGGCATTTTATACTTAGAAACACTCATGTAGCATACATAAGTTGAAATGCATTTGAAAGGTACTACAAGCTCCCTCTTCTATAGATGACCTATAGGCAGGACATGGTCAATTAATGGCACCTTATAAAAAACATCCATAGAAAATTACAAGAATGGGCTGGAAACCCAAGTAGATTTTTGATTCAAGGCCCTACTTTTATTGTTCCCAAATTCACCTTCAAACCAAGGGTAAGGATTGTCATGTCTTTATTAAATAGAATACATGGCTTCCCAATAATTTCTTATGTCAATGAGGTATGGGTCCTGTTGTTGGATATCATCATGACTTTTAATAAAATCATTGCCCTAGGGGAGATAATCATCTCCAATTTGATTCAGTGAATCACCAATCCTGGGATCTTACTAGATGGAAACTTATACATGATGTCCATTCAACATATGAGGAACCTTGGAAACCATCTACATATTATCTAGATAATAGGATTTATGATGAGTTCAACGTACTCTATGTTCATAGGTTTAGGAAGCAAATAAAATGGTTGATTAAGACCTTTTATACTATGGTGTGACAATATATATATATGGGAATAACATGTCTAGATTATTAGATCCTATAAATAAAAATATTCAAAAAATAGGTGTTTTATTAGTTCTATCCTGAGTGCACCATAATAAAGATAGAGGGTACCAAGGCACACCCTCTATACTTACCATGATTTATTCTTGATAAATTAGTTAAGTAAGAAATTGTTACTCAATTGGTTGATAGTGTTGGTGTGATTTGTAAAAGGCTAAGAAGGCATTTGTTCACCCAACCCCTCGTAGCATTGGTTGAATACATTATACAAGGTGTGAACACATTTAATCTATGGGAAAAATCAAGGTGATTTTTGGATTCAGATGGTCATACTTTAGACATTGGGACCTTAAGAACAACGTCAGGAGACATATAAATAAACATGAGAAGAAGGCAAGGATCGTTTATGGGCACCAATCTTACAATCATGAATCTATATTTATGAATACTGAAGGTGATATTGAGGTGGCTAAAAGGATGCACAGAGTAAATATGTAAATGATTATAGCCCATTAGATGCAATATGATCATACTATTATTGGGGAAGATGCCAAGAGGATCAAAAGAGAATAATGGTTTTATACACCTATTCATGGGCCTCCTCCTAAATAGAATCGAAAATGCAAGAATAAGCAAGACTATTTAGGGAAGTAGATGTTGAAGATAGAGTTGAGACTACCTCAATCTCCCATACCATTCAATTTTTTCTCCCTCTCCTCAACATATAAATAACATAGAGGATAAATCTGCAAGTCCTAATAGATCAGCTGGATTATTCTCCATGTTACCTCTACTTCCACTAATCATAATACAACCAGTAAGTCTTCTTGTTTTCCTCTCTCATGTTTATATTGTTTCTCCTTATGGGTAACTACTTATTTTAATAAAACCACCAATGGTAGTTCCCTAATATCCTAGGTGACCATCTTCACATCCTATAATTCCCCCAGTGGCCACTACCATTCTCACTATACTACCACCTTCTACCACTAGAATCCTTTCATCTCCCACTCCAATTTATATAAGGATAGCCCCAATTGCATTAAGCCTCCAAATACTTATAAAATAAATCCCAATACTTCTCTAATCACACCCTAGAATGTGGAAGTGGAGGAAAAACCTACATAAGTTCCAAAGGAACAAGGAGATAAAAAAATGAGTTGATAGAGACCAAACCCTTTCTAAATATATGGTAATGAGGAAGAAGATAAAAGGTGGGTAATTTAAGAAGAATGGGTGTCTAAAATAGACCTTGAAGAAACATAATCATTTAAGTAAACCATTGAGGAAGATGAAGAAGATGAGTGGATGACCAAATAATATACACAATCTGAAGGGAATGAGATTTTAGGGGAATCTAAGGAGTTTGATTAGGGAAGGGTTAACTCAGTGGCCATTGAGTTATTTTCAAACAAAATAGATATGGAAGGTGAAGCATAATCAAAACTACAAACCTCAGAGTATGGACCATCATCAACCACACCCCCATACTCTCCATATTAAGCAACCAAGATGACAATTTCATAAAAAATCACCCCAATTATCTCCTCCGAGAGTGTAAGTACAGAAGTTCCCCATTATTTGATAACTTCAATTATTAATACTATAATTAATATAGTAGGGACTATTTATTCTTTGTATTCTTTAAGTCCAACAAATAAGCCCCAAGTAGCCATAATGCCAATTTTGCCAACTAAATTTCATTTTATTGTGTTTTGGGATTTTCCTCCACCTAAACAACCTACTATGATTTTTTTTACTATGGCTATTACCATTAGAGTTGCTTACACATCTGTCACTAGTTACATGCAAAAATTGCTTAGCACCCCAATTACATACTCATTATTTAGTGGAACTAGTCCCCAGTCTCTTGGGATAGATAATAAAGTACATTTTCAAAGTCTAGTATCCACCTCCATTTTTTAAACACATGCAAATTCTCCTAGGTTATCTATGCAGTTGGGAATACCTATTGGCCAAGCTGCCCAAATAGATTCCCCTATAATTTAAGTACATAAGGTAGCTAGAAAAACTAATATCATTGATACCCTAACACAAAAGGAACTTACTAGATGGAGGAAGGATATGCCTCCTTTCCTTAAATTGGGGACATCTTCTCCTACAAAAATACACCCTCTACGATAATGTACTTATTCTACTCCTTTAGTTACATAACAATCTGAGTAGCAAGTTGTATTGAATGTTCCCTCATGGATTTAACAATTGTAATAAGAGGAAGCAAGCAGATAAGACTTGGTGATTGTTGATCTACTAATGATAAATTTACATTTTGACATACAAATAAATACCTTAAGGAAGGTCAAAATGAAGAATATGTTTGCATAGGAAGAACAAGTCAAATTGAAATAAAAAGAAGATATAAAAAAAAGAAAAAAAAATCTTTCTTACCTATATTGATACATGGAAGATACCTATAATTTTTTATATTTTATTGGGGGTGTAATAAAATAGATGTTCAATAACTGTGACCATTTTGTATAGAGGTCACAAGAGATGATTACTATTCAAGCTCTGAAAGAGATTATAAATAATATACAGGGTGTAGCTAAAAAGTTATATGACATTATTCAATTAATAAGGTCTATAAAGGGTACATCCTAGGATAAGAGGGGGGAGATACTTCAATTATTTAATAAAATTAAGGATATGGATGGTAAGCTCCACTTCCTCATCCAATCAACAAGTAACATGGCATGTGCCCATTTTAACCTTATAACAATACCAGAGGCTACATGGGCCTATAATTATGTGGTTTTAAAGAGGGTTATCTTACTTGATTGGGATCAAGAGATGAGGATTTTAGTGCAATAGTTTACAAGTCAAGAGAGAGGTGGTCTCCATATTGAAAGATGTGAGGGTCACTTAGGTAAGAACTTGTCTTGGGCAGTTAGTTCTTAAGTTTATTTTTGAGAACCTCTTCCAAGCTATAATTGATAGCTTTTGAGCAAAAACCGAGGGAATAATTTATAGAGCCAATGAAGAAATCATGCAACTAGTTAATTTTTCTATAGACAAGATTATAGGGATAAAGACACTTCATGTGGAGGTTAAAGGTACAATGAAAATACGCATGAATTTGATGGATAGGATTCCATAGTTTTTTAAAAGGTGTTTGCTAGATGTTGAAACTATTGATATTAACTTTTAGGCCAATGATGCCTTGTATTTATAAATGGAGGTAAAAAATTGTCAACTTTGGAAGTAGGGATACCAACAACACCCCCTCAAAACACTCAGTATTAGTCTCTAAAGTATACACTGGTGAAAACACAAATAGGGCCAATATATGTGCCATTTCCCACATTCATTATTTTGACTACATTGGTGGCAACTTTTGTCATAACTCCAACTGGTGTATCATCAACAACATTGCCCACTAAAATTTTAATTCAAGTTACAACTACAGTCTCATCCACATCAATGAGTATGAAATTTACACCTCTTGGTGATGCCACATTATAGATAGCTTTAATATGAGTTCATGTTATAATTGTAACACAAGTTTATTTTGGGACCGTGTTATTTTTAAAATTGTTTTGGTAAAATACTATTTATAATCACAGTGTAAACATGCATGCCATGCATGAATTTTTGACACCTAGTTCTATTTTTGGAGATGTAAATTTATATTTTACTTAAGAGATAAGGTGTCTCTATCCCAATATTATATATACTTGTATCCTCCCGATCCCAATGGGAGGATAATTTTGACTATTAAGATTAATAATAAATTCTATGGATTATCTTTTAATTAGTCTTGTTGTGCAAATCTAGTTCTTCTCCAAAACTTATGAATCTTGCAAGAAGTTACATCAATTGGTATATTATTATTTTAGTTATGGATGAGTATTATTTTAATACAGTTATTTATCTTAAATTATTTCTAATTTGAATGCATTTTGTGTAATAATCATAATCTCCCTTTGTAAATGTGTAATTGTAATCTCACAAATGTAATAACCTTTGATTATGCTAAATTTTATTATATTATTGTTCCCTTGGACTCTTAAATATGTTTTATTATTAGTATGCTTAAAGTATCTTGTAGCAAATATTGGTTCTTGGTGCTTTTCCAACTCTTAGTTCAAAACTTGGCTTAGAAAAGTTTCATCTTATTTGATCCATATACCTTATTTTATGCCTTAATTTTCCCTTTATTTTTGAGTTTATTTTGATCAATCTCACCTTAGGTTAGATGTATCATCGATTCACCCATCTCAATTAAATATTGATTCATATCATACATGAACCATCTGAGGTAAACAACTACTCCATTCACTACTATTTCACAAATAGGTTGTTTACAAAACCTAATACCTTGTAACTCATGCCTTGGAGTGAATTTATATTCACTGATCCTAAGACATTAGATGATAACTCATAGGTTACCTATTTGACATAAAACCAACATCAAAAAGCATTTATTTATCACTAGAAGGAGGTCCAAATATTTGCCTTTGTTTCTTTGAAAAGATCATTTGAGTTGCACTAGATATACCTAGAAGATTAACAAGGTCTACCTCAAATACTAACTTGATATACCCACTGTTAGAAATCCATAGAAAATATAGGTTAGATAAACGTATCTTGATAAGACCCCAGGCTCAATCATATTCCCCAAACAAATGACCATGTCTTCCTTTACGCCTGATGGCCCAAACTTGGCTAACCAATTCTATTATCACCATCCTTGGAAGTGTGCATGATCTACCTAAAAACCCTAAAAAGTATCTTCCTTCCTTTTCTCCCTTATGTGGTAGGACTTTTGAAGAATAGATAAAATATTTTAAGACAGCATTTGAGATACTAAATTTAACCTAAGAAGACTTAGCCTATAGGATATTTCCATTTACATTTTAAGATGTTGCCTATGATTGGTTCTTTAATATACCAAAAGGCTCAATTACATCTTGGGATCAATGTTAAAATAGTTTCTGGCATAGTTTGGATAAGTCACCTGTGCAAGTGTTGTATACCAACATTCTCAAAGCATGAGGAGAGAATTGAATGAACTAATTTGAGCCTTTAATGTTAGATTCTATAAAATGTAAAGTTGACTTAGATTTGCCTATAAACCTACTGAGGTGTTAGCCCTTGAAATGTACAAGAGTGCCCTAGACCCTATGACTAATGTATTTCTATTTAGAGAACTTAGTGTTGATACACTACCTTTGTCTTATGTTAAAGCTATCAAAATTGATAAATAATTGAACCCTCAGTCACAAGCCTTGGCCCTATTTAATATCAATCCTACTTTTTTAGCCTTCAACCCAAGTCTAAAAAGTTAATCAGAATGTTGTGGCTTAGAATTAGAACTAGGTGTACAACCAATTACGTTTAGCCCATGATCTACCTAACCATCACCTTCACTTCTTGAATAATCACATGTTTGTAGCCAACCAATAAAATATAAACCAATTTTTAATACCAATCAATACTACTACTACACAGGGTATTACAACTGATTCCACAAAAGTAGAATTGATGTTATCCAGTGAATGGTGTAGAAGCTGAGTAATGAATAATTAAGTATGAAAAAATGAATGAGGAATACCATGAGATATAATTATAATAAAAAATTTAAATTTTAAAGGTACAACATGCCTTTCAAAAAACATGGAAATAATGCAGAGTAATAACCACCTAAGAGATGCCAAAGATAAATATCATGGAATCGACCCTTTCTAATTGGTGTTGAGTTCACATCACAAAACAACATGGTGATCTAGATTACATAGATTTATATATTATATTTAAGATATTTTAGAAGGGAATGGAAAAACATGAGGGTATTACAAATCAGACAAAACCATCATCTTTTACTACTCCAAGTCCTCCCAACACAAGCATGGTCTTTACGATGTATGACTTCTTATTCCTAGTAGAGGATGAGAAAGAGCTTGAGGAAAACATAGATAAGATACATTATTTTTAGTAGTTCCAAAGGAATAATTACAATTTGAGGAAAAAATAGCTTGATACTACCTCAATGTCTCCAAAGAATAATGCTACCACTCCCCCAGATCCTAAGACTAACAATAATCTGCCCCCTCTAACATGGAACAAGTAGTTACAAAGTGTAGATCCATAAAAAAGAGGAGGGTACAATATTGTTTAATATACAAAGAATATTAAGGATAATATTAGTATTCACAAGTTATCCCATATCATCAAATAAAAATAATTACTACTTAAATCCTTCATTTGGAGATCATCCACTAACAAATCAAAAACTACACATGCAAGCATGGTTATTTACAAGGACAAGCCTAAAGTATTGCCTTTTCTATTAACTATTAGAATGTTTAAAAATAATGTGCACATTTTTTTTGTTTATTAAGGTAACTTATCCAATGTGATGCCTACAACTATATGCAATAATATGGGTTTGACCCCTAACAAGTCAAAAAGAGTGGCCCTACAAATAAACAAGTCTTTTATCCCATGTGTTGGAGAATTAGAAAATGTACAAATCTAGCTTGTATATGATCCACATGTAAAATAATACATATATATTTTGGTAATTTACATTTTATAATCTTGTGGCTTGTTATTGAGTGATGATTGGTCAAATACACTAAATGGGTACATGGCCATAGATTTCTCACACATGTGGCTACCTTGGAAAAGAGTAGCTAATCATATTTGATTAGATAGAGAACTAAAGATGAATTACCTAATCATTGAGTGTAATGCTAAGAATAAAAAGGTTGACTTCATAGCCTCACATGCAGGTGTGTGCAATTTCACTACTAAGCAATTACCTCATAAACTAGAATTTGAAGGTCCTCAGTTATGGACTCCCCATTTCAATGAAGGTAGATCAAAGCAAGGTTTAGGTGTTGGCATAGCCTTGATCGATTCAGATGTGAAGTAATATCTAGCTACCTATAGGTTGTAATTCCCTTACACCAATAATAGAACTAAGTATGAGGCTCTAATCTTAGGTTTGAAGTTTGCACTAAAATATAATGCCAATCAGTTATAAATCTCTAGTGATTCAGATTTGATTGTTAACCATATCAAAAAGAAATACCAATGTAAACTCACTTGAATAAGTACAAGCACCAATAATGGGACATGATCAAATATTTTGAATCATTAAACATTAGGGCCATCCCAAGGGAAGGAAATCGGATGACAAATTCACTAGTAACTTCAACAACCAATCTGGAACTGCTCCAAGAATATAAAATGCATAAATTCTTTGTGGAGTTGGTTCATTGTCCCTTTGTCCTAGATAATGTGGATAAATCATAAGTATTTGAGGATGATAAATATATTTCCCAATGTATTAATAGTTTTGAATCCTTTGAATCCTAGATAATAGATGAAAATGATGTTGAACCTATGCATATTGAAGATCTAGGAGAAGATGACATCTTACAGCTGAAAGAAAACCACATTCCCATGTGGGTGTTCTCCCTAGAGTGAGATTTTGATGTGGACCTACAAAATTAAAATAAAAAATAGCCTAAAGTGATTGAGTTTAACTTTTTCAAGGATAACCTAGGCACTGACCAATGTCCCCAATATGTAAGCATTGTCTTGAGTTTCACTGAAAGTGAGAAACAAAAGTTGAGGGGTCTGAAAATAGAATACAAATATGTGATCACATATACATATGAATATTTGAATCTATTTGACCCCAAATTCATCACACATACCATCACATTGAATCCAAAACATAAGCCCTTCAGGCAGAGATAAAATCTAGTAAATCCAATTCTAGAACCTCTCATCCAAATGGAAGTGCAAAAGTTATTGGATGCCAAGACTGTCTTTCTAATCAACATTCTACCTGGGTATCCAAATTAGTGCCAATTAGGAATAATAATGGATAAATTAGGCTATGTGTTGACTTCAAAAATCTAAATTGAGCATCAAAAAAGGACAACCATCCTTTTCCCTCTCTAGGTGAGGTAATTCAAATGGTTAGTGGATTTGAGATGATGTCCTTTTTGGATGGATTTTATGCCTATAATCAAGTGATGATATAAGTACAAGACATAATGAAAAATTCCTTCACTACCAAGTAGGGAAATTTTACATACAAAAGGATGACATTGGGCTTAATCAATGAAGGAATGACCTTCCAATGAGATATGGAATTTGACTTTTAGGGACTCATTGGAAAATGCATCATCATTTATATGAATGACCTAAAAATATTTTCAAAAGATGGATCTGATCATGCACACCATCTACAAAGAGTGTTTGATAGGTGTAGAAAATATGGAGTATCACTCAATCTAAAAAGAACATCTTTAGAGTCACTGAAATAAAATTGTTAGGCTATTTCATCATTAATGATGGGATTTCCATTGACCTAGAATGAATCCAAGACATTTCTAAGTTGACACCTCCTAACAGTAAGAAAGAGTTGAAGTCTTTATTTGGTAAGATAAAATTTGTAATGAAATTCATTTCTAAATTTTTAGAGATTGTCAAACCACTTAATGGCATGTCAAATTAAGATGCCAAAATAGAATGGACAACATAAGCCAAGAAATCTTTCCATGACATCAAAGCTGATATTTCTCAATCTCCAATTCTAATCAGCCTAGATTTTATCTAAATATTTCTACCTCTATTTATTTGAATTAGAGCATACTATAATAATTATACTCACATAAAAGTTATATGATGATGAACATCTAATTACTTTCATGAATACTAACCTGAAAGATGTAGAGTTGAAATATTCCAAGATAGGTAAACAAATATATGTATTGATCAAATATATGAAGAAGTTTAAGCCTCACATTCTAATTAACAAGGGATAAACCATCATATCTGACCTAGTTTTCAAGCTTACACTCAACTAAAATGAATTGGGTGAAAGATGAGGCAAGTGGATGGAAAAACTACAATAATTTAATCTTGAAATTAGACCAGTCAAAATGATGAGAGGTAAGGGAATCATCAAGCTCATGACTGATACCAATCCACAAATTTGTATTAAATAAATAAATAAGACTTAGGTAGCTAGTGGTGAATGGTATGCTCAAATCAACCATTATTTATTAATGGGTACATGTCCCCTTTAGCTAAATAAAGAGTAGAGATGAGCCCTTAGTTTCAAATCAACCCATTATATGATACATAAATAAGTCATATATTGGAATAACTTGAAGGCATATACTTGAGGTGTGTTTCAAAAGAAGAAGTTACGAACATCTTAAATAATTTACATCATAAGATAGGTAGTGGACATCCCTCAAGTAACACAATAACCCAATTTTTTTTGAGGATGAGATATTACTAGACTATGATCGTAAAATATTCCCACAACAATGTCATAACCTACCATGAATGCAAAGTTTTTGGAAAAAGAGAAGTAAATGCTACCATTCCCCTATAATGAGTCATTGAAGGATACCCTTTTACTAAATGGGGTCTTGACTTCATTGGTGTGATAAACCCAAATTATTCAATAGGACATAAATACATCCTAATAGCCACCAACTATTGCACCATATGGATATAATTTGTGGCCACTAAGAATTATAGAGCATTGGATAATGGTCCATCCTAATCTACTGAATTTACTGAGTGGAATAAATAACAACCAAATCACCGTTAAGATCTCCTCAAATTAATATCCACAAAGAAATGGAGTAGTTGAATCTATAAATAGCAATGTGATGGATACCATCAAGAAGTCAACATAAGACAAACCAAGAGAGTGGCATTTATTATTTACATATGCACTATGGGCAAACATAACAAGACATAATCAAGCCCTCAAGGCTTTACCTTTTCTACTAGTGTATGGATAGCAGCCAATTTTCCCCATCACTTTCAAAATTTTAATGTACCAATTCATATAAGAGTACATGGGGAAGATGAAATAATCCAATCTATACTACTTGATATAGTATATATGAAAGATGCATGAACTGAAGCATTTTATAACTTCAATAAACACCAATTCATTGTCAAAAGATAGTTTGATAAAAGGTCTAGGATTAAAGCTTTGTAGATTTTAGACCTAATATTTTTATGGAATAAAGCACACAAGAATAAAATATGGAATGATAAGTTCACTCATTTATGAATTATCCCATATCAAATATTTGAAATTTTAGGTAACAATTTGACTTGAAGGACTTACAAGGTAATGACCTCACTTTTCTAGTCAATAGATAGTTTTTGAAACATTATTTTATGGTTGTTATAATTGGATATGATTTTGAGTGACTAAAAATGAAGATGTAGATGTAGGAGTATGTTGGATTTCATGTTTTCTAGGTTAGATTTCTTTATTTATAGAATAGATTTCATAATTTCTAGAATAGGTTTCCTAATTTTTAGGTTAATCTTTCTTATTTATTCTAGATTAATGTTTCCTACTTTCTGAATTTACTTTGGGTAGATTAGTTGTTATAATTTATAGATTAGTTTTCATTAAAGTGAATAATAGACCAAATGATTTCCTATGATGGAATTACAAAATACTTGACAAAAAAAAAGGATGATATAAAAATAAGCACCATTGGTATTCACAAAGATTTGTTCTAGTAGTACTTGAGTTTCTAGGATTGAGGTATGTGTTATGATTGAATTAAGTTCTACTTGGAATGAGTGAGTTTTTTATAACTTTGGGATTTACTATGATACACTCATGTAAATTTTATAAATAAATTTCATTTCCAAAAATCAACTACACTATTGCATGTTAAAACATGGATGTGAGATAATAAACATAGAAATGGATTCATAGTGGTAGTGATGTGTTGATTAAAATAAGTTTTATTTTATAGACACCTATCCAATGGTGATTCAACAATCCTTCCCCTATTTGAGTTTCAAAAAAAATAAATAATGAACATGCAAACTTAAAGAATATGGGTGATTCAAGTAATACCTACTAGGGCCATGGACACCTAGCTAGAAGTAAAGTAAGGCTTTGAGTATAATTACAGGTATATATATTATGGATATGGACAATGACTACCAACAAAGTAATGCATGGGCTTCCCTTAATATTTTGTTACAAAATCTAAAGTAAAAATAAAACCTATAGTGTTTATCCACGATTTCGTCAAAAATATTATAACAAGGGGAAAATAAATTTCACAAAACCACACACATAGATCTAAGGTATGAAAAGGGTTAATATGTTGTATGGGGAAGGAGGATTTTTTTCCAAGCACTAATCTACTTATTATATTATTGTTAGAGCTAAAGTTTTGTTATAATGCATTACTAAAATTTTGGGTTCTCAATACTCATGAGTATTTCCCCACTAAGTCACCATTTGTTGTGCCCTAACACACACTTTCCATTTTAAAATTAAAATAAGGACCCATTATTGATTGTATACCCTTATTTGAGGTCTTATAAACATTATAAGTCTACAACATTAATTTTTAGAGGCAAAAGCCTAAGGTTATTTCTAAAAGTCTAAAGTATGTTTCAGGGTTATGAGAAGAAGAATCAAAGTTGTGAATTAGACATATTACATTATTTACCTTTTTCTTTTGATTTTCATTTAAATTAAAGCTTATGTATGCATTATTTTTTTGATTTAAAATATAATTGGGTTGATGTGTTGTGTTATAGTTTATTCTTTGCCTATGTTGTGTCTTGAGAAAGCTATTTCATGCTTAAGTGTTTCTCATGACATCTCAAACTCTTATACTCCTGCCACATGAAATCATTTGGCTTACTTAGAGCCTAAGTGAAGTGCACAAGTCACATAAGTAAGTGGATCATTAAGATATTTCCACATGTCACCATCTAGCTAACCCAAAATATCTCATATATTTGCATTGTGTACAAACCCTTCTTATCTTCCAAAGTAGTGAGAGTTGTCCACATGTCACCATCCCACTAACTTAGAAGAGATGTTAGCAAATTTCCTTGTAATATAATTCTAGGCAAGTGGAGAAGTGAGATCCATCCACATGTCACCATCCCACTAACCTAGAGGAGACATCAACAAAGTTCTTTGCACTATCATTTTGGGCAAGTAGATGTGTGAGATTCCTCCATGTGGCACCATCCTACTATCTCAAAGGAGAGATTATCAAATTTATTTGTATTATCATTCTATGCAAATGAAGTAGTGAGACCTATCCACAAGTCACCATCCTGCTAACCTAGAGGTGACATCATCAAATTTCCTTGTAATATCATTTAAGGTAAGCAAAATAGTGAGAGTCATTCATGTGTCACCATCCTACTAACCTAGAGGAGATGTTATCAAAGTTCCTTATACTATCATTTTGGGTAAGCAAAGTAGCAAGCTCCATCCATGTGTCACCATCCCACTAACCTAGAGGAGATGTCAAAAAAGTTTTTTGTACTATCATTCAGGGTAAGTAAAGGAGTGAGCCATCCACATATCACCATCTCACTAACCTAGATGAGGCGTCAACAAAGTTCCTTTTGATATCATTCTAGGAAAGTGAATTAGTGAGATTTGTCCATGTGTCATAATCCTACTAACCTAGAGATGACACCAATAAAGTTTCTTATAGTATCATTTTGTGAATGTAGAACAATGAGATCTATCCATGTATCACCATCCCACTTACCAAGAAGAGGCTCAGTTCATGATAACGACTTTACACTATGGTCAAATAGATCACCATGATCATGCCACATGTCATCATCCTAATAACCAATAACCAAAATAATGAAGTATAACATTTGACATCTTAATTACAAGTGGATCAATGATATGCAAAAATGTGTCCCTCAGTACACAAGTAAATAAGAAAGACATGGATGCCAAGCCCAAAACTATAGATAAGGGACATTTGCCATATTATGTTGACAAAGCACCCAAATTCAAATTAAAAGAAGCCACATTACAATAAAGTCTACAGAAATGGGCATTATGAAAATCAAAATTAAAATGATAAAAGTAGATATGGAATGGAGTAAAAGCTATTATTTGCCATTAATTCACATGAATTGGTGACTTACTACATTCACTTTTCAAAGTTAATGAATCTAAGGTAATATAATTCAATTTTCCATACTCAATTTGATCACATTGCCTCCTAGATACCTAGTGTAAAATATGAATTCAAAGCTTTATGGTGTTCAAGAGATGTTAGACTATTCAGAGAGTAGATGTATTCCTACCTAGATTTCATTGGCCTCATCATCTCACACCCCTCCTCCTTCAACATATTCAATTACTGAGCCAACTAAGTATATAAAAACATCATTTGATTTGGAAGACATTAACTATGATTTAAAACACTACTTATCCATCTTGAATGAGGTTGATGTTGTGGATCTATACAGGGCCAAAGACCAGCTTTAATTTTTCACACAAAGATATAGGGATGACCTTTTGGAAATAAAAGTAGTTGACCTACACAATGTTAAATCAAAGCCAAAGGTAATGCCCTGCATTGAATTAATATTTAATTTATTTGTAAATGGGAAAATCTCTAGGAAAATACTACATTTTAGACTTAGCAACACTCTTATAGCATACATAAGTGGAAATGCATTTAAAATATACTATAGGATCCCTATTCTAGAGATGACCTATAGGTAGGATATGTTCAATTCATTTCTCCTTGAAAATAAAATCTATATTAAATTACAAGAATGGGATGGCAACCTAAGTAACTTTGTGATTCAATGCCCTACTTATGTTATTCTCATAGTTGCCTTTAGATGAGGGGTAAGGATTTCCATGGATTTATTAAATAAAATATATGGATTCCAAAGCATTTATTATGTCAATGAGGTATGGGTCCCATTTTTGAATATCATTCTAAATTCTAACAATATCATTGCCCTGGGGGAGATAATCATCTCCAATTTGATTCAGGGAATCACCAATCCAAGGAGCTAACTAGATGGAAACTTCTACATGATGTCTTATTTGGTAGAGGTTGTGACTACAATAGTGCATTCAAATTATGAAGAACCCTATAAACCATGTATAGAGTATCCAAAGATATCAATTTGTGATGAGTTCAACATCCTCCATGTTCAGAGGTTTAGGAAGTAGATAAAAATTTGACAAAGACCTTTTATCCTATGGTGTACCAAGCTATATATGGGAAGAACATGCCTATATTATCAGATCCCATAAATAAATATATTTATTAAATGGGTGATTATTGGCTCTATCATGAGTGCACCATAATGAAGATAGAGGGCACCTAGGTATACGCTCTTACCAAAATTGTTCTCGATAAATTGGTTGAGTAATAAATTATTGCTCAATTGGCTAAAAATATTTATGTCAAGTTGAGAAAGGATAAACAAGAATTTATTCACCCAACCCCTCTCAGCATTGGATTAATATAATATATAAGGTGGGAATAATTTTAGTCTATGGGAAAAATTAGGGTGTATTATGGATTGAAATGGGCACTTTTTAGACATTGGGACCCTAAGAATAATGTGAGGGGACATATAAATAAATATGAGAAGAAGGTAAGGATCAATTATGGGCACCAATATTATAATCATGATTCTGTATTTTTGAATGCTAAATATGATATTGAAGTGGCTACAAGGATACAAAGAGTAAATATGTAAATTATTTTATCCCAATAGATCCAATATGATCCTAATATTACTAAGGAGGACACCAAAAGGGTTTAAAGAGAACAATGGGTTTATACACCTATTCATGGGCCTCCTCCTAAAAAAACCATATATGAAAGAACAAGTTGGTCTATCTAGGGAAGTAGATGTTGAAGATAAAGTTAAGAATGCCTTGAGATCCCCTAAACATTGAATTTTTGCTCCCTTTACTCATCATATAACTAACATAGAGGATAAATATTCAAGTCCTAGTAAAGCAGTTGGGTTATTCTCCATGTTGCCTCTACGTCCACTAACCATAGTATAATAAGTAAGTCTTATTACTTTCCTATCTCAGGTTTCTATTGTTTATCCCACATCACCACTTGTAATAACACCACCAATGGTAGTGCCCCAATCTCCTGGGTGACCATTTTCACCTCTCATAATTCCCCCAATGGTCACTACCATTCTCGCTATACTACCACTTACTACTATAATCCCTTCATCTCCCACTCTAATTTATATAGATCCAAACCCCATTACTAGTAAGCCTCTAATTACCTATAAAATAAATCCCAAGACTCCTATAATCTCACCCCAGAAGGTGGAAGTAGAGGATAAACTTGCAAAATTTCTAAGGGAAGAAGGAGATAAAATAAGGGGTAAAAAATATCATAACCTATTAAAATATATGATAGTGAGGAAGAAGATAAAAGGTGGGAAACTAAATAAGAATGGGTGTCTAAAATAGACACTGAAGAAATAGAATTATTCAAGGAAACCATTGAGGCAGATGAAGAAGATGTGTGGATGACAGGAGAATATATGCAATCTAGAGGGACTGAGACTATAGGGGAGTTTGATGGGGTTGATTATGGAAGGGTTATCTCAATGGACACTAAATTATTTTTAGACAAAGGAGATATGGAAGGTGAGGTAGATTCAAAACTAAAACCTCATAATAGGGGCCATCAACAACCACACCCCCATGCTCTCCATCTCAAGATACCATGGTGATAATTTTAAAAAATAATCACTCCAAATATCTTCTCCCAGAGTGTAAATACACAAGTTCCCCACTCTTTGATAACTTCTTCAATTATTACTACTATAATTGATGTAGAAGGAACTAGTGATTCTTTGTATTCTTTAAGCCCAACAAATAAGCCCTAGGTAACCACAATGTAAATTTTTCCAACTACAGTTTAGTTTCCTATGGTTTGAGATTTTTCTCAACCTAGCCAACCTATTATGAGTCCTCTTAATATGGATATTACCATTGGGTTTGTTTACACATATGTCACTAGTTACATGCAAAATTTTCTTAGCACCCTAATGACATACTTATTCTTTAGTAGAACTAGTCCCCAGCCCCCTAGGACATCAAGGAAAGTACATTTTGAAAGTATAGTATCCACCTCAATTTTTTCAATTAATGCCACACCCCCTAGGTTATCTACACAATTTGGAATGCCTATTAGACAAGCTACCTAGATGAAATCCCCTATAATTTTATTACATAAGGTAGCTAGAAAAACTAAGTATATCATTGCTACCCCAACATAGAATAAATTTATTATATGGGGAAAGGCTATACCTCATTTCCCTCAATTGGAGAAAATTTCTCCTATAAAAATTCACCCTCCTAGTCAATCTCCTTTTTCTACTCCATATTCATAGAGCAAGATGGGTAACAAGTTGCATTGAATATCCCATCATGGATTCAACAATTTTAGTAAGAAGAGGCAAATAAACAAGACCAAGTGATTATTGATCAACCAACGATCAAGTTCCATTTTGATAAACAAATAAATACTTTAAGGAAGGTCAAAATTATTGTAGTGGATGTCAAGATATATGGATCAAGTGAATGCACAATTTTGTGTTAGGCATGATTCAAGCATGTGCATAACATAATAAATATAAAAAATGAAATCACATACATGAGAATATTGCATAAACAAGATAAGAGCCAAAACAAATCTTACATTGAACAATGTCTCACCAAGAGATATGTACAAATATGAGTGCATGAGTAACTCCTCCCAAGAAAGGCAATCAGATAGATAATAATAGAAGAGTAACTCCCATACCCAAAATAATTGTTCAAGGGGGTTACTTTCTATTCATTTGGTCAAAATGTAACTCAAAACATACCTAAACAAGCTTATCCATGAAAGTAGGAAAACTCAAACTAAGGGAAAAAATCCCATAATAAATAAATATCAAAAAAAAGAAAACCCATAATCTAACAACCCCCCCAGCCCACACCCCCACCCCCTTAAGCACAACTTAGTTGGGTAGTGTAAAAAAAGGGTCTCAACATCTAGGCCTAATCTAGTACCCAATACAAAGCAATCTCCCATAAATTAGAGAAAAGGAGAAAATCCATAGGAAAAACTTTCCCCCAAAAGAGAGACATAGAAGAAGTGAAGAGGCTAGAAGCCCCCCTATAGATGATGTTGTTGATGATGTAGAATGCACCCCAAGAAGAGCTCATAGATGAATGAAATTACTCTCAGTGAAGGGTTTGATAAAGATATCTACAACCTTCTTTGGAGATTGGAAAAATATCAAGTTGATGACCTGACCATGAATAAACTCCTAAATAAAATTCATGTGAATCTCAACATGTTTGGTCCACTGGTGCTAAACTTAATTCTTGCATATTTTAATGGTACTCTAGTTATCACAAGAGATGATGGTGGGATACCTGAACATAATGCCAAACTTGAATAGAATATCTTAAATCCAAATATCCTCAGTAGTTATGTTAATAACTCCCCTATTCTTTGCCTTTATGGATGATATAATAATAACATTTTACTTCTTTCTAGACCAACTGATAGGATTAGAACCCAAAGAAAAGTTATAACTTGAAGTGGACTTGTGATTTTGAGTATCACCAGCCTAATATAAATCTCTAAAACTAACTAGGTCAACCTCTATGCCAAATCTATAAGATCCCTAAATGTAGTGCAAGATCCTCTTAGATAATTTCTAGTGTAACTCATGGGGTTCTTACTTGAATATGGAGATAAGTCCCACTGCATATGAAATATTAGGCCTGGTATGAGTCAGATAAATGAGGCTACTAAAAACCTATCAATATCGAGTGGTATCAACTAAAGGTGTAGAAAAATCAACCTCAAGTTTGACTCTTAATAGAAAAGGAGTCAAAGATGGCTTATAATCAACCATGTGAAACTGAGCTAAAATATCGAGAGCATACTTGGGTTATGTGAGTGAAATCCCTTAAATTATACTGTAAAATCATGATGTTGAGAAAGTAATGAAAAACTACCCAAGTATGTCATGGTAAATCTATTTTGTAGAGCTATCTTCATCACTGAAATAGATGATGAAGAAATCTTAATGATCAAAATATCATCAACATAAATGACCAATATTAGTAAATAATCATCCTACCACAATAAGTATACATTAGGGTTTGAATGATACCTAGTGAAACCTAGAGTAAGGAGGAAGGAATCCATCTTGGCATACCACGCTCGAGGGCCTTTTTGAGGCCATAGATAGATTTCTTAAGTCTACAAACTAAGGATAAATCCTAAATAAAACTAGGTGGATGTTCCATGTAGATATCCTCCTCAAGGTCTTTATGAATAAATTCACTCTTCACATCCATCTGGTGTATATCCCAACCATGTGTTGCAATTATAGCTAGTGTGAGTCGAATCAAAGTCATATTTTCACAAGTACAAATCTCTCTGAGTAGTTAATGTCAACTACCTATGAAAATACCTTGGAAAACAATTGTGCCTTATACTTATCAACAAACCCATTTTATATAAACTTGGTCTATTATAACCACCTATATTGAACCATCTTCCTTACCATAGGAAGTGAAGTAAAATCCTAAGTATGATTTTTGATCAAGGAAGAATATTATTCATGCATAGCACTATGCCACTCAGGTATGCCTGAATCCTCTCAAAATATCTATGGATCCAAAACTATAGCAAAGATAACATATGGACCACTCTAATAATCTGCCCAAGTATGTTTGTCATATGATGGATCCCCTACCCAAGTGCCTACACTTTGAAGTGTCTGCCTAGCCCAAAGGGGCTTAAATATGGGTGAGTTAGGTATTAACTCCTAATACTCTAAAACATGACTATAGGTGGATGTAGAAGACTCCCCATAACTATCCTCACTATTAGAACTAGAAGAAAAAGTAGACCCTAGATCAGGAACCTACTCTAGATAATCTAAATCAGAAGAAGAATCATCAAGTCTAAGTGAATCCAATGAAAGAGAAGAAGTGTCAAGTGTTGATTCTTTGTAACTCTCCTAAAAGTGAACACTTCTCTATATGAACAACTCATGTGTGATTGGATGTCGAAGGAAGTACCCCTTAACACCATCTAAATAACATACAAAGATGTGAGGCTTAGACTGAGGTTCTATATCTTAGTATATCTTCTTAGATATACATGCCATAACTCAAGACTCAAAAACCTTAAGGTTATCAACATCAAGTTTCCTTCTATGCCAAGCTTCAAATGGTGTTATGCCTTTCAAATCTTTATGAGTAACCATGTTCTGAATATAACTAACATAATTGATGGCTTTGGCCCAATAATAAGGTGCCAAGGACTTAGAGTGAATCAGACAACTAGACATCTCTTTAAAGGATCTTTTATTATGTTTTGAAACTCTATTTTGTGAAGGACTGTAAATAACTATTTGCTACAAATCAATCCTCTCTATGGTGAAAAACTACTCAAATGTGTTGCTGACATATTCACCTCCATTATTAGTTTAAATAACCTTGTTGGATTTTTCATATTGTTTTTCAATAAGTGCCTTGAAGTATTGAAAATATTCAAACACTTCAAACTTTTGCTTAAGAAAGTACCCATGTATATCTTGAGAAATCATCAATGAAAGTGAAAATGTACGTAGCCCTTGTAAAAGATAGAGTGGGAAAAGGCCCAAATACATCACTATGTACTAACTCCAATGATTTTGAAACCCTCCAAGCTTTTCCTTTTTCAAAATTTACTTTGGGATGCTTTCCAAGAGAGCAACCCTCATAAAGTCCCTTAGAGAATTGAACTCAATGCATGCTTATGACCATGTTATTTTTGCTAAGTTGTTCAAGTTAGTGGTAGTTCAAGTGGACAAACCACTCATGCCATAAGTTTTTAAATCCATCTAAATGATTTAACAATGTTGTTAGTGATGAATCAGGTGCAAAATGTGAGAAAGTGTTTAACCAAGCTTGGTGATCTTTCCTACCCATTGCCAATGTAGAATCACTATACAACTCCCTAATGATAATTTAATCTGGTAAAAACTCAACTCTCATGCCTTTATTGATATGAGTGATTTGATACACTGATAGGAGATTGGTTGAAATAGAAGAGACACTTAGAACATTATTTAATATTCCTCCTATTTTAATAGACCCTCTCCCTACATCGGGTACAAAAGTGTCATCACCCAAATTGATAAAAGACATGCTACAAAGATCTAAAGAAGAAAACTCAACTAGTGAAGATATCATATGGTGAGAATCACTCGAGGTAATAACCCATGAAGATATTGAAGCTACAAATATTACAATATCCTTGTACTTTTCTTTCTCTTTCCCCTTGCCCTTTGATTTAGGAAAATCTTGGGTAGTGTTGACCATTTTGACCACAAGTCAAAATGGGTCAACCACCCCTATATTAAAAACTTATATATGGGTCTAATATTTTTTCATATGGTGTTTTATAATTTATTTTATATAATTTAATGCCATTTTAGCCTTGGTCATGGTCTAATTAGTCTATATGTCTTTTTGAGTTACTTACTAGCCATTTAGGGGCCATATATGTAAGTGACATAGTTTTAAAGGTGTAAAAGTGTCCTATTTTTAATTAAAATATCCAAGAGGTCATATTACCTATTAGGAATGTTAGTTTCATTTTAAATTTGAAGGTTCTCCAATTGAAAATCAAGAAATCAACTGAAAAAGGAAGAGTTTGGCACTTATACAACCCATAAGAGAGTGTGGCACATGGAGAAGGTCATGTAGTGACTATTAATCTTCCTCAAACTCATATTATCACTTTAAATTATTTTTAAGTGCTAAAAAGGGTCCAAAACTATTTTACTCCTTCTTCACCCTTCTAGACACACAAAACCAATCAACATGTTTATGCTTGGTACAACAAGTTGGAGAATTTTCAGACCAAACACCTTGAGGGGGTGATAGTACACTTAGATAGATTATTTTACATAAAAATAGTTCAAATATCAGTCAAATATGCTTTATGGATAATCTCTAACAAGTTGACTATGTTTTTATGCTCACTATTTCCCATGCCCTATAGATTTTGCTCTTGTTTTGATGATTTCATATAATAGAATTTATATAATTTATTCTAGAGGACATGGACATATTAACCTCATTTTTTTGATGCTTGTTTTCATGTTTCAAGGTGTTTGGATAAGCCAAGTATCTCAAGTTACAAGAGAAGGCACCATTTTATATTGCAAGAAAGTTTCCATTGTCTGTAGAATATTCATGATTTGGTAGTGACTTCATAGGGTAGTGATAGGCTAATTATCATGTTTCCAATATCTTATTTATCATATAACATTTAAATCTCATTTTACAAAGCAACATTCCATGAGTTTTTAGTCATAAGTACCATACAGTCAGTTTGCTATATGACTACCATACATAATCAGCCAGGTGAGCTGTAAAACACTATGAGACACATCCATGGAGTTGTGATGGAGGTCCTAAAATATTTAACACACTCTCATATCAGTAATAATACATTAAAATTCCTTCACTTGATAAAAAAAGGGTCTGTGATGTCACCCACACAATCATATAACATAGAAATGCACCTATAGGTGCCTACAAAAGGGTCTAAACATTGAAATGGAGTGTAGGAGATTATTTAAAGATTTGAAACATATTGATGTTTAATTTTAAAACCATGAGGGGAAATAAATTGGTTATAAAGGGATATCCTTTTAGTATATTGACTATTTCATGCTCACTGTCTATAAGGCAACTCACATTGCACCTACAAGTATCTCAAGATGAAGTCATGTTGGAATGAGATCCTTGACAATTACTCCAAATCCTTTATAATGATAAGAGTAAATTTGGAAACTTTGAAAAGGCATAGGATTGATCACAAACATATATATCTTGCTCACTGCCTACAATTTTACATTTATTGTTGTACAAAAAAATCTCCACTTACAGGTGGTACCATAGAGAGCTAAGGTGTCACATAGGAGATTATAACAAGCTGAAAATTTCCTTGGATTCCTAGTGTGTTTATTAAATCTTGTAAGAAATATGTGGAATGATAGGTTGGAAAATGGGAGTGAATAACTGATCAAAGGTGAAAAGATTGTGTTTAGGGATCAAAACCCTAAAACACAAAAACATAACACCTAACCATATTGTGGGGATTTTATGACAAAGATACTAAGATATTTAGGGTATATTAATGGTCATAACTTGTAACCTCCACATAGGATTCAAACTTGAAAAAATAAGGGAGTTATTTGGTCATTTAGTTTTTTTGATAGATAAGCCCAAAGATGCACCTTTGACCATTGAATTCAAACATTATCATCTCCAAGAATTGAGCTCCAAGTAGACCTCTTCACTCAAGGATATAAAAATAGACCATGTTTCCATTATTTAATGGATATAAATAGTTTAAAGGATAATCTATGATATAAAGGATCATAAAAATAGGTTGATATGCAATGTTTTGAACCTATTTACACCTACAAGTGTGCCTAATTCCAAAATCATCCACCTACAACTGACTGTTAGCCTCTACCTCATCTATGATAGGGATTTAAGCATGGAATAACCAATTTTGGTTGATGTAAGATGATACAAAATACCTCAAAGGATATTCAAAGGAACATGATAGATATTCCAATGTGAAATCAACACCTATAGGTCCTAATGATTCCAACACAGTCAACTGAAGGTGACTATAGGTAGACAGTAAGATAAACATGGTGTCTAGGTGATGGTCTAGCTTAGGTAAGGTGAGAATAGGTACAAATAATTGATAAATTATATTATAATTTGTCACAAAGGCTCATTAATTTTTTTAAAAGTCTAATCCATATAAATCCACCTACAGAGACCCCCTACAAAGTAAGAAACATAGTCATGAAATACGTAATCTTGACAAATCAAGGTGTATGAAAGGGCATATGGGAGTTTATAATGATAAATATATTGAGATTAACTTAATAATGATAGTATATATAGGCTATTTAAAATGGAAAAAATTAGAGAGAGGACCCTAATGATGCAACAGACAATCCATATGATGAAACCTTGCACATAGTTTGCCTTCTAATATAAAATAAAGGATTGGGAGTGATATGGGGAGCAACATGGGGTTAAAGATTCAAAGTTAATTTTTTATTATAAAGGATTTTTAGTGGTAGATGTGGAAAGGGTTGACTAACGATTTTGTTGAGTAACTACATGCACCACTAATTTGGCTAGGTCCAATTAAACTATACACATAGGTGCACTTATTGTTGGGGACACATTTGGACTTATTGAATAATGAGAAATTGGAGGAATTAGAACATATGGAAAAACCAATATAGGTGTTCTTAAGATCTGTATGGATGTAATGGCTTGAGTAAAGGGAAATAGGGATGTTAGTATATTGTGCATAGACAATATCAGTGGGACTTGGGTGAATTATGAAGGGAGTGAAATAGGAAAGAGGTGAGGCACCGCTTGAGTGGGCCATTATGGGAATGGGAAAATAAGGGGTACTCCATTAACTTATTAAGGTATTATATAATAAGGGGAGGGGATATCCATGGTTGTCATATATTGGTCATGCTTTGGGCTCACCTTAGGGCTTCTGCTGATATCAAACTATAACACCTACATAGTCACTAGTTGAGCAACCAAAACCATGAGAGGTGGTGTAGGTAGATCAAAAGGTCAAGAAGGATAAACACATGGAGGATAAGGGGTTTTTACTACTTGTAATATCCTTATTAAATTTGAGGAGTCAATTAAATTCCTTCCCTAGCCTTAGTCAATGTAGAGGATGCAAGACCACTTTGGTCAGATTGCCCAAAATGAACCTATTTTCCATTCTTAATTATAACCTCGAGTCAAGTGAGCACCTCTTTTTCATAAACATGATTGAGATGGAATTCATCTTCTTTTTTGGGATCTTATAAATAATTTATGTTGATCTAGGCTTGATCCTTCCCTACATGGGCCCTGAGGACAATATAGGGGTCTCAGTCTCTATGTTCTACCCTACCCAGGGAATAATAATCCCTACATGTATCCATATTATATAATAAGGGTATACTCATGTATACATGATGCCTAAATTTGAGTAGTAAGGTTAGGCAAGCCTTATGATAGCGAATGATGTAGTGACCAAATATGTCTTTAAATAATTGATAGGTAATCTCTTGCTCTGTCAATTGGTCTATAAGTTGGTAAGGTAGGAAAAGGAGATATTTGAGGGTACCAACCACTTTAGATGATGGTGTTATCCTTATAGTACTAGTAATAATTTATGGATATGAGAGACTACCTTATTTATTTGGAGAGATGAGGCATGACTACCATGTTGATGGCCATATAGACCACTAAATAGAAAGACTCATAAATATCCTATATGTAATTTTAATAATGGTGACCATATAATTTGTAAAAAACTACATGGACCACTATGTCTCTAGGAACCCATGGTGGAAAGACAAAGGGATTAAACAAGATGGTGTCATAAATTATGTCCACCAACTAGCTCATCATATATAAACATCTAATATTACCTTAACAAAGTTGAAGTTGATCATGACTCCAAGGTCTGGGACCTGATAACCTTTGAGTATTATATGTAGTAGGGGTACCCATAAGATATTTACATGCACATAGTTGGTCACCTTGAACATTTTATCTATTAGAATCATCCCCACTCAAATTCCTTCCTTGAAGGTGTAGATAGTGTAAGAGTTGATGTCTACCTTATTAACCCATTTGCCATATAGGTTTTATATCCTATCCTTAAATACATTATATGTTTTATGAATGTTTGTCTATGCATCAATTATGGCTGCATCATAAGATATTGTGTATGATGGGAGGTTGTAGTAGTCCTTCAAATACACTCGCTAAACTATCTACAATCTAGTACCAGGATCCTATAAAATACACAAAATTGTGAGCACCATCTTTTACTCACTTGGTAGTGAGAAACATTTTATTGAAGAGGTTTGAACAAGGGAATACTTATGGATTGGTTAAAAATCTATGTAAATTGTATTTCTTGTATGCCATGAGGTCATATTTGAACTCGATATCATCATCATTGTCATAGGAGGTAGACTTTGGCACAACTTCAATTTCTTTGAATATGTAATCATAATTCTTGAAGTGGGTTAAGACCTTAGGGAAGGTGGTGTCCCTATATTTTGGCTTAATCTTAGGGTTAGAGGATGAAGCAACCATGGTGGAAAAGGGATATAACTCTGTGAGAGTGAATTCTAAGCAAGGAGAACATGGGGGCACATGAGTTAGCTAGAATTGAGTAGTCAATTCTAAGAATATGGGATAAATAATGGTAAAAATGTTTTTAATTTGGAAATTATAGGGATCCTCAAGGATCTCATGCATTGATGGTGCTTAGCGGTTCACCCAGTGCAAATATAAATTTGAATTGGTGGTTCGACCCTTTCATTTATTTCTTGATCTAGAATCAACCCAAAGATTTTAAATACATGTCACCTACTAGATTTAGATACTAAAAAAGGGAATTTTGAATCATCCAATTAGGGCCTCATTTCTTATTTAGTTAATTCAAAGAGTGTGGTAGGCACATGACTATATTACCCCTATGGTATCTTAGATAACCTTTACCTTATGCCACATGCTCATATGTAATTAGCTTCACCTGTAATAGATACCACATAAGCATGCCCTAATATTTTACATTTACACATTTTAGAGTAGGGATTACCAACTACAAGAATGAGGTGATGCATGACATCCTATGATTAACCTTTTAAATTTGACTATACCTTATTTTGATCACCTAGAGGCATCTTAGGATTCTTTTACCAATTTATATGGAAGGGACACATGGTGTTGTCTGGTATGTCAGGTTCTCTCAGGATCTGATATCTATGATAGGTCTGAGAGACTGACACATTTGATAGCAGGGAAAAATAATTGGTCAAGCTCTCCCAAGCTCTAACATCTTTGAAAGGTCTAAGAAATTAACAACTCTTACAATGGGATCCATGTGGTGTTTTTTTAATTTGTTTGGGATCTGACATCTATGATAGGTCTAGGAGACTAACACATCTAACACTGGGGCAACCTAATTGGTTAGGCTCTCTAGAGCTTTAAAATCTCTTATAGGTCTGGGATATTGATATCTTTGATAGTGGGATCTACATGGAACTTCCTCATTCAATTGTTCTTTTTACATAAATTCATGAAAAAAGAATAAGTAAAAAATTAATCCACATAATCAATTCAAACACTCACATTTCTACCAATGAAGCTTTATGAGGTGCCAATTAGGACTCCAGAAGATTGGCAATTTTAGATACTAAGATTCTAGGAGATTGAGACTCCAATAACCCTAATACAAGTCCAAATCTATGAAAAATAGTTAGCATAATAAAAATACTCTAAGTATGAAATCACTTTGATCTTCTTAGGATGCAACCAAGACTCAACTATGCTTAAATATAAAAATGATATAAGGGTATTTAATCAAATATCAAATTATCATTTCAAGCATGTTATATACTCTAGAAACCAAGTCAAAACATAATATTGAGGACTTTCATAGAAATATTTTGTTCAGAAAGGGACTAAAAAACTTGGGACTTTAAATCGAGCATTTTAATATGGGTCCCCCACTTCTCTGAATAGGGGGGTTGGCCACAATAGAGACATTTTGTAAGAAGTGTGAAAAGAAGTGTTGTATTACCATTTAGGAAGTTGAAACCAACTAAATCATTTATCCTATTTATTATAAATAAAACAATGAAGATACCCTTCTAGACATTTGTTTATTATATCTTTTTTCAATTAGATTAAGGATGATAGGATGAGCTACAAGCCAACTGGGTGCCCAAACATGCAAATATTTTAGTCCAAAAATTACTTGCAAATATGGGATCTAATCACTTATAATTATCTTTGGAGTACCATGTAATTTATGAACTGTAGTAAGAAAATTAGAATTGAATGTACTAGAGATAAATGGTTGTGATAAGGAATAAAAATAAGCATTCTTGGTGAGTCAATCCATAATTACAATGATAACATATTACCCTCAAACCATGGTAACCCAGTAATGAAATCCATGGAAACCTCCTCCCACCTTTGTCTATGGATGGATAAAGGCTACAAAGGACTTGTGGTCTTAATGGTTTCATCTTTGTCCTATTGACATACCATGCATTCGGCCACATATTTTTTGACATTCCCCTTGAGTCCTTCCCAAAAAAATCTTGCTTAATTATATGACATGTTTATAAAAATCCTGAATGACCTATTGGATAGGCATGAATTTCTTGAAGGATTTTATGTTTGAGGAGAAAATGCTTAATAGGTATTATTGATATTTATACCATAATGCATTCCCCTTCCATGCAAAATTTTTTAGACCCTCTAGAACCAGGATGAAAATTTTAAATCAAATCCTGGGTATGCCTATCATTCTCCCATTCTGATCTTACTTCCTCTAGACAATGTGCCTACCAAATGGTCATTGCACATAACCAAGCCTCAAATGATTCATCCCACATAGATAGTACATCTACCAACCCAATCTCTTTTCCTTTCTTATATAATATTTCAAAATCATATCCTAACATTTTAGTCACCTAATTCTAATATTATTTTGATGAAAATCATTGTTCCAAAAAATATTTTAGGTTATCATGATTAGCCTTTCCCTGAAAGTGTCAATCCATAAAATAAGGTCTCCATTATTTAGCTTCATGTAGAATAACCATCATCTCTTTCTCATAGATTGGCTTAAGCCTATTTTCCCCCTTCTATTAATGAATATAAAATTCAAGTGGTATGCCTTCTTACATGAGTACAACCCCCATGTCGTATCTTGATGCATCACATTCAATGATAAAAGTTTTATAAAATTAGGGGTATCCAAAACTAGAGTGGTGCACATATCCATTTTCAGTCCACTGGAATGTGTCTTTATTAAATTAATGTGTGAGTGATGTTTCAATACTACCATGATTTTTGACAAACCCATGATAGTAACATGTTAGGCTTAGAAATACCTAAAGGTTCTTGAGTGTCATGGACATTTTCCACTCAATCATTACTTGGATATTTTTAGGATCAAATTTCACACCTTCATGTGAAACAATATGACCTAAGTACTCCACCTCTCTAATGCCAAATTCACATTCAGATGGTTTATCATAGAGTTGATGTTGTTCCAAAAACAAAAAGCCTATTTCACATTTTTAAAATGGTCTTCCTAATTTTTTTTGTATATGAGGATGCCATAAAAAATACCAACACAAACTTTATTAAAAATGGCCTAAAAATAGTAGTCATCAAACTCTCAAATGTAGATGGTGCATTTATGAAACCAAAAGGCATGATCATAAACTCATAATGGACTTTATGATTTTAAAAATTTGTTTAAGGTATGTCCTATTCACTGATTCGAATTTGATGATACCCAAAGCAAATATCTAATTTAGTAAAATAAACAATGTCATTTAATTCATTTAGAAAATCATCATGTTTTGGAATAGGAAACTTATCTTTGATGGAATACTTATTGATTTTTTTTAGTCTAGGCACATCCTCCAAGTGTCATCTTGGAAGTGGAATACTCACTTTGGTTGTTTCTGATAATTCTTGCCTCCAACATCTCCTATACGATTTTTTCAATTTCACTCTTTTTGGCATAGGGATACCTATATGTTTAGATGTTGGGGGTGTACTACTTGAAAGTATTTTGATGGCATGATCATTCTCTACTTGGTCGAAGTCCTTTTGGCATGGCACTAAAAATAATATAATGTTCATCTAGTACCAGTTTTAAATCAATATGTGTAGACTCCTCGGTTGGTTTAACTTATATGGAAAACAATCACATAATAAATCCTTTAGCACATTTTCCAGGCATCTTCATCATCTGGTGAGAACTAACCAATTGTGGAGATTTAGAATGTAAACCACATTGTTTCAATGACCTACCTTCTGAATGAAATCACATGAGCAATTCTTGGATATTCATCTCAATTATCCCAAAAGTGATGAGCCATTGCACTCCCAAAATAATGTAAGCCTCACCCATGGGAATAGTAAATATAGGATAATCTAATAGGTAGTCTCCTATTACAAGCTTAATACTATGTAATTTTATAGAATACTTTATTGTACCACCATCTACAATCATGACTTGAAATTTTATATTTGAATAAATGAAATAGTTCAAATGAGTAGCCAACTTATTATTGATGAAGTTGTGTGTAATCCTAGAGTCAATCAACATAGTCACCTTCTATTTATTAAGGAAACCCACCACCTTAAGAGTTTTAGGAGTACTAATACCTAGAAGTGCATGATATGAAATAGTAGGTTGAGAATCTTCATATTCATCTTTGGGTTATTCTAAAATTGCACTAGATGCCTCATCATATTCTTCATTCTCATTGGCACCTTCAATGTAAAATAAATTTTTAGCACATCTATGTCCTTTTCTCCATTTTCTATCACAAACGAAACATAACCCTTTTTCACATTTCTCTTCAATTTTTTGAAGGGTCAATCTTGTAGGCTAAGGAAATGATGGGGATAAAAAATTACATTCACAAACATTATCAAAAGGTCTTCATTTGAATAGATATTTTTCCTCTACCATGCATACCATTGGTATAGATTTAGATACTAAAATGAGACTAAACATGTGAAAGTCCATTTAGATTATATCTTTGAGACCACCCAAGAATAAGTTAGTCAATTTTTCCCTTTTAACGCCATCCACATGTAAGGAGAGATTCTAGAATCAATTAATATAATCTTCACAATCCCTATTTGATGCAGTTTAGATAGTTGACTAAAGTAATTTTATGAAACATTATTATGATAGTGGTGTTATTGCATGCAGAACATGCCCTCATTCTTCCAAGAATGAGGGAATGTCTCTCTTTTTCCCCTTTTATTTTGCTCTCACTTTCACTTATAGTTTATTGGTCTCAGCACCATAAGTTGACTTGGTAGCCTATATTAGTTTGCATGTTGAACTACGACTTGAAACCACTACCATTGGAAAGACCATGTCTATGTGATAAATTTTCATATACAACACTTGGTCCTAAAACATAGTTTTAATATCCTTTTTATAGTGCAGGAGTTAGGACCCTATTCTACATGTTGTTTGTTCATCTCTCTTGAGTTGTCTCAGGGGTTATTTTTAATTTGCATTCCATTTTAATTTCTAAAAAACCTTCCATCTCTGAGAGCATGTTTGTGTGAGAAATTTTCATGTTTTAGCCTTTGCTTGAAAATGTCTTCTTATCCCCTTTAGAAGCTATTAGATGTTTACCCCTATAATGTATTCTAACCATAATGAATTCTAACTATAATGAAATCCAATTGCATTGAAGCCATCAAGATCCAATGGCTGAATTATAGTCATCAAGTTCTAATGATTGCAGTGTAACCATCAGGTTCTGATGACTATAATGTATTCCAAAAAACCCAACACATCTAGGCATTGGGTTGTTTAAATGACCATAACTTTTAAACCATGGATAAGATTTTTAAATTGTTTAATGCATTGGTTAATATGGAAATAAATTGACCTCATTTTAATATAACTTATTTTATTGAAGGATGAACTAATATGATTTAATGGGATTTTTCCTATACCTATTCTTTTTTCTCTCACCATCACATAGATCAAGTCTAAGGGAAGGTTTTTCATTTATAACTCTTGGTCTGTAAGTGTGTTTTGCCTCTCTTTTTTCCATGTAATATTTTTGGAAGTCCCATGCAAGTCTTAAGGTTTTAATAAAGCATTATAATAGTCATAATATGATGCCTACACTACAAGCATCAAAACCTGACAATTGTAGTGTAACCCCAAAGTATTGACATGGTTTGATAGGGTATGAGGTTTTTACCCATAACTTTTGAACATGAGATTCATTTTTTAAACCACTTTGTGAATTAGAAAGGTGATTTTGATACACACATCATGGTATAATTTTTTTTATGATATGATTTTACAATCAATAGGTGTGATAATTTTTATATCCTTGTTCCTATATATCTCCCCCTTGTGAAGATTGGGTCTTGCCAAGGGTTTTTCGTGTTTGGCACTTTGTCCTAAGGAAAAAAATTGACCTCATTTTGTAGTGTCAAGGTTATAAACCTCCCATACATGTGTCAATATTTTAGGGCTGCATTTCAACTTTCAAACTCTAACACCTACACTATAGGCATCATGACTTGAAAGCTATAGTGCAACCCCAAAACCTCAACACCTTTAGATAGGGGGTCAGTTTTTTGGTCATAAATTTTGATCCTCTTATTAGATTTGAAAACCATTGGATGTATTAAAAATATGGTTTCCATGCAGACATTTTTATGTAATTATTTTCTTGGGAGGATTTGTTAACCATATTTATGGCCATAATTCTAACCATGTTTTATTTTTTGCCTTGGTAAAGTACACTTAAAAGACCCAAAATTTCTCCATTTTGAAAAGTGACTTGTTTTTTGTTTTGTGTAGGTGGTGAATAGTAAAAGTGTCACAACAAGGATCAAAATTTTCATGAAAATAGGTTTTTGAGAATTAATGGAGGTCATTGAGCATTTTGGGGGGAAAATCTTCCCCTTGAAGACTATAGTTTCTATATAATGAAGGAATTTTATTGTTAAAATGTTGGCTTTTATTTTTCCCAAATATATTATAGAGCCATTCCCTTTTATTTTTCATGTAAGTTACTATTTTAGTAGCTTAATCTCTCCCTCATCTTATAACCCTGCTGTTACATTGGCAAAATTTAGATGTATTTGATTGTAATCAACTCAAACATTATTATCAACATGAAAATCTTGATTTATATAAGATTGTCGAGGTTTATTGGTGATATACACATGTGAATGGTTGTTATTTAATTTCCTCCCATCCTCTCTCTCTCTCTCTCTCTATATATATATATATATATATATGATTGCATCATTCACATGGTGATTGTGTATCAGTTAGTCACACAATAGATTGATTTCTGAGTGTTTTATTTAATTTGTGACTTTTAAATTTATTCTACTTATCACATGATTTTATTTTCTTTCCTCTCCCTTATATTTTATTATTTTTATCAGTCGATTAGATTAAGAACCTATGAATCTAATTTGCTTAAACATATATCTTGATTTTAGTATTTGTTTTCATTATTATTATCTTATTATTGAATGATTAAAACCAATGGAATGAACATTGAAATTAGTTGTAAACACATTATGGAAAAGCCTAAATACAATTTTGTTGGACATATTGAATGAATGCATGTTTTATTATTTTTGATATATACACAAACCCATAAAAATGGGATAATAAACACATATTACTCACTAAACTATTCAAACACCCACATATCATTGGAACTAAGTTTTAGATTTGAACTAGCAAAGACCCCTTGAATAGAATGGTAACAATGAGCCACTCAATGAAGATTAGTGTGCATAGACCAAGTAGATATAAACCATGGGGAGATTCCCCCAAAATATCTTTTCAAGAGAAGAAATTCATGAGATGAGCCTAGAATGTTAACATGTGCCAAAATGCATGTCAACAAAAATGGTGCTAGAAGGAGGGCTAATAAACCTAAAACTAAAATTTTAGTAAAAGATTTTAAACTTGAACACTTAGGATCATTGCCCACATTCGAGTAGTTTGAAATATAAACTAGAAAGAAGATAGATAACCCTGAGATCAAAATTTTTAGGGCCTAATTTTGAGTTGTTAGAATTCACTGAACATAAAAAACCAAGGGTAAATAAAGGAACATGAAAAACATGAAAAATCCACTCAGTTAATAGCTCACCTATTCTTGTAACCCTATTTATTAATCATTGTATGGCCCTTGAAATCCCACCAATGGTAGATAATCCTACTTGGCTTGGTGGATGTGAATGCCTTTTGAATGTCCAAAGGCTTTCCCATGATTTACATAATAATATAGATAAATTATGTCCAAAATATACACTTAAGTGGATTCAAACAATTGAGGAGTATATTCAGGCATTTAAAGATGATTTGATCTGAATGTAAATACAACATGAGGATGTGGATTGTCACCTATTTCCTTACTCCTTGGGAGAGTTCTCCTATGATTTATATCTTGGGATACTAAATACATCTATCATTTCTTGAATGATTTAGAAAATATTTTTATTAACCACTTATGGATGCCCATTGATTTGATTATCCTATATTATCACTTTACAACTGTTTGTAGAGAGTTAAATGAGCCTATGAGTATTTTCAATGCACACTTCCATAAGTTTTATTAGAGGATAAATGACTCATGCACTCAAACTAAAATAGTTATCATACAAAAATTCCTAAGGTATTTACACTCTATGACATCCATATTCTTCAAAAGAACCCTAACATCCCTCTTATCATTGTCCTTGGCTTACAATGAGGCTATAAGCATTGAACAACAAATGGTTCCATAAGGTTATGGAATGGATCTTTTTCATTCACTAGGTCAAATAGGTTCTTATAATCAATCCTAATTATTAATCATTCTCTTTAGCACCATACATCATGGATGAATCCAATCTTGAGTGCCTTGTATGTAAGCCCAAATTTGGTTTATAATTTAATACCAATGAACTAAATGCCTAAAAGGCTACTTTATACACCTCATAATCACATTTTACCTTGACCAAACAACCAAAAAAAAAATCTTGTTGCATATAAAAATACTATTTCCATGCCTAACAATAGCAGTTACACTACTTATATTAGCAGTTAATAGGCTATCCCACCATTTCTAATCAATCAGACACCTATCAACACTATTCAAAATCAAGAACACCTTGTTATCCCTATATTTGTAAACATTAGTTCACTTGTGGTAAATCCAAAACCACAAGCAATAAATCCATAAAATACTGGTGTGAACCCCAAGTATCCAATTTGTAGTAGATGGTTCAAAGGTTGAAAAATGACATAATCAATTTGCATAGATAAGTGCTATAAAATATTAATCAGCATGTAAATAATCCATCACCAAGTAGAAATTTCAACTTCCAAAAAACTAATAGACAATGGATCATGAGACCAAACAATAGAGGTGTACCTATCCCATTAGACAACAAAGACAACAACAACAACAACAACAACAACAACAACAAAAACAACAACAACAACAACAACAACAACAACAACAACAATAATAATAAAAGTGATTCCAATGTAGTGAATTTGGCTGATTTAGAACTATTCACCTAGTTCAGGATACACAATACAGTGGACCACACTAAAATTATTTATGCATATTTCATTTTTGCCTTGAACATGTCCTAAAAATATATGGATAACATAGAATTAGTCCCCACACATGATAACAACTCTAACCAAGGTGGAGGTAACCCTGGAACAACTCTAATCTTGGAGACTTACGAGTTTTTGTTTGAGAGTGACAATGAGCCTGAGGACAACCTAGATGAGGTTCACATATTTAAATAGTTTCAAAGGGGAAATAATTATTATTTGAGGAGAAAATTTAAAACTCCATTAACCATTTCTACTCCTCCTAACAAAATTCAAGTTCTACCTGATGATAACTCAAAAAATAATCTATTTCCCCTATAGAACCCACTACATCCTATTAGCCCATGAATAATTCCACACCTCCACAAAGTGATAAACTAGTGGAGCCCAATAAACATGGATACATCATTATTGATGACTTGAATAAAACTAAGGCCAATATCATAATGTTTGACTTTCTTTAAATATCTAACCAAAAATAAATGTTGCTATAAGAATTATCTAATCCTAAAGGGAAATAAACTAATAGAATGGATAATGCCCACATACTAATCTATAAAGAGAAAAATGAAACCCCTCCTTACCTCCTAACAATACACATTTTTGGTAAAATCTTTCACAAAATTTTAGTGGATTCAAGCGCTTTTTAAATGTGATGCCCTATACCATCTGCCAACAGTTGGGTCTAACACCTAAAAAATCAAATAAGAAGTTGGTTCAATTGGACAACTTAGAGGTCAAGTTTTTTGGTGAGATAAACCACATTCATGTGTAGTTGACCTTAGATCCAAGGGTATAATGGTTTATTGAAATTTAGGTAGTAGATATACCAGATGCTTATGGCATGCTTCTAAGCAGAGATTGATCCAAAATGGTTATATGGCAACATATTTCTCTCACATATGGCTCCCATGGAGAGGCATCCCTAATCAAATCATAATTGAACATGAGCCCAAGATGACTCATATGATAATAGAATATAAAAAAATGAATGAGATCTTATTTTAAGAATCAAATCTCAAAGTGTATGCACTTGAGAAAGAGGCAATAACCTATAGTAAATTTTCTATTAACATGTTATCCACACAATATCCACACAAGAAAGTTTAGAAATTAAAGAACTAGATCAACTAGATGAGGATGATTTCCTCTATACACCTAAAATAAATTTATTTCCTAGTGCTCCCACACTATAGTAGTAGGTGAAACCAATTGATCTAAGTGAAAAATAAGGCTATAAGCAAATATTAACAACATTGGGGATGGATGAGTCAGAAATCAACAAGCTTAATGAGATTTGTCCAAGCAAAGTTAAGGAATTTGTGAGCTCCTTTGATGAGGAAGTAATTATTCCAGACAACCCTATACTCACTTTAGCCACTAAGGACTTGGATAGAAGGTTCGTGTCATCTAAAAAATAAGATGCATTCACACTAGACATTGATAAATTTAATGAATAAATTAATGTTGCATCAACACCAGTACTTCAGAATCCTACACATATAGCTAAAAACCATTAGTGGATACTAAAATTTGATGGTTCTAAATCCAAGAGTGGATGTGGAGCCAATATTTAGTTCATAAATATGAGGTAAGTCCTATTTGCTTACATTATTCCTATAATTCGATCACATGAACAACATATCTCAGTATAAGGCACTAGTTCATGGGCTCTAATTTGCATTAAAGAATAAAGTTAAGAACCTCAAAGTACTTGGTGATTCTGAACTGGTGGTTAAATAGGTTAGAATATAGTATGCTTGTAATGACAAATGTTTGTCTAGGTACTAAAACTAAGTGTGTAATTTAATAAAATACTTTGATGCATTCAATATTTATCTTATCGAATAAATTACATAGTGGATGCATTGGCTACAACTATGAGTACTTTAGAACTTATAACTGACTCCAAGTTGAGAAGGCTCTTTTTGGAGTTAGTCTCAACTCCTTGCATTCTCACTAACATCCAAAAATTCCAAGTATTCAATTATAATCAACACATAATTGAATTCATCACCAACATAAACATGTTTGAAGCATAGATTATAGATGAAGACGATAGAAAAGAGTTTGAACCGAATGAGGAAAAGGGGTACTCAATATAAAAACAAATAGTATACCCAATGACATGGGATGACTAGAATGTCTATTATACATAGATTACCAGGGTGAGAAAGATAAATTAGCCCCCACTAAAGGTATGTTGCACCAACATTGCAATCTAGGAAATGCCAATGAGTCAAAGAACATGCTCCTAGGCACAACCTGTACTAAATAAGAAGACCAAGACTTTGTTCAAGATTTAAAGGACTTTAAGGATGTTATATCATGGATTTATGAGGACTTAAATATGTTTAACATGTCTATTCTCATGCATACCATTCCTATCAAGCTAGGGGTCAAACCATTTCATCAAAATCAAAGACCAATCAATCTACTATAAGAACCAATGATATTTAAAGAGGTGCAAAAATTGCTCCAAGCAAGGATAATTTTCCCTGTTAGACACTCCACATGGGTAGACAATTTGGTGTTGATTATAAATAAAATTAGAGAGATAAGGTTATGTGTTGAATTCTATAACTTGAACAAGGCCTCAAATAAAGATAATTATTTACTTCCTTCAATAGATGAAGTTCTACAAATAGTGAATGACTTACAAATGATGTCATTCTTAGATGAGTACTTATGGTATAATCAGGTGGTGGTTAATTCTAAATATTAGATTAAGACAACATTTACAATTAAGTGGGGTAAATTCACATACAAGAGGATGCCATTTGACTTGATCAACATGGGTACCACCTTTCAACATGCCATGGATATTGCATTCAAGGATTTTATAGGTAAATGCATAGTAATATACATGAATGACTTAACTATCTTTTCTAAGGACATAAAACACCATGCCAAGGATTTGAGAGTAGTCCTACAAAGATACAAAGACCATAGAATCTCCTTGAACCTAAAAAAATGCTTCTTTGGGGTTACAAAGGGTAACTTATTGGGCCACATCATTTCAAAATTAGGCATATCAATAGATCCTAAAATATTAGAGGCAATTCTAAAAATTCCATTTCCTAGTAGTAGAAAAGAGTTGAAGTCATTCTTTTGCAAGATCAAATTCATCATGAAGTTTATTTTAGGTATTGCAGAGATAGTCCAACCATTAAATAACATGTTGAATAAGGATGTAAATATTTAATGGATGGATGAAGCACAAAAAACTTTCACTCAGATCAAGAAAACAATTATAAATACATTAGTACTAATTAGTCCTGATCATACACATCCATTCTATATCTACTCATTTACCTTAGAATACTCAAGTGAATTTTACTTAACATAGAAGTGAGAATTTGGAGATGTGAGACATGTATTATTCATGATTTATCTCTAAAATGCTTAATTGGAGTGTATGACTATAGAAAAGCAAACATTTTCCTTGATTAAATCTATCAAAAAATTCAAACACTACATTCTCTATAGAAATGTGTTTGCAATGGTGCCTAACCCAACAATAAAGGCTATGCTAATGAAAAATGAGTTAGATGAGTGAAGGTAAAAATGGATGACCATTATCTATGAGTTTGACCTAGAGCTACAACCAATGAAAATTTTAAGAGGTCAATGGCTTAGTAAGGCCATAGCTGATGTAGACCTGTAGATTGTTTGCTAGTAATGCACAGTGCAAATTATTACTAATGATGATTGGTATCAAGATGTGGTCTATTATTTGATCAATAATGAGTGCCCAAATCACCTAAATTCAACTCAAATAAGATATTTATTCCTATAAAACAAGAAATTCATGATCAAATTATGCATTATATATAGAAGGAATTATAGAAAAACATTTTTGGCCACATTCATGTCTAAATGGACTTCATACTAATTTCTACAAAACTATGCAAATTAAGCCTAAAAATCACTAAACATCCCAAATTTGTCCACTAATTAGATGTAAGTTATTTTAATTGCATAAAAACATCCCTAACTAGGTTACGACCTAACAAACTGACATTTTTGACCAATTAAGCGGGGCAAATAACCCAATTCTTGAAATGACCAAAAGCTTAAGCATAATTGATTAACCAAGTAAATCAAATTAAATGTTTAGTTAAATAATCCATGTTGAATAATTGAATTTATAATTTTCAAAAATCAAAATTCAGCAAATATCAAGGGAAATGAGGTCATGATGATGTCATCATCCTCAAAGTCAAGCATTATAAAATATCAATATAAATGTCCTTAAAATCAAAAATGTTGAGCCATACATCCATAAATGCATAATTAAGGACATTATTTATTGCATTTAGACTCCCAAGCCTAAACCAAGGTTAGCTTAAACCTAATCATACCGAGGTTGGGGTTAGTTTGAAACCCATAAATACAAGGTCTCACACTCACTTCTAGCAAGTTCTTTTATGCCAAACTTATAATTCCAAATTGATGAAGAGAGAGCTTCATTGTTAATACATGTCAAATCCAAAACCATAGTGAATAAAGGGGAGGCTTTTCCCACAAAGAAATAATGTCGATGAAGACTCCATTTGGACACAAATTGATCACAAGCCAACTTTATGCTGACAAGCAAGCTCTTATTGAAAGGAAGGTGAAGGTAAGTTTTCCTTTGTTTTCTCATTCTATTGGGTTTGATTTTATTATTCACTCCCCCAAGTATCTAATCTTGGGAATGTTTTATCTTAAGCTTGTTTTTATGTTTATTCTACTAACAAGTGACTAATGCATTTTTACCTTGGATTCCTATTCATACATAATGGCACACACGGTGGAACCACACACCCCACACTCATCATAAGAGAATTTTTAGACCTCTTAGGAGACTTGAAAAACTCATTTTAGACCTTATAATTATAATTTTATTTCAAATTCCCATGTTTTTTATTTACTATTAATCGACGACTTTAACCCAAAATATTGACGAATTCACTAGTTTTCTTTATTCTATGCATTACTACATTTTTAAAGGATATGAGTGACTTCTCTATGTCACTCAGAATCAGTTACTTTACCATGTAATAATTTGTTTTGTATTTGATAACTTCACTACTTTTTTTATAAAAAAAGTGACATTTATAATTGAAATTGGTGAATTTGTGCCTACTAATTAGTGACTTTTCCAAGTTATGTGTTACAGGAAAACGACTTCTCCATGTATGGTAAACGATGACTTTACTCTGAGGCCAAAACGTGAGACCTTAAAAGTTTGAATTTTTTCTTTGTTAAGGAAATATGAAGAAACATAAATCAATCCTATAATACTTTTTATAGGGAATTAAATAAAATATAAGAGGTTTTACATGCTAAAAAAGTCATTTCACATGTCTTTTGGTGCTTAAAACACTTGTGCAAATAACTTTTTGTCATTTCAAAGTTACAACAAAGGCCAAATGTCAATCACACTTAAAATAGGTGTTTAAAAACAAAAATCACATCTAGACTTAGAGATAATAAGATAACTTTGATTTTTTTTCTTCTTTTTCCAACATTTAGTTTCATTTCTTAAAGTAGTTTCATTTTAGTAAAGCCTTATGCATATACTCTTCCCTTGTCCCTGTTGATTATTTTGATCACAATCCAAAATAAGGTCAACCCCATATAGTCAAAAACTTGTATAGGGACTTATTAGGGTCCTATAGGTTGTGTCATAGTCCTAGATAAGGGTTAGATAATATGTCATTACCTTGATTACACCTATCCTAGCTCTTTATGTCATTCCTAGCCTCATAGGGTCATATTTGAGCTATTTGTGAGGGTTATATAGTTTCAATTGATGTAAAAGTGTTATTAACTATTCATAAACATCAAATATGTCATATTACATGTCAATAATGTCAATCATATCTAAATCATGTAGGTTCCTAACTAAAACTAAGAAAATAGTGAGAAAAGAAGGAGTTTTGGTAGTTGTATGACCTAAAGAGGAGAGTGGAACATGGGAAAAGCTTCTATAATGTATATTTTAATTATATGAATTAATTTACATGATTTATATGCTTTGGAAGTATCAAGAATGGCTAAAAACCATTCTACTCCTCCATCACTCCACTATACAATTAAAATTAGTCAATAGGTCTTCTAATGGTACAACCAGTAGGAGAAGTTTCAGGTCAAATTATATTGGTGGTAGATATTGAACTTATTAAACTCAAATTTCATGGTATTATTTCTAAGATTGGTCACTTATGCTTTATGAACCATGCTTAAGAATTTGACTATCTTTTTCTACATACTAATCCCCACACCCTATAGGTTTTCTCCTTTTCTCAGTTGTTCTATAGAAACCACTTGTTTATCATCTTTATTTTCATGTTTAAATATGAATTTATGAGCACAACATCTCAAGTTGTAGGTTGAGACCTTTATTGCTAATTGTAGGCATGATCCACCAATTGTAGAAGTTCTTATCCTTGTAATGGTTTTAGAGGAAGGTGTTATGTTTTGTATCATGTTTACCATGTGTTTTTAATATTATATTCTTCCAAAATTAGTCTTAAAGGAGATCATCAATAGAGTTACAGTCAACCTCCAACACAGTCAGACCTTCCTACATGATTATCATACACAGTCAACTGAGTGAGATGTTTTGAAGTGTTGAGAATGTTCATGGAGATGTAATGAATTTTTTAAAGATTTTAGACACACTCTTGAATAATAAAAATCAAGTTAAACTACTCCAATGACATGTGATGGCATGTGATAGTTAGTTCTCTAATACACATTGTCTTACACCATTAATGTGCATCTACAGGTGCCTCACAAGAGAATAAACATGTTGTAAGGAAGCATTTGATTTATTTTAAGTCATTATAGGTATATAATATAAATTTGAATAATTTAATGGGAACTAGGGTTGGTTATTGAATCAACATACTATGCACACTTCCCATGTCTCACTCTCATTGCCCTATGACACACCTGCACATGCACCTACAGGTCTCCACAGAGATCAAGGAAGATTGAATATTAAGGTTGAAACTTGTTTGGATCTTTGTTAAGGTATTAAAGTGTTAAGGGTGACATGAAAATCCTTTTAAATCATGGAGTGACAATTAGTCTTAATAATAATGCTCACAACATTGATAAATGAATTCATGGACACATTACCTTAATCCCTCTGAAATAGAGCCTTGAACATATTTGGTCCCATCATGGAATAGGTGATATGAGGTATAGACAGATCCAAATGAATTTATATTGTAGTCAAAATTTAGGGGTAAAATTTTTTTAAAGGAAGAGATTTTTCATCAAAATAGCATGATGTTTTAAAGCCTCTATTCCATACAATCTTTCACTATAAGTTTTTAATGTTTTCTACACTAGCTTGAGCTTTCAAAGTGACCTCATAGTCCAAGGTGATAATACAAGAACTTGTCCTCATGGTAAAGGACCTTATTGAAGAATTAATAGTGATAATATCTCAAGTAAAAAGTGAAGGAGTTGAGACTTAAGGTTTACATTCAAACTACCACCTATAGTAGCTGTGCTTCCTTCAAGATGAACATCTATAATTGAATATAGAATGGAACATGTGATGGTTTAACACTCTAAATATTGATTGAAATCCAATGCATACTATGGATGTGAATATATAATAAGGGATATTAGATACATTTTAAAGGTTCTAATCCATAATTATACCATGACTAAATCATGAATGACCACCTACATGTGTACTTTTGCCTCAAAAGGGTCACTTACAATCAATTGAAGGATAATAATGTATTAGCATATGAAATTTTGGTATTATCACATGTTTTTAAGCACAAATTGAGTTCAATGAGTTGTAAGTGATCTTTAAATAATTCCAGAATGCCTTAAATAAATTCACAAGGTTTAATAGTACCATACACACCTACAAGTGTCACTTTTTAGACAAGAAAACATAGTCACAATTGACTGCCAACTAAGCATCTCTAAATGGAGGGTCTACCTTGAAGAATATAGTAGAGGATTGAAGGAATATAAAGTTTAGAGTATATTGAAAACAATAATTATCATCTCATTATTCTCAAGACAATATAAAATATGGCCAAATTTGGTTTTCATGAAACCTATAGTCAACATACAAATTATTGCACAGTCAATGCCTCAAGAGTCTATCTTGGAGTTTTTTGAGGTTTGGAGGTGATAAAAATATGATCCACACCTAATATTTTATACATAAGGTTATAAATACCTTCATTTATTCATATTATCTGAGGCAATAGGGGAAGTGTCATTTATTCCATCTTAGATAAAGGGCACTCACAAGAATATAGAAAATACAAGTTTAGTGAACAATGGAGAAGAAGGTGAGTTGAGGACTGTAAAAACCTTTAAAAAGGTTTTATTAATCTGAGTTAGACATAGAAAAAACATCTAATGTAACCCATAAGTACAAGAACATGATAGGGTTTCCTAAAATACAGTCAAGCCCACTAGGCCTACACTAAATCTAGAGCCCTCAAGGGGGATATAATCCCACTTATAGAATTAGATGAGTCTTAAAACATAATTTATGAATTTAAAATGAGGTTATAATATGTGTCAAAGCCTTTATATTTCATAGGATACCATATATGAGTCATTTCTTAGCTTGATAACATGACATCTTGTGCAAAATGAAAAGAAAAGCTCAAGAAGGTAGGTTGGAAGCTCACAAGTATATGGACATCTAGAATGGATGCTTGAGGAGTAGGGAGATGTTTAATAGGGTCACAATCAAGGTTATAGTGGAATTTATTGGAGGAATGAATGTTAGGACTATATGAACAATCCTTAAGAGCTAAAACATCTCAAAACCCTCCAAAACTCTTATTAATGACTCGATGGATAAGAGGTGGATATAAATGCATAAAAGGGGGATATTTTGGGTAGTAAAGTGATTGGGACTTTTATAGGACTCTAAAGGGCACCTTCCCATCATACTGAGTTGTACCCTATTTGTATGAACATGGTACAAAATTGTTTTTTGATATATTTGTGTGTTATGCAGGTAAAAATGGTTCTCAAGAGATGTAGATCATTTTGGGAGAAATATTGGGACCTAATATAACATCAAAAGTCCATTTATTTCATTATCTAAGTTCATAAGTGCCTATGCTAACAATTTCATCTCACCTAGTCCAAATTGGCATAGTGAGCAAAGAAGAGTGATCACCAAAAAAGAAGATTAAAAATTAAATTGGGAGGAATTTTAAGGTCTACTTGATGAATATAAAGTAATGAGGAATATTTATAGGTGTCACATCACCTTTTTTATGGATTGGATTGGAAAAGTAAAGACCATATTGGTGCCAAAAGTAAAGGGTGAGTGAAAGAAGAGTGATTGTGACTACAGGTAGTGAGAACACTTGGTTAGAATAATATTTATGATTAGGAACACATCCAATGTATGTTGGAGTATGTTTATAACCCCTCCCTCATAGTGAAATGATCTCATTTATCTCTAGTATATTATGTAGCATTCAAGGAAGGCCACATGATGAAATCAATTTCTAGTCAAGCAATTGAAGAGACCTACACCACATTTGAGGAGCTTCATGCCTTTGAGGGACATTTATCCAAGTAGAACTTACATGGTATATTATATATTACTTTATCATGTAGATTTAACTCATTATCTCATCTTGACACATGTTCTAGTGAATCTTGGACTTCATTCTCTTCTCCCCTCTCTCACATTCTATAAGTACTAACCTTTTTGGCTCTTATAGATAATTCGACACCAAGTATGGTGAAGCCCTATTGGTCTAATGTTGTAATTTAACTTTTAAAAATAAATATTATATATTTTGAGTTCATATATCATCTTTTCAAAGTGTTTGGAGATATGTATAGTGAATAGCTAAGTGATATTCATTTATCCTTGCTTTCTCTCAATCCTTCCATGTTTGATGTAAGTTGTTCTACTCTAGCAGGTCAAATAAAGTGTTTTCAAGTGTATGGGTCTATTTTTAAGTGTAAAAGTAGCCTTAGTGTCTAAAACTGATATATATTTCAATTACCTTGGATATTCTTAATACATATCACCTCCATATTGAAATACTAATGTTAAAGCATTCTAGGACTTTGAAGCTAGTGTTGTAGGTCTTGTTTCTTAGTGAAAGAAGTATTATTGTATTGTGGAAATCATTATAGTGTATCACCCCTTTAGATTAATTTCATTTCATTCATAATTATACCCATTTTCCCATAAGAAAATAGTTAGTTTAGGTGATAACCACTTCAAGGTAAATTCAGGGAGTGAGACCTTAAACCTAGAGGTCTACTTCTATTATAGGTAAAGCCACATACCTAGAAGCATTCCCATGTTACCCAAATCAGGGGGAAGCTTGAATAAACTCCTCTAGGGTGAAATATTTGGTGATAAAAGTCCTATTTAGGGATCTTGGGTGACCAAAAATACATTTTTTTACTTTTTTTATTGAGTCAAACATGAATAAATGTTGTGTATGCTCTCCCCTTGTTCCTAGGGACTTAGGTGACATATAAACGACCTAGTTCTTCCTTAATTTTTATTTTATTATGGTTTGTTAGTGGGAGTTCATCATCTCATTATATATTCTTGAGGTGGACATTTACCTAGGTTTTCATCTCCCAATATTGTTCAAACTCCACTTATCTGATAGGGTATATAGATTGAGTATGATAAATGGATGAGATAGTGTTTGATTGGTTAACCTAATCAGATGGAAGAGGAATCAGATTAAGTGGTAGCCTAGAAATCAAACTTCACTAAGTATTACGTGGCTAAATTCATTATTCAAAGGATAGAAACCTTTCATAACAAGATAGGTGGTTTGAATCCATTGATAGATATTTATTGTGCCCAAGTAGTTTTAGGTATTTGTGGACCATCTAGATAAGCCAAGTTAAAAAATTGTATTAATTGACCTAACTTGCCATGGATTATCCTACCAAATGTTGAGTTGCTTTAACACTCTAAGTTCCTTACCATGTATCATTTCTTGAGATATAGAGGGGGGATTTAAAAACTCCACCGACATGTGCTCTTTATTTTTAGATTAAAACTAAATTACTTTCAAGACTGGTATATTGATGGAAGCTTTGGTGGATACTATGTACACCTCATATTATTTTTATCAGAGGAGCATGCACTTAGGTGCTACTTCTTTTTTAACTTGTATTATTTGAGTATAAAATCACTTTTCCAAATCAAATTAATTAAAACATAAAACAAACACATGTTACACACACCACTTTGCACAAAGAAGTATTATGCTGCTAAAGTTATTCTAAACTATTTTTTGTGTTCAAAAAATATCAAAACCATTTATAACCTTTGTTTCTAAATAGTGTTATTATGCTGGTCGTTTTTACCCAGATTAGTTGGAGTTATCCTTGACCAAGTTTCAAACATCCTAAAATTGTGAAGCTAATTTCAAATTTGGCATGGTTATTCCATTCACATAGACTTACGACCCTTTTACCAATAGTTAATTTACCTTCTCAAACCAATTCTAAAACCCACTTCCAAGTATAGATATAAGTACAACTATTTTACATTTGATTATTGCTTACCACTTGGGATTGAATGTTTTAATTTTTGCACTTAGTTTATGATACTTGAGTTGGATTTCCAATTGGTTTAGAGACATTTGCCTAGAACAAATTCAAACCTTCATTTTATTATTGTAAGTTCCTTTTAGACCAAGTTCACTTTTGACCTATTTTCCATGTTTACCTCAACCAAGTGCACTTTTTATTTCAGACTAATTGCCTTAGATTTTAAGTTTCATGCCTAGATTGAGTTCATTTCCAAGGGTAGATTTATGAAATTTCCCAAGGACATAACACAATTTAATTCTTAGATATAGACCAAGGTTGTTTTGCCTTTAGATAATTCAAGACCTTTGTCAAAGATCAGTTTCACATTTTCATTCCAAATTTTCCTTATACTTAGTGTAGATCCTTGCCAAGACCATGTTGACATTTCAATTTTAGACCTTTTTCCACAAGTTAAGTACATTTTTCATTATTGTTTTATACCATGAACAAAATTTTCAAGTTCCCCATTTTATGCTAAGTTTAAAAAATTTACAATGATAGACCAATGTTTTCATTAGACACTTACCATTTATTCAACCATGCCTTTATATATACATAACAAAACTATGTATAATTCAAAAAATAAAAACATTATCATAAGTGACCCTTTTGTTCAAGAGCCTTATGGATATGACATAGCATATGAGATGGATTTGTATCCTACATATGATACCCACTATACACAATAGGGCCAAGACCCATTAGCACATTATCTTGCCAACACACCTTCTTATCTAGGGTAAGACCAAGACCAAACCACTCAATAATTTACTAGCATACCAGCTAACATGGAACATGTCCAACAATAAAAAATCTTACTTTATGACTAATTTAACTCAGACCACTTATGATCTTTACTTTTTTGATCACCATCTCTTGGAGATTAGAGATGAAATACTTGATAGAGTAGTAGAGGTAAGTGCTAAATTTCTCAATTTTTCTTTCCACATGAAAGTTTACCTAGTTTGGTTAGATCTCCTAGTAATGCACCTTCTATTAGACCATTTGAACATGCATCATTTAGCCATAACTAGGCCCTCATATTAATGCATAACCAATATCTTACTATGTTTGTGAAAGGAAAGGGTCAAGTTGTTAATCAAATTATTTCACTCAATTTTTTCTATTATTCAAAAGAAGGTATTAAAAATAGAAATATAGGTTGTGGTATAAATACATGATAAAAGTGCATACATTGGATCAAAATATTGTGAAGAGCTCCTCTTTGGCTTGGGAGGAAGACCTAAAAATAAAAAATCACTAAAGAAATTTTTTTGGTTAGAAAAGTAGCTAGGTGGATTGCCTAGTTATGACTAGATCCCAGAAGCGTGAGCTTCCTTAGGGGCTGCCAATCCATCATTTTAAAATAATTAAGTTGAAAAAATAGAAAGAAATTACTTGCATCAATAATAAAAATGTATTAAAACTAATAACAAGAATTACTTGGTAAAAAGGTGTGCTATAAATGATCAGATTAATGATAAGCTGATTAGTGTTAGTGCTAATAGGTCGAGGTATGGTTTAGAAAATTAGGTAAAAGTATGTGGTTAGGTAAAAGCATAAAAAAGAGGATCTGATTGGGTGTAGGTGGTAATAGGGACCTTTCTAGTTTTAGGTATGATAGTGAACTATCAGCAGTCAAGATGACCATCAACAATTAAGGGTAACTGTTAGTTGTTAGGTAACCATTGATGGTTGGTCTAACTATCAGTGGTTTTTTGTAGGTGAATTAAGGCTAATATTTTAGGTACGAATCCTAAGAGGTGGGTGAGGTCTATATTAATTTCAAAGTTGAAACACGACAAATAAATATGGAAAATAAATGATTTTCTTACTAGAAAGGTGGATTAGATGGATAGTTGAGGTGGATTGCTTGATGTAGAAGTCAATCATAAATTTGATAGAGTGATAGTGCTTAGAGTGGTGATGGCAAGTTGGGCTTGCTAGATTACTGAAGTGCTTGATGATGATTGACCTAGAAAGAGATTCTAGGACTAGAGCTCTTGATAATAATTGCAGATCAATTTTTCCTTGCAGCTCTCCTCTTCTTATAGGAAATGGTAAGAGGCTAAAGTGGGAGTGTAATTGGGTGATCTAAATATAATTCATCCATGCAATGCCTCATGAAAGGATTTAGATGCCTTATATTTATAAAATCTAAGGTGGTAGTTTACATGGTGATTGGATGTTAAGTTCTAGTCGGTAGAACCTGACCATTAATGGTTAGGTTGATTGTCGATGGTTAGCTTGATCATCGATGGTCAAGGCTAAGACGTCAAAATGGGTAAAAGGTCTAGGTTCAAGCTAGTTGGGTTAAAATGAATAAAATTGGGTTTAGGTAAGGGTAAATGGTCTTAAGGGGTCCCTAAAGTGGTCTAAGGGGTTATGAAAAATAGAAACATGCATGTAGATTTTTGGTGTCTACATTTTCCCCTTTTTGTTATGTGACTTAAATCAACAAAATGCAAAATAAAAATGGAAGCTGGGTAAGGTAAAGGTCAAGGTTGCCTTGAGAATGGGAGGAGGTGTTCCCCCTCAAACCAATAAGTGATGAGGTAAAATGAAATTAGGCTAAGGTTTGATAAAGTGGAAGGTGGTAGCTGGTGAGTGAGATGCAAAACTTGTGCATAAAAGTGACTAAGTGAATTAGTTTAGATCATGCAAAGATTAAAGTTTCCAGTGTTAATGAAAATAATTTTGATGCAAAGAAGATAAATTACCAATGTATTATGTAACTACTATAGGCATAGCAGTTGGATACACTTGTTAGTCTCAGAGTTAGATTTGAGTGTTTTAGTGCGTATCTAAGGTAGGAAGTGCTCCCAAGAAAACACCAAATGGGTAAATGTGTAATGTGTATCTAAAGTAGGAAGTGATCTAAAAAGATACAAATAATCTGTTTGTTGATTTAGGTGGTGCAAAAATAGTGAACATGGCAAGGTCAGTCAGTGTAGTCATAAAGACCCACATAAAATTATCATAAAACATGTGAATAGTGTGGTAAAAAATGATCTACATCAAGTAGGATGTGGGTAAATGTGTGGGTTGGGGTGTGGTTAAGTTGACTCCATATACACTAGGCAAGTAGATTCTACCTGCATAGTTTAGGAGATGCAAGATCCCATAATAACTTCAATCCAAATGTAGTTCTTTCTTGGAAAGGTAGTGATGAGGTAAATGCTTAAGTGAATAGGTGAGTGAGAGTGAGTAAAGTAAGGTAATTATATAATTGAGGTTGTACACAAAATGTGATTAAGTATGATAGTCCTAATTATAATGGCGAACATCGAGGTAGACATGGTCAAATGAGTCACTTAGAGAAGGGTACTTTCAAAAAGGTTAAGTGCTAGTGGGTTTAAGTGGAGATGAGGCATCACCTATGAGGATGTTAGTGAAAAATTTAAAGGAAAGATGTGGGACCCTGACTGTCGATGGTCAGGGTTTTGAGGGGTCAACCATCGATGGTCACCCTAACTATCGATAATCAAGGGGAAACCTTAAAAGTCTAAACATAAAAAGTGAAAGTGGAAAGTCATTTTCACCTTTTGACATTTAACCTCTATGATTTTTACTCTAGCAAATTTATACTATGGCATTTTGTACTGAGTGTTGACCACGTTAACTATGAGGTGGGGAGTGGTGATTTTTGATCTGGTACTTGAGGAGGTTTAGTGTTGACTGAGATGGAGGGTGGATGAGGGTATGATCAAGTAGAGGAACACAAGCTCTAACCATGCCAATGATAGTGGAACAAGGTAGGGGGTGATCTAAAATTGATAGCATGGTTAAGTTAGTTTTGTTAAATGTTAATTGTAGAAAATTTGGAGTGAAGTGGTTAGGGTCTTAAATCTAGTTTGCTATTTAGGGAAATAATGCCCTAGTTTTAGGTTTTTAAGTATTTAAGCAAATGTTTTGGTGAATTGGTAGTTGGAAGGTGTGTTGGGTTGGGAATGGGTGTAGATTGTTTATAAGTAGGTTAGTCTAGGAATTTATTATGAGTCTTAGGGTTTTAAGAGGTCTAAGGTTTGAGGTTCATGCCACTAGTGGTTACACACAGTGACCATCGATGGTTAGACCCAACCATCGATGATCGAACCTAAGGGCCAAAAGGGTTTATAGGGATCATTGATGGTTTAAGGAATTATTAGTGGTCAAGGGTATGGCTGTAAAATATAGGTATAGGCTGGTACTTAACATGATGTAGCAAACAAAACATATATACTAATATTGGCTTTACAGGCCCATGACCAGATTTAGATGAGAGACTAAGTTCTCATACTCTTCATAGAGGTTTATGATGTAATGATTGTTGATGAGTGGAGATATATGGAGGCTATGGGCCTAGGCATGATGTGTCACTATCAACATGTACAATGAGATCTAGTTATGTTTATCGCACTCATCGAGAGGTAGGATCCTATAACAAACACATTCTAGTTGCCTACCAAGGAGATCACCATCCTACAAGAGGATTTGACCAGGATCACTAGGTTACCCATTTGAAGAGAGCTAATTTACCACATAAAGAGTGAGGAGATAGATTACCACATGGAATTGTTATATGGTGTAGATTGAGTTTATGCATAGTTCCATGTGGGTGGATTTAGGTATGGTCCATTATATTAGATGGATCCTAGGGACATGTTCTTGATGATGATGATGATGATGGCTTTGATGAGTTTTGTGTTGTTAGATTTTGTGGGTGGTTGATTCCCATACTTTCTTCTTGGCATGTTAGTGGAGATGTTTTTGGGGAGGACCATGTTTGGGTTGATGCAGGTATTACTTGTATAGATATATAGAGATTTGTGGGCCTTCTGAGCACATAGGTGATATGAGATTAGTGTTGTATTTATGTTACATTGTTAGGATTTTGAGCACATTTAGGTATTGAGATCCTTAATATTGCCAGAGAATACTCATGCACTGATCAATTATGTTGCTAGATTCATTGGTGGAGGAGGGTAGTAGCCTACATAAGAGTAGGTGGTGGGGTTAAGGACATCGAGTGGTATCATGATGCATTGGATTAGCTAGTACTAAGGGATGTCACATGGTGACCATATGTTGGGTGGTCATAGTGGGCAGGGTTCAAGTACCACACCATAGGGCTATAGAGCTAGGGGTGGGTGTATGGGAGGAGAGAGATGGAGATGGGGTTGATCCAATTTGACCAAGTATGGAGGCATTTTAACTTGGTATAGGAGACCCCACTTGACACACTAAGGTACTAGAGAGAGGAGGTCAAGTTTTTGCTACCTGAGCCACAAACATAAAACATAATGCGTGACTTTGAAGAGTTACTAATGGGAGGCCAAGTTGATGATGTAAGTATTGTTGATGATTATGTATCCTGATACCAGGTGAGGCATATTGTAATGGATTTTGGATGGGGTGATGGGGGCCATCAATCCATGGATGTTGATCTAATGGTAGCATAGTTGCAGGGTGACGCATAGGCAGTAGCAGCTCTAACAGCAACCTAGGTATAGATAACTACCTTATAGGGATAGGTAGCCACTTTTCATAGCTAAATCATGACACTATATGGGTAGGTGGGGGTAGTGATAGTGGAGAGGGATTAGGCATGGGCCTAGGTCATATATTTACATGGGTATGTGGCCATTTTGTAGGGCTAGATTGACTCCTTACAAGGATAGGTTAGGGTTGGGGTGAAAGGTGTAGTAGTAGGAGGGCCACCAAATTTAGTGTTATGTGCATGGTATCTAGAGAATATATGGGAGAATAGATATTATGAGGTGATGGTGCTTGATCAATTTCCCCATGACATGAGATTTGTAGAGTATAGAGCTAGTTTGGGTGGTGGGGCTGCACTAGCTATTCCAGGTCAATGGACTGCTATAGTTGGGTAGATAGGGGTCCCAAGGGACCACCATTAGTAATAGGTATAGGTTTAAATGGGGCTAGTGGTAGTAGTGTAGGTGGTTTGAGTGCTCTAGGGGCCTGATTGATATATGATATGTATGCAATTTTAGCCTGCATGTTGATGATGCAAGATGTACATTTTGAGAGAGAGGTCACACATTATGACATGGATTATTATTTTTTGATGATTTGATGTTTATGATGTTATGATATTCAATGCTTCATATATGATATATGTATATATTTTATGTGATGTCCATGTTTGTGATTTATGGTCATGAATGTTCATGGTTATGGTTATTTGACTTAGTAGTTTAGGCATGTGATGTTTATAAAGTTGAATTATGATGTTTTAATTCTACTCATGGGTATGATAGGATATGTTATGGATGGATACATGTTATGGCTCATGTTTATGGTTATGTGGATTGAATGGTGAATGGTATATGCTATGATGGTTTGCTCATTGATTTTGTTTATGATGTAATAACATGTTTAGAGGCTTACACAATGTGTTGGATAGGCGAATGTTTGTGGTTGGCTGCTATATGTTTACATTATGCTTGACACATTGATGGATAGATGATGGTGCTTATTGACATAGTTCATGATGTTCATGTTTTTGGTATGATGTTTTTTGTTCACATTTATAGGCTTACATAAACTAATAAAAGATAATAAAAAATAGACATCATGCCTTTTCATTGGAAAAGACCAACATGAAACCCAAAATTGGATTGGCTTAGTGAAAATAAGCCTTTCAAAATGTTTTGCATTAACATGCCTAGGTTGATAGATATGGTTCCTGATAATATTGTGTCAAATAAGCTTATAGTCTCGAGCATATGAGATGTAGAGGGAGAATGGTTGAAATTGGAACCATTTAGTAAGACTAGTATGCCTTCTATGTAGGCATCCAAAGAGGTAGTATAAACAAGTCTATATCTATATATAATGTGTAGACTGATTGATGTGGGAAGTATACTAAGGAGAGCTGATTATGGATTTTCCAAAATTATTATTAATATGAGAGTTGATTACAGCTTTCAAAATTATTTTGCTTTTGCTTGAGGGCCTTTTGCTTTATGCTTGAGGGTTATTTGCTATTTTCCTTTTGTTTTAGGGTTGGGGAAGCTGATTGATGTGGGAAACTTCCAAAAATTACTTAACATTTGACAAATATTTTACTTAGCCATCTTTAAAGGGAATGGTCTAAGTTTTTGGTTTCAAATGCATTTGATAGTTATACTTCTAGGGATTAGTCCACCTTACATTTTAACAATTTTAAATGATTTTCAATAGCTATCCTTCAAGGGAGAAGTATGTAGATGCTAGGGGTGACCCATGATTTGTTTTTGACTTTTGCTATTACTTTTTCCTTTGATTTTTATTGACATAGACTTGCTCATACATGCTCAATGGATTACCTTTATAAAGGCAAAACTAAGCTGACATGAAGGTTCAGTAGGTGAAAGAGAGATATAGATGACAATGACCATAGGAACCAATCTCAAAAGAGATGAGAAGTATTATGAGAATCATGCCATCGATAGATCTATGATATCCATAGTTCAAGATTAGGATATAATTGTTATGGACAATCACATGATTTAGTTTTACTTGGTTGCTCCTAAAAAAGAGAGAAATGAATGTGGTTGTAAGGGATGAGCTTAAGTTAGACAAATGATGATTGTGACCCCTATCTAATAATAAAATGGATGTAGATTTTAAGAGTTAAGAGGCGCAGGTTTTGGTTTACCTTTGAGAGAGGATAAAAAATAATGTCCTAATCCATACTTATAAGTAATGATGTAGGGTCCAAGCCAATTGAAAACAAACTTGCCTCTTTTACTTTACTCCATATCAGTGACATGTTGGTTTTCCTTAAGGACAAGATCTCCAATGTTGAATTCTTAGAATTTTAGGTGTTTGTTATAGGCTCACTTAATTCACTCTTGATAGGCATGAAGATGGGAAAGAGCAACTAAATGATGTTTGTCAAGTAGCTTGAGTTGGGTTAAATGTTATTTATGATAATCATCTTCTAGAATGAGGTCATGTAAAGATATGAAAAGAGAAGGTATTTGGATTTCAAGAGGCAAGATGGCCTCGACTCTAAAAATGAGATAAAAAGGTGTCGCACTAGTGGGGGTTTGAATGCTAGTAAGATATGCCCGTAGTGAAAAGGGGATGTGCAAGTGTCAATCCTGACCTGAGGCATTGACCAATTTAGTAAGCATGTTATTAACGGTTTTATTGGAGGCTTCAACTTGTCTATTTACTTATGTGTGATGAGGCAATGAAAAGTTAAGTTTAATATTAAATACGTCACAAAGGCCTTGAAATTTTTCATTTTTGAAATTTTTTCCATTATCAGTGATGATCTTATGGGGAACATCAAAACAATAAATGATATGATGGGTGATGAATTTGATAATCTTTTTAGCTTTTGTTGAGATAAGGGGAATAGCCTCCACCTATTTGGTAAAATATTCAGTTGTGGTAATGATAGAATGATGTCATTTTGAAGAATGGGGGTTGATTTCACCAATTAGGTCTACACCCCATTATAAGAAGGGCTAAAAGTCTATAGAAACGTGAAGACTATTGCTAGGTGCATGATGTAAATTAGTGTGTTATTGACATTTGACACATTTTTTCAAATAATCATAGAAATCTTGGTTAAGGGTATGCCAGTAATATCCCAGGAAAAGGATACACTTGGCAACAATGAGGCCACTAAAGTGACCCCCATAGATACCATCGTGTGTCCTTTGATGGCATGAGAAGCTTCTAAACCATGGAGGAAATGGAATAAGAGGCCATCAAAGACTCATTTGTAGAGGATTCCTCCCATAATGGTATAACAAGAGGTGATTTGAACAAATGCTTGATGGGCATTCTTAAAGAGGCTAAAGAGAACTATGCCAAGGTGAAGGTAGTCAAAGGTTTGCTAGTACCAAAGGTCAGACAAAGTTTATTCCACACTAAATATGGTTGGTATGTCTAATTTGGTGTAGGAAGGTTTAGCAAGGTGATGGACAATGATGAATAGTTTGGAGCCTAAGGGTGCTGACAGGATTTGAGAGGTAAGAGAAGCCATGGTATCAACAAACTTGTTGGTAAACTGAGGGGTGGTTTGGATATGGTAATGTTTGAATAAGGCTAAGTTATGTGATGAGTTATTTATATAGTTGCATCATTTTATTCTTACACTAGTAAATGCCATTAACTTGGTTGACCATAATCTAAGAGTCTCCAAAGATATTGATTGTTCTTACTCCTAGGGCTAGGTCAGTTTAGAGACCTATTACTAGGGATTCATACTCAACCACATTTTTGGTACATTGGCAGTCAACTTTAAAGGATAAGGGGAACCAGGATAATATTGGATCCCCCACCATGTTGACATTTGGAACCATAAAAAAACATGGTTACCTGATTGGTGAAATCTTCTTGACATAGGCTTGCAATATACTCATTTATAAATTCAAAAGGGGGAGATTGATTGTTTGCTAGGGGTGCCTCAGCTAGTTGGTAAGCAATTGCTTGCCCCTTTATTGAATTCTACTAGAAGAACTCAAGGTCAAACTCAACTAAAAGCATGAGCCACTTAACCATACGCTAGTTTTGGTATGGTTTAGAGTGCATGTATTTGAGGGGGTTAGTATTGGTTATCACAAAAAAATTGTGGTTAAGAAGGTAGTGGTGAAGTTTGGTGGCTAAAAAGACTAGTGTCAGACACAACTTCTCAATATATGTGTAGTGATTCTCATATTTTAAAAGTGTGTGACTAATGTAATAAATGGCTTGATCCTTGTGTTGTTTATCCTGATGGGCAAGTATCACCCCTAGGGAATGGTCTGTGGTAGATATATAGAAGTAGAAAGGTTGGTCATCCTTAGGAGGTTTAAGGATAGGTGGAGATAGTAGGTATTCTTTGAATGTATCAAAGGTCTTTTGACAATCGATATTCCACTTGAAAGAGATGTCTTTTTTCAAGAGGTAGTGGAAGGGATAACACCGATTAGAGAGGTGGGAGATGAAGCAATGAATGGATTGATGTTTCCCCTGTAACTTGTGGAGTTGTTTAAGAATGGTTAGAGGTAGCATCTCAAGGATGGATTTGATTTTGGTTGGATCAAATTTGATTCCTTGAAGGGAAATAATGAAGCCAAGAAGTTTGCCTAATAAGACTCCAAAAATACATTTCTTAGGATTAAGGCAGACGTGATAATGGATAAATCACTCAAAGATAATATTGAGAATGGATAAATGTTATTTGCATAGCTTGAACTTCCCAAGAAGGTCATCCACATAGTCCTCGATGATTGTATGGATAAGGTCATGAAAAATATAGGTCATGGCACGTTAGTAGGTGGTCCTAGTGCTCTTAAGACTGAAGGGCATGATTCTATAATAGAAAGTCCCCTATGGGATGATAAAGGTAGTTTTGTGTTGATCTTTAAGGGAAATCAAAATCTGATTATAACCTAAGAATCTATCCTTGAGTGACAACATCTCATGGCCTATTGTAAGATCAACAAGTTGGTTAATGCTAGGTAGAGGAAATTCATCATTTTGGTAGGCAAGGTTTAGGTCATGAAAGTCCACACATATATGTAGTCCCCTTGTGGCTTTAGTGATAGGTATAATATTTAAAACCCATTGGAGATAATCAATAGGTTGAATAAAGTTGATAGAAAGGAGGAATTAAAGCTCTTATTTGACAAGGAAGGTTATGCAAGGGTGCATTTGATGAAGTTTCTCTTTAATAGGTTTGGTGTCATGATTGGTTATAATGTTATGGGTGGCAATGATTGGGTCAATATTTTGCATATCAGCATATGACTAGGTGAATACAATATTATAGTCTTGGAAGAAGGTAGAGAAGTCATGTAGTTCCTCAGAGGTGAGAGGTTGGCCAAGTTTGATGATATGGGGATTATCCAGAGTGCCTATGTCAATTTTCATGGTAGATTATTTCAACATGGTTGAGGTTTTTGGAGGTAAATATTTGTGGATAGAGGAATATGGTGCACCAAGGTAGGTAATAATATCATCATCATCTTGACACTAAATAGTGTTAATGGAAGGAAAGTCTTCTCCCATGAGTTCAATATGGGTCAAAGAGATGGATATAAATGCCCCTTCCTTTTTATAAGTTAGGGGGCCAAGGGTAACCATGTTGATGAAAAAAAAGTTGGGTGGGATGATGTCCTCATATTTGACCATAGGTGGAGGGGGTGTTAGTGAGGAAGGGGCTTCTTCTTCGATAATGGTAGGGGTAGTTTGTCTCACCTTCTTCTTATTAGGTAAAATGAAGCCAAGGCCATGCTTTTCATGAGGTTTTTGGGTCTCAATCAAGGTTAATGTGTGTGGGCCATACTCATATCATATTAAAATGAATCCCTTTTAGGCACACCTATGAAGGTATAACTTGGTGAAGTTGAGGTTATCTAAATAAGAGAAGGTAGAGGTGAATGGTTGAGGCAAAGAGGGAGTGATGGTAGTGTTAAGTGGCTTGTCAATTCCCCCATAGATAAAGTGAGTTTGATATCTTAGAGGCCCCAAGGTGGTAATGGCTCCAATATTGGGGTCATAACCTAGTTGGTGGTTGAGTTTCCCATATTCTTCGGTAGTAAGGAAGGTATTAAGAGTGAGGAGATGGTATTCTCCAAGGGTGAGGTGTTGGAAGGTAGGTTATAAAGGATTAGTGATGGGTATCTAGTCCATGGGGATAGACAAGTTGGTAGAGGCCTCAATGGAAGGAGAAGAAGCAACAACTTTAAATTTCATGAGTGAGGCTTTGATGGTGGTTGTTTGCAGTGCTTTGGATGGAGGTAGAAGAATGTCATTAGGTTGGTAGGTCATATTACATGCTGAAAAATGGCTAGGGTTATTTTTTATGATAACAAATTGACCTTTGTATTCAAACTTGATGCAATGGTGGAGGGTAAAAGGTACACATCCTATGTCATAAATCCAAGGTATCTTGAGTAAAACATTGCATTATAATTGACCTTCAACTACATAAAAGAGTTTAAGGAGTGTGTGAGGTCCTAGCTAAATGTGGAGGATGACGATTCCCAAGGTAGTGGTCATAGTGTCGTGAAAAGATTGAAGGATGGCTAAAGTTTTGGACATGACATTGTCTGGTAGCTTAAGTTGCTCATAGGCATGGGAAAATATGATGTTGATAGTGCCCTCCCATCGATCATAACTCATTTGATGTGGGTTTTGTTGATGTGGGATATAATAAAAAGAGGGGGATCTAGGTCTTCAAGGTGGATAGAAGGTATCTCTGAGTCATTAAAGGTAACAAGGGTGGAGAGTCAGAGGGCACCAATGAAGGCCTTTATGGGTTGGAAATCCCCCAGTCTAACTTCAATGGCCTAAAAAGCCTCAATCATGGCTTGATGATGATGGGGTGAGATGGAAATGAGCTCATAGAGGCTCATTTTAGTAAGTGTCTAGTGGAGTTGTTTAAGGATGACTCTCCTGATAGATTCAAAGGGGCTAACCTTCATTGAACCTAAGATAGTAACTTTGGGCTTAACTGTAAGCATCGAGGTTGGGATCAAGTTTGGTTTAGGGTTAGTTGATGGGTATGTCCATATAATAGACAATTTCGCCTTCCCTTTCTCCTTTTTTGTGATAGTGTGACCACATTAATGATATGGATAGAGGGGGAATGTGTGATGGGGGATTGGGTAAATATTCCATCACTTTGAGGTTAGAGTGGGGGAGTAAGAATGTGTGGGTAAATAGTTGTTGGGTGTAATGGTGGAGGAATAGATGGAAGGTCATCTACCAAAACATCATCCTCATCATAGAGTTTGTGGATAATGGCTTGAAGAGCTTTGTAATTCTCTGTGTCATGCCCAAGTGTCTTGTGATAGGATCAAATTTGATGGGCATTATAATAGGTTAGCTTCAAACCAAAAGGATCAAAAGGTCTGATGGGAAGTAATGTGAGGAAGGAGGTTTGTACTAACCTTTGAAGAATGGTTGTATAATATTATACTAGAGGTAAGGAAGGTTTTGGGCTCATGGTTTTGGTTGGTAAGATGGGTGTGTGGGTGGTAATAGGTTGGGTGAGAGATGGCTTGGATAAGGTAATTCAGGTAGATGGTCTTGGCTTAGGTATGTTGGTAGTTGAGGTGGTCAAATTTGTTGGTTTGATTGGTTGTGATCTGGGAAGGACCGATGCATCAACTAATAAATTATTAGTTTAATAAATGGTAGTGTGTGACATATTCTAAAAGGAATTTTCCTTTTAAGAAAAGTGGAAGGGTGAGGCTCTAAAATAGAGGGTAAGGTAGAGGGAAGTAGAGGCTTAGTCATGTGTCCTTTTAATGCTTTCATCCTCTTGGTTGGTGTAGGTCAAGACTTGGGTATAGGCTTGGGTGAAGTTAAGTCTAATTTCAAAGATGGGTGAACCAAAATATGAGTAGGGAAGGCACCAAGAGTTTTGAAAGGTTTTGTTGTGAGGTGGTGGATTTTTTGGTTGACTAAGAAGCTAAGGGGTTGTTGGAGGTTTGGTTTGGTTTAAGGGGCAGTGGAGAGATGATGGATTGGTTGGTTAGAGGTATGTTAGATGGTTCAGGTTTGTTGATGGAGGGAAGCCCTAACTATTGCCAAAAAGTGTCTTGATCCATGTCTAGTTTTAAGGTGAATTCAAATTTATATACTAATGTGGAAAAAGGTTTGTGTATTGTTCCCGATTCATGGGTAGTGGATGCAACATATAGACTTGTGGGTTAGGTGGGATGCTTGGTAGGTTGGTTGATCTCTTGAGTTGAGGGAAGTAAGGATGAGATAAATGGATCATCCATAGGAGGTGTGGGTAAGAATGCTCATCCTTTAGGGACAATATCCATAAGAGTAGTAGTTTGGTGGGTGGTTGGTAGAGGTAGCAAATTAGGAATGTTGATTTCCCTAGATGTACTAGTTGAGATAGTATGTGATGATTCTAAAACTTATATGAAGGTAGCTAGGGAGAAAGGAACTTTTTTGGTTTGGCTATCCAAAGGAGGGTGAGGTGCCTCTGTAACCTTGGTAAGCAAAGTGGAGGAGGATTGGGTAGACTGGTTGATCGGGTCCTCATGGGTAGGTGTATTGTGAACCATGTTGATGATGTGGCCATCATGAGAGAACTCAGCCTATGTGTCCTCAGTTTTGATAGGGTCATGGTTGGGAAAATGTTTTGTAAAGATGTCAAGAGCTTGATTTTGAGGGGCATTGTAATTATCCAACATGAGTTCCCCTTTGTTGATAAGACTCTAAATAATATTCTTAAAAGTATTACATCGACTGATGTCATGTCTAATTACCTGATGAAAAGCATAGAGATCATTCTCATTGTACCAAGCAGGTGCTAGATGAAAATAATAAAAATCTTGGGGAGGTTTGATAGGTGGAAATTGTATAACATTAGCTTTTAGTAGCTTTTCCAAAACTGAGGTGTTAGATTCTCCAAGTAGAGTGAATTATTTTTGGTTGTTTCGGTTTGGGTTTCTTGCATTTGGATTAGAGGTAATGGGAGGATTTTGTTGGTTGAAATTGGTTGGAGGGGTGGTTTTAAGGATGATGACATTCACAATTCCCTTGGTCTTAGTTCTAGTATTGGCTTGGTTGCCTAGTTTAGAGGAAGAGGTCTCGTTGGTATTGAAAATAGAGTTTTTATTTTATAACTTCAATTTACCCTCATATATGGCCTAGTTTTATAGCTTATGTGCCATGGTAAAATCCTCATCAAAGGTCCTAAATCTTTTGACATGTAGTGTAGAAGATATATGTTTGGTGAAAGCTTGAGCAAAAAGTTCTATAAGTTTAGGTTGAGGCAAGGAAAATGAAAGTTGATTAATCAAGCTTCTCCAATGGGCAAAAAAATTGACAATGGACTCATCATCAAATTGTCTAATAGAATAGAGGTCAGTGATAGAGACCTTGAAAATGTTAATGGAAAAGTGATCTAAGAAGACTTGTGCTAGTTGGGTGAAAGAAAATATGGAATGCTTGGTAAGGGAAATATACCAGTCAAGTGTTGGACCAGATAAAGACATGGGAAAGGTTTGGAGGAGAAGGGCATCATCATAAGCAATCATGTAGCATGCATGCCTAAAATCCCTAAGGTGCTATTGGGGATCCTCCTTGTTTTGAAATTTGGTAAATTTTGGAAGCTCCCATTGAGGAGGGTAAGGTCTGATAGGAACAAAAGGATGAATAGGTTTATTACAAATTTGATCATATGATGGGATTCTATGAGCTACTAAAATAGATGACTCAAGGTTGGTCATTTTATCCATGAAAATTTTCATTGGGTTAGTTTGAGGTGGTGCACTAAAAGGATTATAAGGTAGATATTGTTGTTGAGGTTGGGCAACATATTGGTAATTTATTAGCGATGGAGAGGATACCATATATTAGAATGTGGATGCTAGAGGTTGGGTAACGTAGGTGGATGATGGTGATTGGGTATTTACCCTTGTGGGTTATAGATGTATCCTAAGTTGGGTGCAATGAGTAATTACTGAGAAGTCCTTGTGGCTTGGGCATGGATTGTAGTTGGGTTGGTGACAAGAGGAGAGGTAGTGACCTTCTTGATAATGGGTGGTGAAGTAGAAGGGATATGTACCCCTAAGCTTGGTAAAGAGGTATTAACTGATGGGATAGGTTTGACAAAGGAGAGGTTGGAGATGCTAGTGATGGGTGATCCAGCTATAAGTGGGACATGATGGGTTAACGATCAAGTTACCCCTGAGGTAGATGAGTCATTAGTTGGGGTGGAAGGTGTAAGGGTAATGATTGGTTGGATAAGTTGGTTGTCAACTATAACATCAAAGGGGTTAGTAGATGAAGATACCTAGGTGGCCAAAGGTTGGGTGGTGATGGTAGCAATCGGGACACCCTCCATAAGGTGGGATAACATGCCATAAAGAAGATCTTGAGGTGGAGTTAAAACTAAGATATGGTGAGAAGAGGTATTAAGATAGTGCTAAAAGGCCCTTGGATTGTTGTCTAAAAAGGTGGTAAAATCCATGTCTCCTTGGGGAAATACCCAAGGGAAAGTAGGGATTCCTAATAGATGAGGTGAATCTTCTACTTCAGAGACATACTCCATATATGAAGAGGTAGAAGAGGTTGATTTAGGTGACATGTTTTATTCTATTAGGTCTCTTCACTGCTAATGAGTGAGAACCATATACGGAAAGGGGAGATAAAACAAGAACAATCTCACTGCTCAAAAAAAAAGAAGACAAGAAAATGATAAAGGCAATCAAGACACATAATATGAAGTACATCAAGCCTAGAGGTTAGTTTTAATCTCACTTTTGTCTTATGCCTTAGTTTATGAGAATGTGTGATAGAAGTTGGCTTGTAGATTAGGTACTATAAAAGTAGTTTGTGGTTAGTTTCAATCTATTTAGGTGCTCAAAAAAATATCTATTGGAACCAATACATGGATTGGTATTAGGGCCTACCCCCTCACTTCACAATCCTACAGTGATAAGGGTGTCAGGTGCTTAACTAATATATATTGATATCCAGAGTTTATACTCAACTAGAGAGTTGAGTTGGTTTTCCTCTTGGTAATGACCTCCAAGTAGGATTTCCAAGAATGGGTAAAGTGACCTCTAGGTGATGAAATCCCAGTCGAGCCTTGCCTTAAATTATTTTTATGTTTGATTGATGAAAGTGATTTGGATAGTGTGTGCAACAAAAGTGGTGTTATGATAAGATTACTGTGAATTAATTCAAAGTGAACTATTGTTAAAAACAAGAAATGGATGTCGTTGATTTTAAGCCTAAAAGAAATTTTAGTTTCAATTATTAGTATAGATAGAGAGAAGAGCTTATAAATGTAAAGAAAATACGAGTAAAGACTCTAGGTCCCATCGGGTGTACCAAAATGTTTCACTCAAATTTCACTATTATTTAAAAGAAGGTAGTAAAACTAGAAATATAGGTTGTGGTAGAAATACTTGATAAAAGTGCATTCATTGGATCAAAATATTGTGATTAGCTCTTCTTTGGCTTGGGAGGAAGACTTAAAAATAAGAAATCACTAAAGCAAATTCATTGGTTAGACAAGTAGCTAGGTGGATTGCCTAGTTGTGGCTAGATCCCTAGAAGCATGAGATTCCTTAGGGGCTATCAATCCACCATCTGAGAACAATTAAATTTATAAAATAGAAATAAAGTACTTGCATCAATAATCAAAAGATACTAAAATTGATAACAAGAATTTCTTGGTAAAAAGATGTGCTAGAAATCATCAAATTAATGATAAGTTGATTAGTGTTAGTGCTAATGGGTCAAGGTATGGTTCAAAAAATTGGCAAAATTTTATGGTTAGGTAGAATCATAGAAAAGAGGATCTAATTGGGTGTAGGTGGTAAAAAGGAGATTTCTAGTTTTAGGTATGATAGTGAATTGTCAATGGTGAAGATGATTATCAGTGATTAAGGGTAACCATCGATGGTTGGGATAATCATCAGTGGTTCGTCTAACCATTGGTAGTTGCCTATAGGTGAATTAAGGCCAATATTCTAGGTATGAATCTCAAGAATTGGGCGATGTCTAGATTAATTTCAAAGTTGAAATATGATAAATAAATAGGGAAAATAGATGATTATCTTATCGAGAAGGTGGATTGGATGGATAGTTAAGGCAGATTGCTTGATGTAGAAGCCAATCATAAATCTAACAGAGTGACAGTGCTTGGAGTGGTGATGGCAAGTTGGGATTTCTATATTGTTGGAGTTCTTGGTGATGATTGACCTATAAAAGAGATTCTAAATACTAGAGCTCTTGATAATAATTATAGATCAATTTTCTCTTGCAGCTCTCCTCTTCTTATAGGCAAGGGAAAGAGGCTGAAGTGGGAGTGTATCTAGGTGATATAAATATAACTCATCTATGCAATGTCTAAAAAAAGGATTTAGATATTTTATATTTATAAAAACTAAGGTGTTAGTTTGCATGGTGATTTCATGTTAAGTTCCACTCAGTAGAACCTGACCATCGATGGTTACGTTGATCATTGACAGTTAGCCTAACCATCGGTGGTCAAGGATAAAATGTCAAAATGGGTAAAAAGGGATAGGTTCAAGCTAGTTAGGTAAAATTGAATAAAAATGGGTTTGGGTAAGGGTAAATGATCTTGAGGGGTCATTAAAGTGATCAAAGGGGGTACGACATTTGGAAACATGCATGCAGATTTTTGGTGTCTACACAAATAACAAAAATACAACAAGCATACCAAACATACCTTAACTTGGCCAAAAATCTAAATTCCATGACCATTTCTAATACACCACTCATAGAGTTCACTCCATAAACTAGGGTGCATAGTGACTCATCAAGCCATACTAATATGAACACAGACCCATTCATGAAAAATACCCAAGTTGGGGACATGTTTAATGCCCCAATCATTAGGGAAGAAACTATGGCTCCTACATAAGACCCTTTATAAAAAGTGGTTGATAACATGTAAATGTAGCCCAATTCACACCAAGTTGTGTCACACATACAACATATCACCTCAAAACAAGTTTCTCCTATAAACACCTTAAGTGGTTCATAATAAGGGAAAAGAACATCTAGTTCATAAATGCAACAAATTGACTACTCCTCCATTGGTCATTTCCTCAACTATGCAACAAGTAGCAAGTAACCAAATGTAGACCCCCAATAGGGGGTGACCAGTCCTTCACCTCAATAAGTGGTAAACACTATTCCACCTTAATATGTGGCAACTAACATTACACAAAAATAGATACATACTAACGTACCACCAAAACAAGTGGTAAATCCATTACAAATGTTGTCTAATTAACAATGTATCTTATTTAGTCAATAGTAGTTGGCAACTGGTCAATAATAAGTGCTAAACATTAAACAAGTACCAAACATGCAACAAGTGTTAATCTAATAATAGGGGCTTTACCCCATTAGGCAATTATTTCCTCTTGCCCAATAAATACCACACATTCAATAAGGGCCTAAAATGCAACACCTTCAACAATATATCTTTAACCAATAATGAATACCTTTTATAAAATAGGACTTGAATAGTCAACAACATGTTCCTATGCAAACCTATCATGCATAGTACATTCCACAAAGCCAAATACCTCCATCCCAACCACAGTTCTCTCCAAACTAGAGTTGTATTATTAATTCTAGCTAGACTATTTACCAAAAGTGCATACTGTATCAACAATACAATCTTAACCAAAGGATATGTATTATGTGTTGATCGATCAACCAATTTAATATTCCACAATACCAAAATCTTCCTTCATACCCCAGTCAAGGCAATCCACCTTTGATCACCCAACCAAAACTATAACAAAATTTATTATCTATATTTATAGCCCAAGAGCTACAACAAATGAAAGATGCAATTATGGTTATTCAAATTAGGAAGCAGACAAAAAACTTTAAACTGGGATGTATGCTCATATCCATTTAACATGGAGTACCTTCAAATAACATTTCCTCCAAGTTATAAGCCACCAAAGTTTGATAAATACAAGGTTAAAGGTGACCTTAAGGAGAATTTGAAGGAGTCATTTAATGTTTGTCATTCTATGGCCTATAGTGATATTTACTTGCTTCTTTTTCCCAAAAGTTTAGCTAGACAAGCTTTAGAGTGACATATCAAATTGCAAAAGAATTCTATATCTAACTTTAACAACCTTTCATAAAACTTTGTAAGACATTTATCCTATAATCTCAAACATGAGGTTACTGTGGTTGATTTTGGTCAATCTAGATAAAATATTGTTGAGAGATTTGCAAGTTACTTGCAATGATGGAGGGCACTTGCTATCTATTTCATGCACAATCTACCTAATAAACATTTGATGGCTATATTCACCAATAACTTGCATAGTGAGATATCTTATCACCTTGAGCTTCAGTGCACTCACACATTTGAGGAGATCATTGAAAAGTGTATACAAATTTAGAAGGACCTTATCAATAAGGGGATAATCAAATTGTCTTCTCCTACTGAAAACAAAAATTACAACCAGAGCTAAAACCAAAATCAAGGCCAAAACCAAGCCTAAATTCTAATTCAAAAGTAGTCTCTTACATCACCTCAGGATAATACTTTTGAAAAACCCAATGCCTATAACCGCAATAAGAATGTTGTTGATAATGGAATTACCAAATCATTCCATGTCCAAATGGTGTAAACACCATCTACTCAACCAATTTGATATACTCAGCCAATTCCACCAGCTCAATAACTCCACAAATGTATCTAATTTCACGTATGCAAGCACTCCTGCCTCCTCCTTTGAACACACCTTATCTAATAAGAAGACCTAATGATATAATCTTAATTGATCTTGGAGAACCAATTGAGTTGGTATTCTAAAAATTAGTTTTTGCCAATATGATTAGTTGGACCATGTTGAAGCCATTTCTTGAAGGTGTTCATTTCCCTGATTAGTATAAAAAACATGAATTATGTGACAATAATTGTTTCAAAGTGCATTCTATATATTTATTTTTGCAATTAACACACCTCATTTAAAACATGTCAAAAAATAGAGAGATCGAGTTGGATAACAAAACTTCTACTTATAATCAAAAGCTAGGTATTTACTGGGATCCTTTTCCACAACATAATACCAACAATCAAAATAAAAAAACATGAAGGCCAACTCCACAAAAACAACAACAAAAACAATAACATTAGCAACAAGGACAATAATAGCCACAAAATGGTAAGAACCAAAGTCAAAATGACCCATCTAACCAAGAGGCCTATCACACCATCATATATGAATATAATAAATTTTTAGGTTGTATTACAAGTGGTAATATAACCACCATTACCATCAACCCTAGACCAACTTCCAATTGACCATGGCCATTGCCTAAAAAATCCTATTATCCTCCCTATGTTAGTAATCTTCCTTTGACCTATGATTGTAGCCAAGTGTAATAGCAACCAAGGATTATCATCCCAAGCCCTTCTCCTTCTCCCTCTATATATAATTTCCCTTTAACCAATCCATATTATGCAATTAAAAATTAGTGGACTAAAGTAACCATTCTAGGCCCATAGTCACTTTCTACCAATGAGCCCATTCAATCCACCATACCAGCTAAGAGCAAGCCAATTACCAATATTACGGAAAAAATGTATGATATTATGGAGCAACTATAAAATTTTCCTACACAAATCTCTATTTTAGAATTTTTTTGTACCTATACTATCCTTAAAAAGATTCTTATGAAACTCTTGAGCCAATCCCAAGTACCAAATGACATTACACCAGATAAATTCCAAGCTTTGGTAAAAAACCTTGCCCCTGGATAACAATTAACCTTTAGCCAAAGTGATATGTCATCCTTGGGCCTCTCCACAATAAGCCATTATATATAAAATTTATCATAGCACGAAAAAAATTTAGTCGTGTCCTCATAGACAATGGATTGGTTCTCAATATTTTTGCCTCTACAGTTTTTCAAGTTTTTGGGATACATAATAGCTAACCTTCAGCCAGAGACCATTACCATCAAGGCTTATGATAATGAAAAATTAGAATCAAAATGAATAATTTGTTTTCCAATTGTCATTGGGTTGTTGACCTAAAACACACTTTTCCATGTGTTGGATATAGATTTATAATACAACTTGCTTTTGGGTCAACCATGGATACATGAAATTTAGGCAATAACTTCTATGCTACACTAATATATCAAGTTCCCCCATTTTAAGATGGATGTAATTATTCCTACAAACCTACAACTATACCAATTATACAAAAATTTGGAGGCCGAGTGTGAAAGTTATAATTATCATTTTGTCCTTGACCCTAAGCCTAAGAAGGTTAAAACATACTTTTAGAATTGTCATATTATAATTATATAGACCTTGATAGCCTTACCTCTATGTCTTTTGCAACCCATCCTAAGATATTTAATCATTTAACTATATATAATAAATGCCTAGGAAAATACCTCATGCATAATGCATTCCATGTAGCTAACCTTTCACAGACCCCTAAATCCTATGGAAGACCCAAAGTTAAAGTCATTCACATAGAATGGTGATATAAATGCAATTTGAATGCCCTAGAGCCTATTATTTTCACACCAGTCACTAGCCAAGAACAATACTGACTTGTTAAAGATGATTCTTAGCTTTATAATGATGACTTGGCTAATTGTTACCAAAGTAAAAGGTATCCCATCTCTAACCAAATCATGGATAATCAAGCTTATGAGGGCAGAGGCTTGAGGGTAGATCAACAATGTACTCTTGAACTAATTTTCATAACCAAGTATAAATTAACTCATGGTATTTAGATTTAAACCACCTAGGGGTGGCCCTGCATATCGTATCCATGTTCATACACCAATGACTAGCAATGATGCTACCAACAATGATGCAAAGTTTAATTATAGTGTATATGAGGACTTAATCACTACCAACCTATTTAACCCTCATGTTGTATGTATCATTACACGTTATTGTCATTCCCTATTTTTCCTTCATCGTCCACATCTCATCAACTAAGACCAATAAGAATCCACAGTGTCACTTGATGAGTTCAAAAATGATGAGGCTATTTATAATTTTATGGGTCTAAGATACCATATTCCTCTTGGAGATCATAAACAAGATTTTTCTATTAGATTGGATCCTATTGCCTTTTAGAGAGTAGGTGAATTTACTTTGCCAAAAATAAAAATAAAATCAAACATTGAGGACCAAAAGTGAAAACCTCTTTGAGGCACTTTTAGACCAAGGTAAAAGTAAAGAAAAAATCTAGTCTCTTGGTGAAAACCTATTTTAGGCAACATTAGATGGGAATGTTCACCCTTCCTTGAATGAATCTCAGGATGCCATTGATGCTACAATCATATTTGGGTCTAAAATTGGTGAAGAAGAATAATGGGCCTTTGAAGAGATTGTCCAAGAATGTCTCAAAGTATTTTTACATGGCCCTTGCCACCATTGGGTAATTCTAATTCATCATGTTTCAGAAAATTAGATGAACTAATCCAACTAGAGTACTTTGATATTTACAACAAATTTACATATTTACTGAATCTCCTATAATATGGTTCTACACTCCTTTTCAATGATAATTTTGAATTCAACATTGGGACACTCACCGATCCAAAGTGGATCAAACTAGGTATGTCCCTCACTAAGGAGGAAAGTGATGTCCTTACAACTTTCCTTAAGGATTTAATCACCTTTTTTTCATGGGCTTATTTTGACATTCCAGGTTTGGACCCCACCTTGGTTGCACATTATCTTGTTATACATAATGATGCCAAGCCAATCAAGTAAAAATTGAGGAAAACACATCCTTGTATTATCATCTTAGTCAAGAAAAAATTGGAGAAACTCTTTGATGCATGATGCATTCATCCTATTGATTACTTGGAGTGGATCTCCAATATTGTGCCAGTCAGTAAAAATCTAGAAGGTATTACATTATGTACTAATTTTTATGACATTAATAAGGCCTACCTAAATGATGACTTTACTCTACCGAATAACAACATGATTGTTGAATCTATGGATAGGTATGAGATTGTCTTTCATGGATGGTTTTCAAAATACAATCAAATAATAATTACACTAAAGGATAAAAATAACACAACATTGACCACTCTTTGGGGAATTTTTGCTATCAGACCATGCTTTTCAGCCTTAAGAATGCAGGGGCAATGTACCAATGAGCCATGAAGGTACTTTTCCATGATATGATGCATGATATAGTCAAGGACTATGTTGATGACTACCTAGGTAAATCTAAGATGTATGTCAAAATCTAGTAGTACTGAAAAGAATATTTGAAATAATTTATGAGTATAAGGTTAGACTCAATCCTTAAAAGTGCATCTTTAGTGTAACTTCTGATAAATTACATGGCTTCATTCTCTCTTGTAGGGGAATTGAAGTCAATCTAGCCAAAGTCAAGGCCATTACCAATATTCTGCCACCATTTAATTTGAAGTAGCTTCATAGTTTGTAGGGTAAGATACAATCAATTAGATGCTTCATATCATAAGTAACCTATAAATGCCATCCATTTACCCATTTTATTAATAAGGGAAATAATTTTTCATGGATTACAGATTTCTATAAGGCCTTATACCAATTGAAAGAATACTTGGCCAATCCACCTAATTTTTTGCCACCTATTCTAGACAAATCATTATTAATCTACCTCTTTACAAATAAAAATGCCTTGGGGGCACTGTTAGCCCAGGATGATTAACAAGGGAAGAAACATGTCATTTATTACCAAAGCTATACATTAGTCACATATGAGCACAATTATACACCGATTCAGAAAGATTTTTTATATATGGTCTTTGTAGCATAGAATTTATGCCACTATATGCTAAATAATAAGACCATTTTCATTGCCAAAGTAAATCCACTCCAGTATCCGCTTTCAAAAATAGCTTTATAGTGTCGTATGGATAAATGGAAAATTATGCTTATAAGCAAGTTTGAAATTGACTATTTTAATTAGACGGCCATCAAGGGACAGATAATAGTAGACTAGCTCATTGAAGCTTCACTTCTTGATACTCAACAACTTACATTTGGGTTTTTTGATGAGTTTATCATGACCATAACAGAAACACCTCCTGAATAGAAATAATGGAAACTTTGTTTTGATGGTTCATTCAGTCTCATGGTTTAGGAGTAGGATTGTTGTTTATAACACCATAGGGAGATACCATTCTTAAGTCCTTTAATATTAGATTTATTTGTACCAATAACATGGTTGAATATGTATCACTCATTTTAGGGGTTCATTTAGTGGTACAATGTAAAATTCAACATCTACTAGTTTATGTGTTACATCATGATTTCACCCTATGACATATGAACCTTTGAGCCATTGATTAGTATGGTTAATATCTAATTACTATTGATTTTATTTGAGATTTATGACATATACTATAATTTAATAGTGATATTGATGATTAAAGTACATGATGTGATAATTGTATGTTATATTATGTACACTATGGATATGTATTAGTTAGTTTTTACATCATTGGTGATATTTATGATGAGTTAGCCTAACTACCTACTTATTATGATGTGGATTAAGTATAGGTCCTACCCTTAGATCTTGATGAGGGAGATCATCATTAGATAGGATCAGTTAGATGGAACAATTGGGGGAATATTAGTGGAAAATACTAGTGACCCTATACACATACACAATAGATTTTAAATGACATTTTCATAAGAATGTTAGTGTGTATTGCTTGCGATAATTTGTGTGTGTGGAATTAATTTTAGTATGCATTATATCTCTTTTCTAATTGATTTTATTTTTGAATTTAAATATGGAAAATAATTATTAATTTTTTATAAAGGTATAATTATTTTAGACACAATTATCTTACAAATTAAAGGTAATTAATGACTTATTTTATCTTTTAGTTAAATAATTATTTATTGTTGTTTTGAAAATTGCATGGAAGTGGTGTTAATGAAATTTAAAGTTAAAATTTGAATTAGGCATGAATTTACTTAAAATTTAGAAAAATGGATTATTAAGTCAACTTAAGTAAATATTTAGAAAACAAGGGAATAATGGCATATCAGTTAAAAATTTTCATGTTTTAAATATAATAAAGATAAATTTAGATTATCTAAGTAACATTCATAGGATAACCATAAAATAGAAGGCTACATGAAAGGAAAGATGGCACAAAAATTAGAAGAGAAGTCAGTCTTATAAATAAAGAAGAATTTTTGGAAGTAAAACGTGGATGGGGAGAGAGGGGAAAAAGGAAAAGCAACTAAGGATTGAAAGGAGAAAATAGGGAAATAACAAAAAAGCATAATTACCAGGTAGGATTCATAGTGGTTTTATTTTATTCTTCATGTATTAGATTTTAGATCTGGGTAGTAAATCAAATTTGCATCAAATATAATTGAGTATGTATTTAATTCATTTAGTTGCATTTGCTAGAAAGCCTACATGCAAAGTGATAACTATGTTTTAAATTCCTTATTTCTATTTCATCTTATTATAATTTACATTGGGTGCATATCATCCTTTTAAACCTGCATTGTTATTTTATGACCTGTATGTAATAATTGCTGAGTTTTTATTCATATTGGCAACATTGAACTTTGTATAAGCCACATTAGATTCTTTAGAGACTTGATTATACATAGCCTGTGTTTCCCCTTATTAGGAGTTATTTAAGATTAATTTTAAAATAGTGTTGAAATTTCTTATTACTTTCACCTTATTTACTTAAAAGTTAAATTTTTTTCTTTATACCATGTGTTCTACCCTCTCTCTAACCCTGCTCATTGATTTCATAGAGGTTGCATTTTAAATCAAACTAGTAACGTGTCATTATAACTTTAGGATATGTTTCATATCAAATTGGAAATCAAAAATCAAATTATGGTCAACATTTTATATCAAGTAGAGACTGTATATATATAAAAATTAAGGCAACATCTCATTTATCTTATAACCTACATAGTATTGTTTCAAACCTACATTGAACTTAGTTTTGGCCTATGCAATATTATTTCAGACCTACTTTTTGATCTTGTAAGGGCATCATTGGATATTTATAGACTAAGTTTAGTATAAACTTTATTTAAACCTATGCTTTAATTTTAATAGAGGTTGTATTTGAATTTTGAACCCAACATCTCACTATATATGACATGGAATTGTGATTTTAGAACCCATATTTTATTTCAGAAAAGCCTTCATGCTAAATTATTACCTATGTTTTTAGTTCTAGGCTTGTGTAGTATATATATAGGCTACATTAATTTTCAAACTATATGCCAATTATTAAATTAACCCAAGCATTGGAATTTAGATAGGCTGCGTCCCATATTAATTGGCAATATTTTATTTTAAGTCATAACATATGAATATTAGATATAAGTCTAAAATTTTATTCTTTTAAAAGTTGCATTGATTTTGGTTAGGCTGTGTGTTGTTTAGATTACGTCCCATCCTCTTATTATGCATGTGTTTAATTTATTATTGGAAAAATCTATTTAATTAAGTGTTGTGTATAAGTTTTAAAAACCTAAGTATTTATTTCTAGAGACATCATAATAATTCTCCATTTGACTGCATATTGACTATTAGAGGCTATGTTTAACATTTTATTCTAAGCCTACATTTTATCCTATTTTATTGTTGCAATGGTAGAACTATGTTCATCCTTATACCCAATGCTAGAAGTTTTTAAAGAATGTGTTTTAATTTCAGGTAGCAACCTGTTCCAATAGGTCAACATTTTATATTTATTTTATAGACAACTGAGCAAATATATTTATAAATTGTGAGACGGTAGAGATATATCTAAGTTAGATATATTTAATAATCTTTTACCAAGTTATATAAAATGGAAAATTATTTGGTTAGGTTTGGAATGAAATTTACATTTCATTAAATGGTTAAAAAGTTCATCATTTGCTAAGATATATACATAGGTGTTTAAGAATGTAATTTGCTACCGAATATGTGTATGTTTATACCTTTAGAACATGAATTTAAACGTAATTAGTTGCATGAATTACTCATGGCATGGGCATAATTGATTTCCTGATTTGAAGAATAGAAAATATAACCTGGTTGTGACTAAAGATGTATATGGTTAAGTATGTTATCAATATGAAAATGGTGAATTGGATCCCTTGATTATCTGTGAAAAATAAGTACTTTACCTATTTTAAAGAGGAACTATTATCCATGGTTAAGGCATACCTAAATGGTATGAATGCTTGAAAACTTGTGTGTAGTTATATATGGGTATTATGTTATCCTAACATGATTGTAGGTTCATGACATATTTGATGAAATAAAATGATTATTCAATATTTTTCTATTCTAATATAGGAGAAAATTTGTATGAATCTTGAAATATATTATATATATGTTTATTTTCGAATACGTATTGATGATGCTAATAGGTAGTGAGATGGGTTCCACTAGCCTAGGTAGTACCACCTTTAGATAATTTTATCAAATGGTGTGTGATGAAATAGATTGATCTAATGATCGTATAATATCTAAAAACTTTGGCCAAAGTAATGTTAGGTATACATTGTCATTTCATATGTTTAATTTGCATGTTATACAATATCATATTTGAAACATATTTTCTTTATGATACATGTCATGTAGTAGTAAATCTTATAAGCACATAGGGTGATGTCATGTCTCATATGATTATCACACCAATCTATCTACCTATCCATTAAGGGAGGGCCATTCCCTAATAGGGAATTGTGCGAGGGATTTTTAATTTGTGGTTGGAGTGAAAAAGTGTTTAGATGATGCTCTCTCTCCCCACTATAGTACTTACCTAGAGATGGCATTTGTGATTATCAGTGATACACAAGTTGGATCAACTTGAGCTCTAGAGATCTTGGTATCTATTTATTGTATTAGGTTGTATGCCTGAAGGAATGTAACTATATTATGTATTTGATATAATTGAATAATGGGTGTTGTATTGTGATACCAACCATAGCTATGTCCTATTGTAAATTATTTCCTTGGAATTATATAAGATTAATATTGTGAGAAGTATTTGAGTTAGAAGTAATTTTATTCCTAGTTATGATTTAGATATGTTGTATTATTGAATTTTTTAATTTGAATGTTAAGTTAATTTTTAATTGTTTAGAAAAAAATCATTACTTTTTCTTAAGTACAACTTGAGGGGTTATAACATGTGGTATCAGAGATTAGGTTTGAACTCTAGAACTAAATGAGTCCTCTAACATTTTCATATTCTTATTTTCAGTGAGAAAGAAGTATGGTGAAAACAAGAGCATCAGGTGAGAGTCCTTTTAACGTTAATGGAAATAACCCTCCTATTGATCATAACCTCATTCCCACCAATCATTGGCAAAGTTAGATCAAATTGTCATAACCATGAATGATACTATGGATCTAATTATAACCCTAGAATAAGAAGTTCACAACCAAGGTGAGGAAGAATGTCAAGAAGTACCTATTGAGCACCCCACTAAATAATAAAAATAGTAGGATATGAGAACTTAAATAGTTGAAGATTTGTCAAGGGACATGAAAAAGGTGAATCCACCAACTTTTGATGGAAATATTCTAGGTGATGGAGTTGAGACATGGTTGACTGAGATGGAGAAGTATTTTGAGATTTGAAACTACTCTAAAGTCACCAAAGTAGTATGGGGAGCTTACTAGTTGGCTCATGAGGTAGATACTTGGTGGGATAACAAGAAGATGGAGTTGACCATTAACTCAAACACCACAACTTGGGATCAATTCATGACATTGTTTAGGTCATGGTGGTTTCCATAACTTTACTTTGATCATAAGCTTACATATTTTTAGAATATAAACCAAGGAGAGTTGTCGGTGAATGAGTATTGTAAGTAGTTCACCAAACTTATAAAGTATATACATTAGTACCAAGTTGATGGGAGGTTTAGAAATAAGAAGTTTATCATGGTACTAAAACCCTAGATAGGTGGTGAGGTAGATGTTCATGTACCTCCCACCATGGACCAGGTTTTTGAGAAGGTAGTAAAGTAGGAGTAGAAGCTAAAGTCTCTTGCACATGTCATGGAAAAGTTCAAGAAGAGGTTTGGGAATTCTAATCCAAATTTTATGAGGAACTATTAGAAGAGGAGAGGAAAATATAAGGGGTAGTCTAGTAACTAGAATACTAGATTCAAAGATAGAACAAGTGATAGGAAATCAGGTAATGGCTTCAAAGGTAGTTTTTAAGGAAATACACAAACTAACAAGAAAGGACCACTAGGTAGTTGTTTCAATTGTAGAGGTAATGATTATGCTCATGAATGTACTCAATAAAAGTCAAATAACAAAGCTCCTAATACTCAATAGGGAAATTTTCAATAGTGTATTCATGTGGCAATTGATAATTGACAAGCTACATTTCAAGCATCACCCATTGATCTATCAGGTATCTTGTTTGAACATCCAATTTATATTTTGATAGATATAAGGGCTACTGAATGTTTTATAGCTCTTAGAATGCTTAGAAAATTTCTTATAAAATTTGGATATATGGAAAATGCATGGTTGGTACAATATGGGAATAACTCTAAAGTCATGGTTAATCAGTGTCTAGTTGAAGCAGTAATTGAATTACCTAAATTTTAAATAGTAATAGATTTATACGTAACACCACTAAGGTCATATGACATGATTCTATGAGTCAAATGGGTTACTAAACACAATGCCAAGGTTAAATGATATTTAAGTAAATTTGAGCGTCTGGATGATCTTGGAAATCAAACACAAATTCAGGGCGAAAAGAGTTGTGACTCAGGCAAATTTTTACAATGTAACTCAAGAAGTCTCAAGCTAAAGGGTGTCAAGCATTTATCATTAAGATAAATGAAATGGAGGAACCTATGGAATAATCTTTTGAATATTATCTATTTTTAGATATTTCCATGATGTGTTTCTAGAAGACTTACCAGGTTTACCTCCTAAATGTGAGTTTGATTTCTCTATCAACATCATACCTGGATCAAAACCACAATCTAAGCCACCACATAGGATGACAACCATTGAGTTGGTTGAATTGAAGGCTCAACTCCAATAATTGTTTTCAAAAGGGTTGTTTAGGCCTAGTGTGTCACCATGGGGTGCACTAGTTGTTTTTGTGAAGGATGGTACCCTTCAACTCTGCATCGATTACATAATGTTGAACAAGGAAACTATCAAAAACAAGTATCCACTACCTAATATAGATGATATTTATGATAAAATGTGTGGAGAAACAAAATTTTCTAAGATATATCTTAGATCAAGATATCATAAGTTGAGGATTCAGGATGAGGATATTCCAAAAACATGTTTATAAACATGTTACAAGCATTATGAGTTCATGGTGTTACTATTGACCAAATTTGAATTTTATTCAAATTAGGTCAACCCATACATATTTAAAATTTTAAAAGTTCTCCATATTTCCTATAGGGTCTCATGTGTGCCTAAACATCTCACCTATCCTTGCTCTAGTCTTGGTGTAAGCCTATCTTCCTTGTACTTGCCTAATCAACCTAAGTCAACTCTAGTCAACTCTATTAAAACAAGTTCAAAGGCTAAAATTATTATATAAATGTCATAATATGGTCATTTAAGTGTTTTTAAATTTTCCTAAGTCATAAATTTTTCCTTTGCCATGCTTCATATGCAAAAAATGCATTTTGGTCACATTTTTGGCTCATTAAATGACTTGTACAGATTTGTCAAAGAAGCATATTTATCACCAAGAGAGTTTATAATGTGGATGGGGTCATAATATGTCAATAAATGGTAAAATTCAGTCAATAAGTAGTTTCATCCACAAAAATAGGGAGTTTCCCTTAAAAATAGGCTCCTAATGGCACTTGCATAGACTTGGGAAATCCATCTTTAGCTAAAAATGTGGGCCTAGTGTATTTTCATCTCCCTAAAGTATTCAATACAATTTTTGTGTAGAGAAAAGGTCAGATAAATAAAAATTTGCTTTTGTTCCTTATTTCTTACCTTCACAAGCCAAGAAGAGCTAACTTTGAATACTTGGTATAGTTCATACAGATGGAGTTGGAGGGAGTGATCTTAGGATTTGAAATGGGTATTAATATAATTCAAATCCATGGCAAGAAGTTTGAGTTTCATTTCTCCTCCTTTATGAACCATTGCTAAGAATCTTGATAGTTTCTTATGGATATGCATCCAAGAGGGGTATAGGTTTGCACCTATTTCTTGCTTTCAAAAATTTATGGAGCAACGTGGTTCTGATAGAATATTTTAGGTTTAAATAGGTCCTATTCATGGTGTTTTCATCACCCAAATCTCTCTCTTGAGGTCCTTGGTGGAGGATTCCTAGCTTATGCTTGGTATTCAAGCTTGTAGTCATAGATGCATAATTTGTATTATGGTGAGTTGTAGAGTCTCCATGGGGATGTTTTGGTGTTATATGGTCCAATATAGTTGATTTTTTTCATTGGATGATTTGTGAAGGAATAGGTTAATGTCCTTCTAAACACACTACCTACATTTCATGCTGACTACCTTGTTTACAGAATAAACACCTATAGGTGATGGTTGCAGAGTTACTAGGGGTTGTACAGAAGAACACTAATTAGTTTTAAATCATTATTGAGGTTGGTAACAACATATGTGATATGAAAATAATGTTAGAAGAATTGATAGGCTAGTCTAGCCATAAGAAATGCTCTAAGTAGACAATCCTAAACTTTGAGACCATTTCCCCAAAAATGGCAAAATAGTGCACCAAGCACTTTTGTGAAATTCAAATTAGAGTGAGGGCTTAGTGTTGAGGAACCTTGGTGAATTATTTTAGTATTATATACCATAGACAAAATCCTTGATAATTTTGAGGGGGAGAAGACAAATGGAAATCAGTTTTGAGAGGCATGAAAGTGCATCTTCATACACTGAGTTTACACAATGTTATCTATAGGTATAACTTACGATGGCTTTGATCACTTCAAGGAGAAATATTGAATGGAACCCAAAGAATAGAATGACTAAACTAGTATGATGAGGCAAAATTAAATCAAATACATCAAGGAGAGGTTGAGATTTAACATTGTACATGCTTATGACCACATACAAACCCTATCAAGCATAGAAATGACACCTATACATGTCTCAGTCCATTCAAACAAGTAGATTGAAGAGGGAATGGTTTGTGCATGTTTTATATGGATTTTAGTCTATCCAAAGTGATTATGATGTAACAAAAATATTTATAGTTTAGGGTGAAGTCAAAATACCTTTTTCTCATTATAACCACCCCATTTAAGCTCTATTTCCACCTACAATAGGGTCTTAGGAGGCAGTATCCCAGTCAAGGATAAAGTGCACTATTTTGGTTTCCAATGAATCTTATTAGTAAGTTAAATTTATAAGTGTATGGTATAACTTATAAATATTTAAATGAGTGGATTAATATCATGATAAAATGAACAAAACCCCTATTTTCATTTATAGCTGGTACAGGGCTGAATATCCCATGTCAAACAGGGAGTTGTGAGGGGTCTTAAGTGAGGTTATAATGGTAATTAAAATTGAAATAATGAATATCCATCATGAGTTAAAAGATACATAAGGAATGAATTATCTTTATACATTATTCCAAATTCAAAACAAGGTCACAAACACCTATAAGAGTCATCAAGCAAGGTTGTCCCAGTCTACAGGGGTAAGCCTAGTCTTGTGATTTTAGGAAGAGTTAATGTAATTGGGGAGACAAAAAGGTTAGAATGGTGTTTGAATAAAATATAAAATTATTATAAAAGGTGAATATGTCATTTACAATGATCATATATCAAGTCAAGGGTCCCCAAACAAGCAAAACATAGTCAACTCTTGAAGTACCTTGCACAATTTGTCTTGAAGAAGTTTGACTTGGAATTTTAGTAGTTTAGGGGTAAAATCATAAAAAAAGGAGATATTTTTTTTCATATAGTATAATTTTTATTTGTATAAACCCCTATAATATTTTTTTTATTGATAAAATAGGGGAAGTGCCCTTTGTTTTTTCTCAGATAGAAGACACTTTTCCCTTTGCACAAAACTTGTAACTTTGGAATGAGGACAAATAGGTAATCCAAATGCTAGGGAGACCATTAAAAGAAGTATGGGAAGTTGGATAACATATAATACCACATATGAAACCTTTTTTATATGGAGGAAACCAATTATATTTCTCTAAACCATCTAAGGTTACAGTCAACATCATGAAGGATGGAAAAGCCTATTGCTAGGTAGGGAGGTCATTTTCATCTATAACTTTGGTGAGGAACTCTAACTTATTTGATCATGATTTATGGATTTCATAAGAAATTTTTGGGTTGATATTATGAAAATAATCTCAATTTGAGGGTTTAAACCACCAAAATTTGTAGATAGACTATATATCTAATACCAGAACTAACATCTAAAGAGAGGTCAACTTCAATTTTGGCTTGAAATGTACATCAAAACCTATTAAAACATGCTTATGATATTTTTATAGTTATGATGGAACCTTAACCTTACCTATAAATCCACCAATAAGCCATTTATTGACTTAAAGTACACATAGGCCTATGCAGACTGCTAGAAGAGCCTGAATGGCAATGTTTGGATGCTTAGAACTTATATAAGGCTATGCATGGGGAATAAAGGTATTTGGAGGTGTTAAGGGGAGTCCCTAAGGTGATTTTAAATCATCAAGAAAGGATTTGAATGTGATAATTTCATGAATAAAGGCTAAGAATCCAAATGACTCCAAACCCTCACAAAGCCCCAACTTAGACCTGATGGAGGAAATATTGCAAATAGAGCATCAAAATTAGGTGTAAAGGATAGGTAGATAATTTGAACCTATAGAGGACTCCTCAGGGCTCCTCCCCATGTGACTAAGTTTTACTACACTTGTATGGATGGTGTATAATAGGGATTTATTTGATAGATTTATGTGTTTTTTTAGGTATGGAAAGGTTTTAAAATATTCAATAAACTTTAGGAGAAATATTGGGACTTTTTCTAGGTCCTCATGTTCATATATTGAGGTATATAATCTCTTAAGTGTGTCTTTTATCTTATTCATCTCAACCAATCTAGTGAGCAGGCAATGAACACTTAATAAAAATGATGAAAACTCCAATTGGGAAGCTTTTTGAGGATTGATTCATGAACTTGATGACATGGACACTCTTGAAAAGTTTCATTCCTCCTTGTGCATATATTGGATTGAATTATTTTAAGCATTTTGTGTGCCAAGTTAGAAGTGATTGCTCATGGAAAGAAGGATATTAATGATTTGAGATCATTATAATGCATATAAAGGTTTTTTAGTAACCCCTCTCCCTTAGATAAACCATTATACATGACCCTATTTAGTGGTAAGGCATGATAATGAAGGAAAATTAGGAGGGCAAATTCATAAGCAAGCAAAAGAGCATCTACACCACATATGGAGGAGTTAGATGAGTTTGAGAGACATTTGTCCTTGTTTTCTTTGTAGGACCTATCTCTTTTTTTATTTTTTTATATTTTAACTCATTCTCCTTGCTTGAAAAATGGCTTAGTGACTCTTTAAATTCACCTTATCTCTCTTCTATCACATTTGCTATATAAACTAGATTTTTTGGTTGTTGTATAGATCTTTCCACTTGAGTGTGGAGAAGCCCTACTCAATTTTTGCCTTAAACTAATAAATAATGTTGTTTTTACCTTATTCATGACTTTATGAAGTGCATATTATGGTTTTTTGTCTTGTGTAAGTGTATTTTGCTTACCTTGACATGTTATCCTTCCTAATGCCTTGTTTAGTTTGAAAGCTCTCTTTTGAAAGTTAGTAAGAAGTGTCTAATATGGATTGAAAGTATAGTGAGTAACTCATTTATTAGTGTTTATATAATAACTATTGTCTAATTCCTCCCAACATAGGATCTCCTCAATACCCCATGCTTGAAACATTGATGTATCAGAAGAGATCTCAGTTTGATGAATGAAGTGTATGTGTAGTTTCCCTTTGGGTTCCAAGTGCATTGCAAATGGTGTTAGTAGACCATATATTTGGTGCATCACCTCCTTATCTATATTTATTTTAGGATTCTTAACCCTTTTCCTCATAAATAAAAGTGTGGTTATGGTTTGTGGAAGTGGTACATTAAGGGAACTAGCCCTAATCTAGAGACTCACCTCGAATTTGGTTCACCCATAGCCTTGAAGTGTTTCTATTATGCCACTTGAACGAAGAGAGATTTTTCATCTCCTTAAATGGTGAAAGTTCAAGTGAAAATATTTTTTATCATGCCTAATGGGACTCAAATATTCCATTCCTTGAGGAGTTTTTGTATTCTCCTCAAGATATCAACCTTTAGAGGAAATCCTATGAAGCACCAATGATGACTCCAAGTATAAATCTAGTAGTCAAGCAGTGTAGGTACTCTAATTGAGGTTTTTATTTGTTTTATAGTCTTCTCATGAATGATTCATGGATAATTTTTATGTTGACTTTGTTCTTACACAAGTTGGTGAGACATATCCATCTTAGCCCATTCCCTATCAATATGAACAATTCCTTTGCCAATCTTGTCATGATCCTTATCAATCCTATTAGCCTTGCTATGAGTTTCATCAGTCATATAATCAACCTTCTCAAACTTATGCTTCACCTAATTCACCTAGTTTCTCTCCAAGTCAGTCTATTGCAACTATCAAGAAGACTCTCATTGGCTATAAGGACTATATGCTACATCTTGATACTAGAAATCGTTGTGGTCAATTCATCCCTAGTGATTGTGTCAAGAGTGTGAGGGATGATTTAGAGCTAGTCAAGAAAGAATGGATTACCATTTATAAAGCTAATTGGCAAGGTATTATAGGTGAAATAATTTATGTTTATGGTCTAATTTTTTACATAGAAGAGAGGTTGAAAGCTCATGAACTAGATCAGTCTCGATAGCTCCAATACACACCACATCAACCTTAAAGTGTGTCAACTATACCCATTCAAAATGTTAATCCAAGCATACTTTAAAATGCCCCAAGTCCTTCATGTATTCCCCAAAGTTTCCCTTCTTGGAAATCCATCCAAGAGAATAGCTAAAGGAAGATGGATATCATTGATCAAGAAGATTTTGAGAGAAGAAGGTTGATATTGGAGACTCATATTGACAAAGAGATTGAATTGGAAAACAACATTTGACACAATCCATCATGGCATTAGAAAACAAAGTTTCTAAGTATGACATTCCTCCATTTGCATCTTAGCCTCATGAAGAATTCTCTAAGCTTAGCTTCCCAAGATGGAAAGAAGTAGTGGCAGCTTGTTGAAAGAAGGAAAAAAATGTCTAAGTGGAGAGGTTGGAAGTGAAGATAAATCTAAACCTACTCAAATCCCTCCCACCCCTCCTCAAGAAGCCTTTTACCCTTCACCTCAACTTCCTTTTACTTCCTTTCCAAATGAAGATCCTATTTCCCCCAAGAGAAGCTATTTCAAGAAAACTTAGCCAAAAGAATTGAGGAGTTGGAACTCAAAATGTAGAATCTCTTATCTATTCAAGGGAAGATTGGAGCCAATGAAGTTATTAAACTTAATGTAGATCAATTGATTGAGGGGAAATCAGATTCTAAGAAGAGGATTACATTGCTCCTTAGAAGCCTTATTGGGCTAAATTCTTGGTTTTGAGATGCCTAGTATTGACACCACTAAGAGGGAGAAGGAGATGAAAATTTAATATTGGGTTGAGGATGAGGAAGAGCTAACTTATTTTGAGGAAACATCATATTGTGATGATAATGAAGAGGACCTTATTTGTAGTGAAGAAGAAGTATTAGAAAAGGTTATTTTGGATTCCAAAGAAGAAGAGAAAGATGTTTCTATTGTTTTTCCCCTCGTGATGCTGATCAAAAAGAGGATGATGAATTGTGGAAAATTTTTGAAGACATTTTCAATGAAAGCCTCAAGGGGACTATAATTCCTTTAGAGTTGACTACAAGAAATGGTAAGCAAGATGACATGTTTCAAGAAGAAGATATGTGGCGTACTTATATGCAAACGTTCAAAGAATATTAAGATAGTGAGAAGGCAAGAATTATAAGAAAACAAGCCCAAGATGTTAAGGAACAAGTAGGTGTTGAGAGGTATCACCATAAAGAGAGTCTAAATCATGATGGAGTAGTCTATGATGACTATGAGTTTTTTAAAAATGGTTTTAAGATTCATTCAAGAACCACATGTAAAACTACTAATACAAACATAAAAAAGGGGTTTAAACTAGAAAAATTCCTAGAATGCCATGATACAATACTTCTTGAAGGGTTTGGATAGGTTGTAATAAAAATGAAGAGCAATGAAACTTTTCAAGAAGACATATACTTTCAAGAAGTTGTTCCATTCATGGAGGTGCAAATCTACCTCGAGGAGATAAAAGAATAATAGTATGAGGTATCTTTCCAAGGTTAAGAAGATTTCATCTACCTTGGAGACTTGTTTGAGATGACTCTATCAAAAGACATGCCAAGCCAAGGAACAAGAAAGAAACATGAGTCATATAGTACTACATCCAAAAGGAAACATGCTTGGCACCCTCATTCATCTCATGAAGAAAGAGATTCAAGATAATTTATTTTTGATCCAGGAAGGGAGGTATGTTTGGTTAGATGTACATAATTAGTATTATTTTTTTTGTGTCTTATGTTCCCTAAGTGCTTAATAGCATAAGTGTGCCTTTATTTTATGTGTTTACTTGGTCTTGGTGTGTGTTGTCTTTCTTTGTGTGTTTTGAGGTCAATAATTTGTCTTGTCTATCAAGTAAAATTCTAATCCTATAATTTTTAGAGTGAATTTTAATCCCTTTTCCCAATGGATAGGATAAGGCTACTGATCCTTAACATAAGCAAGCATGTTACACCTAAGAATTACCAAAAGCATTAACCAAATTTGAATTTTAGTTAAATTAGGTCAACCCATACATATTGAAACTGTTAAAAGTTCTCCATGTGTCCTATAGGGTCTCATGTGTGCATAAACATCTCACCTATCCTTTCTCTAGTCTTGATGTAAGCCTATCTTCCTTGTACTTGCCTAGTCAACCCAAGTCAACTTTGGTCAACTTTGGTCAAACATGGTCTAAGGCTCAAATTATTCTATAAATGTACTAATATGGTCATTTAAGTGTTTTAAAGTGTTCTTAAGTCATAAATTTTTCCTTTTCCATGCTTCATATGCAAAAAATGCTTTTTGGTCACATTTTTAGCTCATTAAATGACTTGTACGAATTTGTCAAAGAAGCATATTTATCACAAAGAAAGTTTATAATGTGGATGGGGTCATGATATGTCAATAAGTGGTCATAGTAAATTATGAATAAGTTTCATGCACAAAAATAGGGAGTTTCCCTTAAAAATAGGCCCTTAATGGCACTTATACAGACTTGAGAAGTCCATCTTTAGCTAAAAACATGGGATTAATGTCTATTGAGCTCCCTAAAGTTTTAAATATTCTTGGTATGTATATAAAAGGTCAGATAAATCAAATTTTGCATTTTCACCTTCTTTCTTACTTTCACAAGCCAAGAATAGCCAAATTTGAATGCTTGGTACAATCTGTACAGATGGATTTGGAGGGAGTTATCTTGTGAGTTGAAAGGGGTCTTAGTCTGATTTAAATCCATGGAAATAAGTTTTAATTTCGTGGCTTCTATTTTATGAACCATTTCTAAGAATCCATACATGTTCTTATGCTTATGAATCTAAGAGGGGTATAAGTTTGCACCTGTTTCTTACTTTCAAAAATGGAAATCAGATTTGAAAGGCTTGAAAGTGTATCTTCATACTCTGAGTTTAGACAATGTTATCTATAAATATAGCATAAGATGGCTTCGATCACTTCAAGGAGAAAGATTGAATGGAACCCCAAGCATAAAATGAATAACCTAGTATGATAAGGAAAAATGAAATCAAATCCATCAAGTAAAGGTTGAGATTGAACATTGTACATGCTTATGACCACATACAGACCCTATCAAGCATGAAAATGACACCTATAGGTGTCTCAGTCCATTTAGACAAGAAGATTGAAGAGGGAATGGTTTGTGCATATTTTATATGGATTTTATTTTATCCAAAGTGATTTTTAGATAATACAAATATTTATAGTTTAGGGTGAAATCAAAAGACCTTTTTTCTCACTACAACCATCCTAGTTAAGCCCTATCTCCACCTACAGCAGGGTCTTAGGAAGAAGTGTCCTAGTCAAGGATAAAGGGCATTGTTTTGGTTTCCATTGAATCTTATTGGTAATTGAAAGTGATAAGTGTATGGTATAACTTATAAAGAGTTTAAGTGAGTGGATTAATATCATGATAAAATTAATAAAACCCTTTTTTTCATCTACAGCTGGTATAGGGTTGAATATCCCATGACAGACAGGGAGTTGAGAGGGGTCTTAAGTGAGGTTATAATGGTCATTCAGATTGAAATAATGAATATATACCATGAATTAAATGGTATATAAGGAATTAATTATCCCTATATATTATTCCAAATTCAAAACAAGGTCACAAACACCTACAGGAGTTATCAAGCAAGGTTGTCCCAGTCTGTAGGGGTAAGCCTAGTCTTATGATTTCAAGAACAATTAAGGTATTTGGGGAGACCAAAAGGCCATAATGGTGTTTGAATAAAATAAAAAATTATTATAAAATGTGAATAGGTCCTTTAAAATGAGCATATAACATGGCAAGGGTCCCTAAACAAGTAAAACATAGTCAACTCTTGAAGTACCCTGCACAGTTTGTCTTGAAGAAGTCTGCCTTGGAATTTTAGCAAGTTAGGGGGTAAAATAATAAAACAAAGAGATAATTTTTTTAAGACTATCCTTGTGATTTTGATAAACCCCTATAATATTTTTTTTAATAAAATAGGGGAAGTGCCCTCTATTTTGTCTCAGATAGAGGGCACTTTTCCCTTTACACAAAACTTGTAACTTTGGAATGAGGACAAATAGGTAAACCAGATGCTAGGGAGACCATTAAAAGAATTATTATAAGTTTTATCACATATAATACCACATATAAAACCTTTTTTAGAGTGAGGAAACCAATTAGAGTGCTCTAAACCATCTAAGGTTATAATCAACACCATGAAGGATGGTAAAGCCTCTTGTGAGGTAGGGAGGTCAGTTTCATCTACAACCTTGGTGAGGAACTCTAACTTATTTGATCATGTTTAAGGGATGTAATAATAGGTTTTTGGGCTGATATTATGAAAATAATCTCAATTTTATGGTTTAAATGACCAAAAGTTGTAGATAGTTTATAGAGTTAATACTAGGCCTAGCATTGAAAGAGAAGTCAACTTCAATTTTGGCTTGAAATATACACCAAAACCTATTAAAAAATGATTTTGAGATTATTATAGGTATGATATAACCTTAAATTTGTAGATAAATCCACCAAGAAGAAATTTCTTGGCCTAAAGTGTACACAGGCCTATGCAGACTACTAGAAGAGCTCGAATGGCCATGTTTGGATGCTTAAAACTTCTATAAGGCTATGAATGGGGACCAAAGGTATTTGGAGGTGTTAAATTGGGTACTTAAGGTGTTATTAGAATCATAAATCAAGTATTTTATTGTGATAATTTCATGAACAAAGGATAAGAATCTAAATGACTCAAAACCCTTACAAAACCCCAACTTAGACCCAATGGAGGAAATATTGCAAATAGAGCATCAAAATTGGGTGTAAAGGATAGGGAGATGATTTGAAGCTATATATGACTCTTCAAGGCTCCTTCCCATGTGACTGATCTTTACTACACCTGTATCGATGGTGTACAATAGGGATTTATTTCATATATTTGTGTGTTTTGTAGGTATAGAAAGGTTTCAAAAGATGCAATCAGCTTTAGGAGAAATATTAGGAATTTTTATAGGTCCCCATGTTAATATATTGAGGTATATAAGCTCCCAAGTGTGGCTGATATCTTATTCATCTCAACCAGTCTAGTGAGCAAGTAGTGAACACTTAGTGAAAATGATGAAAACTCTAATTGGGAAGCTTTTTTAGGCTTGATTCATGAACATGATGACATGGAAACTCTTGAAAAGTGTCATTAATCCTTGTGCATGGATTGGATTGAAGGACTGGAAGCATTTTTTTTGCCAAGTGTGAGAGGTGTATGAGAGGGAGTTATTTGTAACTATTAGAGATGATTGCTCATAGTCAGAAGGATATGAATGGTTTGAGATCATTCCAATGAATGTAGAGGATTGTAAATAACCCATAAACCTTATAACCACCATTATACTTGACCATATTTAGTGGTGAGGCAATATAATGAAGGAAAATTAGGAGGGCAATTTCACAAACAAGAGAAAGAGCATCTACGCTACATATGGAGGAGTTAGATGAGTTTGAGAGACGTTTGTCCTTATTTTCCTTGTAGGACATATCTCATTATTGATTCCATGATGTTTTAACTCATTATCCTTGATAGAAAAGTGTATTAGTGATTCTTTAACTTCACCTTCTCTCTCTTCTCTCACATTTTCTATATATGCTAGCCTTTTTGGTTGTTGTATAGATATCTCCACCTGAGTATGGTGAAGCCTTGATAATTTTTTACCTTAAACTGATAAATAATGTTATTTTTACCTCATTAATGACTTCATAAAGTGTATATTATGGTTGTTGGTCTTGTGCAAGTGTATTTTACTTACCTTGACATATTATCCTTCCTAATGCCTTGTGTAGTTTAAAAGATCTCTTTTGCAAGTCAACAAGAAGTGTCTAACATGGATTGAAAGTATAGTGAGTAGATCATTAATTAGTGTTTATAGAAGACATATTTTCTAAGTCCTCCTCATCTAGAGTCTCCTCAAGACCACATGCTTGAAACTTTGATGTAGAAGAAGAGATTTCAGTTTGATGGATGAAGTGTATGTGTAGTGTCCCTTTTGGTTCTCAGTGCATTGTAAATGGTGTGAGTATAACATATTTTTGGTGAATCTTGTCCTTATATAGGTTTATTTTAAGATTCTTAACCCTTTTTCTAATAAATGAAAGTGTGTTTGTGGTGTGTGGCAGTGGTACATCAAGGGAACTAGGCCTAATCTAGAGACTCACCTCAAATTTGGGTCACCCACAGCCCTGAGGTGTTTCCATTGTGCCACTTGAACAAGGAGAGACTTGTCATCTCCTCAATAGGTGCAACTTCAATTGAAAACAATTACCTTTTAGGTTGACCAATGCACCAACAACATTCATGAAGCTCATGAACATCATGTTTAGAGACTATTTAGATCAATTTATTTTGGTCTTTTTGGATGACATTATTATATATTCAAAGAATGAAGAGGATAACCTATAGTATCTAAAATTGGTTCTGCAATGGTTATGAAGGCACAAGATATATGACAAGTTATCTAAGTGTGCATTCTTCTAGGAGAGAGTTTAATATCTAGGTCATATTATTTATACAGATGGTATATCTATAGATCCATCTAAACTAAGGGTCATTATAGAGTGGCCAACACCTATAAATGTACATGAGTTAAGAAGCTTCATGGGGTTAGTAGGATATTATAAGTTCATTCCAAACTTTTCTAAGATAGATAATCCAATTACCTCCTTTTAAAGGAAGAACCAAAAGTTTGTTTGGTTAGAGATATGTGAAGTGGTTTTTCAAGAGTTAAAAAAAAGGATTCCATCAACACCAGTGTTGAGAGTTCCTAATCCTAATGGTCAATTTTTAATGATCATAAATGCGTCAAGAGAAGGTTTAGGTGGTGTCATTATGCAAGATGAGGTAGTAGTGGATTTTACATCAAGGAAACTAAAAATTCATGAGGTGAATTATGCCCCTCATGATCTTTAACATACAACAATCATTCATGCTTTACAAGTTAGGTGACACTATTTGTTGGGAAAACCATTTGAGCTCAAGACTGATAATTTGAGACATTTCTTAGAGTTTTTTTTTGAGTATGACTTTGATATTAATTACATCAAAGGTAAAGAGAATAGAGTGGCTAATGTTTTGAGTCATAAGAGGTACATAACAATTATAGATACTATTAGGAGTACTTTTATGGATCAAGTGGTCAATTTTTGACCAAGAAATGAATACTATGAGTAGGTCAAAAAAGCATTATCTGACAATGCTTATAATCCTTAGTATAAAGGATTTAGTTTTGAGAGTGACAGTCTTCTAAATTTCAATAGGAAAATGTATGTGCCAGATCGAGAGAATTTGTGGATCAAAGTGTTCAAAGAGTTACACAATGCCCCTTATTTAGGACATCCAAGAGTAAAAAATATTATGGTAGAGCTAAGACCTTTGTATTTCAAAAAGGGAATCAAGAAGGATGTGGCAAATTTTGTATCACATTGTCTAGAATTTTAGTAAGTTAAAGTTAAACATGTGCACCTAGCTGGATTATTATACCTACATGATATACTAGAGTGGAAGTGACATGTGATCAATATGGACTTTGTCCAAGGCTTATTAATGTCATAGAGTAGACATGATATGATCTTAGTAGTTATGCATAAACTAACCAAGGTGGCTCATTTCATACTAGGCAACTTGACAAATCATGCACCTACCTTTACAAAGAGATTATAAAAGGAAGTGTATATGTTGTGTGGATTCCCAGAGAAGATCATTTTGAATCAAGATTTAAAGATGACTTCCAGGTTTTGGATGACTCTAAACTTAGCTTTGGGTACAAAGTTAAATTTTAGTACCACATATCATCTTGAGACTAATGGTCAGACTGAGTGAGTGAATCAAGTTTTAGAATATCTTCTATATATGTATTGCATGGATCAGTAATACAAATGAGAAGATTATCTTCCATTGGTTAAGTTTACATGAAATAACTCATTCCAATTAGAGTTGAAGATGGCTCCTTCTTAAGCACTGTATGAAATAAGGTCCAAGACACCAATCAATTGGGATAGGTTAGAGGACATGGTAGTCTTTAGGCCTACGATGCTATCTAAAATGGAAGATCAAGTTAAGTTAATCAGGTAGAGATTGGTTGAGGGCAATGATAGCTAGAAGAGCTATGCTAATCTGAAGAGTATATATAGGAGGTTTTCTAATGGTGACAACATGTTCTTGTAGGTTAATCCACATAAGAGCTCGCTCAAGTTTATAAAGTCAGTGAAATTGTCACTAAGATATGTAGGACCTTTCAAAGTGTTAGAAGTGTTCAATCCAATTGTGTATAGGCTTGTATTGCCACAAGCCCTAGCTCTATTACATTATGTTTTCCATCTATCTTATCTTAAGAAGTATATAGTTGATCTTTCACATGTTTTGGATTGGAATGCTTTCTAGAATTTGGATCTTGGGGTGGTCATAGTAGAACCAATTAGAGTATTTGACACTCATAAACTTCATTTTCAAAATAGAGAGGTGTCTCAATGTAAGGTCTTGTGAGACCAATTCATAGAAGATAATGCTACTTGGGAAGACTTTGATGAGTTTTTAAGGCTATTTCTACATTTTTTTACATGATAGATACTTGATACTAAGTTTTTAAATTCTATTAGACTCTTTGATATTAAAAACTATTGCTTGAATAAGTGTCATTGGGAGATGACCAATTTTAGGGGGGGAGGATGTTACATCCCGATTTCACCCTATGACTTATGAAATTTTAATCCATTGATTAGTATGGTTAATATCTAATTACTGTTGCTTTGATTTGATATTTATGACATATACTATAACAGGACAGTGATATTAATTATTAGAGTACATGATATGATAACTGTATGCTATATTCTGTACACTGTGGATATGTATTAGTTAGTTTTTACATCATTGGTGAAATTTATGATGACTCATAATAACTACCTACTTATTATGATATAGATGTATTATAGGTCCTACTCTTAGATCTTGACAAGGGATAATATCATTAGAGAGTATCAGCTAGATGGAATGATTAGGGGAATATCAATAGAAAATGCTAGTGACCCTACACACACGCACAATAGATTTTAAATGACATTTACATAAAAATGTTAGTGTGTATTGCTTGTGATAATTTGTGTGTGTGGAATTAATTTTAGTATGCATTATATCTCTTTTGTAATTGATTTGATTTTTGAATTTAAACCCAAAATATGATTATTAATTTGTTATAAAGGTATTATTATTTTAGACATGATTATCTTGAAAATTAAAGGCAATTAATGACTTACTTTATATTTTAGTTAAATAATTATTTATTATTGTTTTGAAAATTTAATGGAAGTGGTGTTAATGTAATTTAAAGTTAAAATTTGAATTACACATAAATTTAATCAAAAATTAGGAAAATAGATTATTAATTCAACTTAAGTAAATATTTAGAAAACAAGGGAATACTAGAGTAATAATTAAAAATTTGCATGTTTTAAATATAATAAAGATAAATTTAGAGTATCTGAGTAACATGCATAGGGAAACCAAAAAATAGAAGGTTGCATGCAAGGAAATAGGGCACATAAATTAGAAAAGAAGTCAGTCTTATAAATAAAGAAGAATTTTTAGAAGTAAAACACGGACGGGCAGAGAGAGGAGAAAAAGAAAAAATAGCTAAGGATTGAAAAGAGAAAAGAGGGAAAGCATGAAAAGGCATAATTATTAGGTAGGATTCGTAATGGTTTACATTTACTCTTTGTGTATTAAATTTTAGATCTGGGTAGTAAATCAAATTTGCATGAAATATGAAAATCAGAACGCAACGTCAGGGAAAGAGACAAAAAATAAGAGAATGATAGGCTGCAGCATGTGCAGGTCGCAACCAAGTTAGGGCAGCCATGCCCTAGCCTATTCAAAGCAGTGGGTTGGTGTACGTAGGTGTAGTTTGGGGGAGCAAGGGAGTGGTGAAGGGCTGAGGCATTGGGCAGCAGCATTGCAGGGTCATGCTGGACCAAGGAGGACGTGATCATGGATCAACAGGAGCCTTTAAAAACCATGCTTGGTAAAAGTTTTAGTGTAGCTGTGGGCATGAACAGGTAGGAGCAGCAAGGTAAAATAGTAGGTCAAGAGTTTTCTTCCCAGAATCTAGGAGCAATGGAATGGAGCTTGCCCGAGGGATCTAGGATTATGAAGATTAATGGTTGCCTAGAGAAATGCAAGGAACAACCTAAACCAGTAATTCCTTTCAATATGATTTCAGAGGATGTGGAATATTATTCCAAGCATTCTTTATATTTAAAGTTTTTGGGTCTAAAAGTTTCCCTTCAATTTTTGGAGGGTTGGGCCAGGAGAGTGTGGGAGCCAGAGGGAGAAATGGAGGTCATGTTATTAGCAAATAACTACTTCATGGTCATGTTTGTATGCCTGGCTGACTGCAACAGGGTTTTTGAGGGAGGGCCATACTTTTACAATCAGGTCAGACTTTTTGTTAAACCTTAGCATGCTGGGTTTAATCCTTCTGAGGAATTACCAACTCAGGTTCTGGTATGGGTTAGGCTCCCCAGACTTCCTATTGAATGCTATCATGAGATGTTCTCCTGATGTTAGCTTCGATGCTTGGAAGGCTGGTGGGGTCTTCAACTCAGACTTTAGGTAAGAAAGTCATGACTTTTACCTGAATTTGTGTGGAAATTGATTTGAGCAAACCATTGCCTGATGCGCTGGAGATGAGTGTAGGTTCATACTCCTGGGTGCAACAATTGGACTATGAGACCCTTCCCTTCAGGTGTCGCCTTTGCCATGAGTATGGACACTAGTGTGCAGATGTTTGAAGGCTAAGCCAATGGAGCAACATCCCCAAATGCCACCTAGCAGCATTCCCAATGCTGATAAAGGGAAGAAATTGGGGGTTGGGGGGAGCAGGGATGCTGAAGGTTTTATATAGGTGAAAGCTCGAAGCCGTAATAGGGGCTAGAAGAGGACCCTTAGGGAGAGGTAGGAGGATGACTCTTTCAACAAGTTTGAAATCTTGGATGGATTGGGCTAGCAAGAAGAAATTCTAGGATTAATGAGTGTGGAGTAGTTTGTGGGAGGTTGAGTACCAGAGATTAATTCAGCCAATCTTCTAATGGTTCTACAGGAAGAGTCGGCCTTACCCATGGATGTTGAGGGGCAGTCAGAGGAATTGGGGGGTGGCAACAGATAGGGACCTGGAAAAAATGGAGAGAACCTGTACCACTTGGTAAGGGTTATGGGGATAGAACTAGATAAGAAAGGAAAATCTTTTCCTCACCTGGGTATTCTCCAGAGGGAGGGAAAGAAGGGGATATCAGAAAAAAGTGCTAAAGTGGGGTGTAAGAAGGACACAGATAGACTCAAGATGATTGGGGAGACCTTGGTGGAGTTTGGTGCAGTTAAGACCTTAGACTCACACTTCTTAACTCCTCTGAAATGATCATTATCTCGTCAAATGTAAGGGGACCAAACAGCAGCCCCAGACAAAAGGCTGTTAGGGAATTAGTTAGATGTAAAGTCCCTGATATTCTCTTTCTTCAAGAAATGAAAGTTTCTGTGGATATTATGAGGAATATTGCACCTAAGTTATGGAGGTATGGTTCATGGCAGTACACTGGAGCTCATGGATCTTTAGGGGGCGTGGCTTGTTTTTGGAATCCATGCAAGATCCAACTTGTGTCCTAGATTTCCTTTAAATCCTCTTTATCTATGGTGGCTTCTTGTATTGAGTCGGGTGAATCAATCCTTTTTTCCAATTCTTATGCTCCTTCAGATTTCCAAGGTAAACTTCTTGTTTGGAAAAACATCCACTTTCTTCATCAATTATTTCCCTATTTGCCTTGGATTGTGGCGGGAGACTTTAATGCTATTCTTGATTTAACAAAGAAGAGAGGAGGTAATGCATGGCTGGACCCTTCTTCTCTCCTACTCTGAGATAATATTGAGGCACTCAATTTAGTGGATATCAAGCTGGTTAATGGATGCTTTACCTGGAATAATCGAAGAGTGGGGGACAGGTGCATTACAAAGCATATAGATAGATTCATGACCTCCTGTTATTGGGTGGGGGGTTTGTGGTCTTCCTACCTTGAGATTCTTGATTGGAGGGGCTCAGACCACTGGCCAATAAAATTGGTCATTTCTTCTACCTGTGAGCCTCTGAAGGTGCCTTTTAAGTTCCAGCTTATGTGGTTCAGGGACCCATACCTGTTTGGATGAGTGGTAGATTGGTGGAGGAGGGGCAGGCCTACTGTTGGAATAGTAATGTATACTTTTGTTAAGCTTCTCCAATTCATCAAGTAGCAGCTCAAAAGGTGGAACCGACAAAGTTTTGGGAACATTTTTCAAGAAAAAAATGAGGTGCAGATGGAGCTGAATGTCATTACTAGATCCATTCGAGATGAGGTAATGATTGAGGTTTTGCTATGGGAGGAAGCCAGGGCCTTAAAAGCTCTAGAGGAATGGAAACTAAGGGAGGAAATATTTTGGAAACAAAAGGCCCAGATTGAATGGCTTAGAGAAGGGGATAAGAACACAGCCTTCCTCTTCAATTCGGTTTGGGCTAGATATCATGGCATGGGGATTACTTCTTTGGTGTTGGACAGCAGGGAGACTATTTATTCTACGTAGGGTATCATTAATGAGGTAGTGTAGTATTTTACTTCGTTATTCAAGGAGGAAGCACAAGGGGACTCAGTTGATGAGGTCTAGATCCTGTCTTGTATTCCCTCTTTGGTGACCAGGGATATGAATGAGCATTTGATGAGGGATATATCCTTGGAGGAGTTAAGGAGGATAGTCTTTATGATGCAAAAAAGAAAGGTGCCTAGTCCAGATGGCTTCTTGATTGAGTTCTTCTAAGAATTTTGGGAAATTATTAAATTTGACCTCTTGGATGTTGTTCAAGAATCCCAGAGGAACAAGCAAATGCTTTGGGCTTTGAATTCCACCTTCCTGGCTCTCATTCCTAAGGGTGCAGGGGCTGATAGGCTGAGTCTTTTTAGGCCCATTTCTCTCTGCAATGTCGCTTATAAAATTATTTCTAAGCTGATCACTGAGAGGTTTAAAAAGTGGTTGCCTATGCTTATCTTGGAGGAGCAAGGTGGCTTTGTAGAGGGCTGACAGATTTTGGATGGGGTGGTGATGGCTACTGAGACTATACATTCCATGACCTAGTCCAATGAGAAGGTGATGTTTATCAATCTGGATATGTCAAAGGCCTATGATAGAGTTCGGTGGTCCTTCCTCCAGAAGGTCTTGGGTGCCTTTGGTTTTGCAGAGGATTGGATTCATTGGGTTTTGAGTTGTGAACTTGACCTCCTTTTCAGTTCTGATTAATGGTGAGAACTCTAATCTCTTTGGGGCTTCTCATGGATTGAGGCAAGGTGACCCTCTTTCTCCTTACTTGTTTCTTCTATTAGCAGAAGGCTTGGGTCGATTGATCAAAATAAATGTGGGTGATTGTGTTATTCAAGGTTGACAGCGGGGAGAGAAAATCCTTGTACAATCCCATCTCCAGTTTGTGGATGATGTGGCTTTGATGGGCATGGCTACTATTAAGGAGGCATCTAACATACGCAAGAGCCTAGATGTTTACCTTGTTGCCTCTGGATAGGTAATTAATGAGGGAAAATCATCTATTTTTTTCTTTAACACTCCTCCAAACATACAATAAAGAGTGGCTCTTATCCTCAAGTTCCAAATTAGGAGTCTCCCACTGCTTTATCCTGAGATTCCTATCTCTGTTGGCCGACTGGCTAAGGAGTCATGGCAGGTGATCCTAGACAAATACTGGGACAAGATGAATCATTGGACCCATCGTTGGTTATCCTTTACAGTTCAGGTTCAACTGATTCAATCAGTGGTACAGGGTCTTTCTATCTACAGGTGTATGATCCAGGTGGCATCGATGAGTTTTGTTAATGAATTGGACTCCTTAATAAGATAATTTTTATGGGCTGGGAATTTATCTTAGTCCAAGTGGAGCCTAATTAATTGGGAGATAGTTTGCAGCCCAAAGAGGTTTGGTGGGCTAGGATTATGATAGTCTATGCTATCTAGTACTACTTTGGCTACCAAACTATACTGGCATTGGTGTGTGGAGCAAGATCAGCTGTGGGTTAGAGTGTTATCCCATAAGTATTTTTTTGGGATTCCCAGGAGGGATATTCCATAGTATGATTTGGTTGGTAAAGGCTCGGTGTTTTGGGTGACTCTCAAGAAAGGAGCCACGCTGATTAAGAGGGGTCTTTTCTAGATATGCTAGAGTGGGGTGGAGGTCCATTTTTGGCATGACTCATGGGACGGTTTCCCTCCTATAATTAGCCAATATCCTCAACTGAGTACTCTAGCCCAGAGGTTTTGTGAAGCTAGCTGCAAAAGGGTGTGCAACTTTAAATCCCTTTCCTTTCAGGGGCAGGTGGCAGTTGCCAGATGGAAGTCTCCAAAAGAGTGGTTGATTCTTAGTTTGGAGGCAGAGTACGTAGACCTATAGAATATTCTATCCTAATGTAGTTACAATGCACTTATGGGCAATGATGTGTTAGCCTGGTCCTCGAACCCCAAGGGGAAGTATACGGTGTCCTATGGCTATCAGGAGTTGATTTCCTAGTAGTATGAGGATAGAGGGGAAGTTCAGTGGTGGAAGAATGTTTGGAGTGGTTTCTCATGACCGAAGTGTAACTGTTTTACATGGACTTTAGTGTGGAATAGATGTTTGACATGGGATATTATTTGGAAGCAGGGATTTGCTGGTCCTTCGAGGTGTGTGCTCTATAATAGAGAGGAGGAAGACTCCTCTCACATTTTCTTTCGCTATCCCTTCACTCTTCAACTGTGGCACTTTTGGTGGGATGCGTGGTGATGCCAGTGCATCCATGCTATCTCTTTGGTAGATTTTTGGTTTAGAGTGGGCCGTCCCCCTTCTTTAACTTCCTTCTTGCAGGATGTGTGGTACACTAGCCCTATTTTCCTGCTCTGGCAAGTTTGGCTAGAAAGAAACTGGAGGATTTTTAAGGGGGAAAAATTGGTGACTCAATAGGTTTGGAGCAGAATTAAGGGAATGATCCAGGAATCTATTAAAGTGAAGAGTGAGGTTATGCTGCCATTGAAGAAAGGGGATGCTAAGGTGCTAGAATGATTTGGCATAAGAGAGTTATCTCCGATCTCAGCGTGTGTCAGACGTGGTACACAGGGGCAGCATAAAGTTCAACAGTTGGGGAAGTGGACGCCTCCACCTGCTAGGCTTTTGAAAATTAATACGGATGGGTCTTCCAAGGGCAACCCAGGGGTGGCTGGGATTGGAGGGATTGCTATGGATTTTTTGGGATCTGTGGTTTTTATTTTCTCAACATATCAGGGAGTGCAGATGGTTAATAAGATGGAAGGTTTGGCTATCCTATATGCTTTGAAGAGAGCTTATGATTTGGGTTGGAGGAGGGTGATCTGTGAAGCTGATTCTCAGGTCCTGATTAACTTGATCCTAGAAAGGAAAATTTCTGATGTGAGCTAGCAGTTGGCCATGATAGTGCAACAGATTTTACAGGTGAGTTCTTGCATGGAGTCGATATCTTATGCCCACATTCTATGGGAGTGGAATAGGGCAGCTGATTGTTTGGCAAAATGGGCATCGGAAGAGGGAGATGGCTATAAGGTAGATGACTGGGAGCAGTTGCCTGGAAATTTACATCAGGAACTAGAACCCATTCTTGTGGGAGATATTGGTGGAGTTGAGGTTTGAGGCTGTTGTTTTTGGTTTGCTTGTCTTGTGGGCTATTTGAACACTTTTATAATCTGATGTTTTAAGTTTAATAAAGTTTTACCCCTTTTAAATTTTTTTTTTGCATGAAATATAATTATGTACTCAATTCATTTGGCTATGTTTGCTTTAGAAACCCTGCATGCAAAGTGATAACTCTATTTTAAATTCCTTATTTTTATTGCATCTTATTATAACTTACATTGGCTACATATCATCCTTTTAAACCTACATTGTTATTTTATGACCTGTATATAATAAATGTTGAATTTTTATTCATATTGGTAGTGTTGAACTTTGTATAAGTCATATTAGATTCTTTAAAGACTATTGATAATGCATAGCCTACATTTTCCCTTATGTGGAGGCATTTCAAATTAATTTTAAAATGGTGGTGAAATTTCTTATTACCTGCACCTTATTTACTTAAAAATTTAAGTATATTCTTTACACCCTACATTCTTCCCTCTCTCTAACCCTGCTCAATGATTTCATAGATTTTATGTTTTAAGTCAAATTAGCAGTGTATCATTATAACTTTAGGTTGCATTTCATATAGAATTGGCAGTAAACAGTCAAATTATGGTCAATGTTTTATATCAAGTAGAGACTATATATATATATATATATATATATATATATATATATATATATATATATATATATATATATATATATATATATATATATATATATATATATATATATATATTCCAATGCTTCCCTTACAAGATCAAAAGACAACTTTGAAATAATACTCTGCAAGCCAACACTAAGTTCAACGTAGGTCTGAAATAATACTACCTAGGTTATAAAATAAATGAGACATTGCATTAATATATATATATATATATGTATATATATATATATATGTATATGTATATATATACATATATATATATATATACATATACATATATATATATATATATATGTATATATATATATATATATATATATATATATATATATATGTACATATATATATATATATATATATATATTAATGCAATGTCTCATTTATTTTATAACCTAGGTAGTATTATTTCAGACCTACGTTGAACTTAGTGTTGGCTTGCAGAGTATTATTTCAAAGTTGTGTTTTGATCTTGTAAGGGAAGCATTGGATATTTATATTGAGTTTAGTATAAACTTTATTTAATCCTACACTTTAATTTTAATAGAGGTTGTATTTGAATTTTGAACCCAACATCCCACTATATATGGCACAACATTGTGATTTTAGAACCCTGTATTGTATTTTAGAAAAACTTGCATGCTAAAGTATTACCTCTATTTTTAGTTCCAAGCCTACATACTATAAATATAGGCTACATTATTTTTCAAACTATATGCCAATTATTAAATTGACCGAATCATTGGAATTTAGATAGGTCTTGTTCCATATCAATTGGCAATGTTTTATTTTAAGTCATAACATCTAAATACTAGATAGAAGTCTAAAATTCTATTCTTTTAAAAGCTACATTGGTTTTGGTTAGGTTACATGTTACTTAGAGTGTATCCCATCCTCTTATTATGCTCATGTTTAGTTTATTACTAGCATCATCTATTTTATCAAGTGTTGTGTATAAGTTTTAAAAACCTGAGTATTTGTTTCCAGAGACAACATATAAATTATCCATTTGATTGCATGTTGACTATTAGAGGTCATGTTTAGCATTTTATTCTAAGCTTGCATTTTATCCTATTTTATTATTGGAATGTAGAACTGTGTTCCTCCTTATACCCAATGTTGGAAGTTTTTTTAAAAATGTGTTTTAATTATGGTAGCATCATGTTCCAATAGGTCGGTGCTTTATATTTCTTTTATATATAGCTGAGCAAATATATTTATAAATTGTGAGATGATAGGGATATATCTAAGTTAGATATATTTAAGAAATTTTTACCAAGTTATATAAAATGGAAAATTATTTGTTTAGGATGGGATTGAAATTTATATTTCAATAAATGGTTAAAAAGTTCATCATTTGCTAAGATATATACATAGGTGTTTAAGAATATAATTTGCTACTAAATATGTGTATGTTTATACCTTCAGAACATGGAGTTAAAATTAATTAGTTGCATGACTTACTTATGGTATCGACATACTTTATTTCCTAATTTGAATAATATAAGTTATATCTTGGTTGTAACTAAAGACGTATATGGTTAAGTATGTTATCATTATGAAAAAGGTGAAATGGATCCCTTGATTATCTGTGAAAAACTAGTACTTTACTTGTTTTAAAGAGGAATTATGATCCATAGTTAAGGCATACCTAGATGGTATGAATTATTGAAAACTTGTGTTTAGTTATATATGGGTATGTATGTTATCCTAACATGATTGTAGGTTCATGACACATTTAATGAAATAAAATGATTGTTTAAGATTGTTCTATTCTAGTATAGGAAAAAATTTGTATGAATCTTGAAATGTGTTCTATATTATATATATGTTTATTTTGGAATATGTATTGATGATGTTAATAGGTAGTGAGATGGGTTCCACTAGCCTAGGTAGCACCACCAATAGATAGTATGATGAAATGGTGTGTGATGAAATTAATCAATCTAGTGATCCTATACTATCTAAAAACTTTTACCAAAGTAATGTTACATATACATTATCATTTCATATGTTTGATTTGCATGTTGTGAAATATCATGTTTGAAACATATTTTATTTATGATACACATCATGTAGTATTAAATTTTACAAACACACGGGGTATTATCACATATCACTAGATTCTCACACTTATCTATCTACCTATCCATGAAGGGAGGGTCATTCCCTGATAGGGAATTGTGTAGGGCATTTTTGGTCTGTGGTTGGAGTAGAAAAGTGCTCTCATGATGCTCTTCCTCCCAACTATAGTACTTACCTAGAGATTAATTTTTTTATTATCAGTGATACATGAGTTGGATTGACTAAATATTTGAAGATATTGGTATTTGTTTATTATATTAGGTTGTGTGCTTGAAGGAATGTAATTATATTATATATTTGATATACTTGAACAATGGGTGTTGTATTGTGAGACCAGTTATAGCTATGTCCTATTATAAATTCTTTCCTTGGAATTTTATAAGATTAATATTGTGATTAGTAATTGAATTAGAATTACTTTTATTCCTAGTTATGATTTAGATATGTTTTATTAGTTGATTCTGTAATTTGAATGTTAAGTTAATTATTTAAAAAAAATCATTATTTTTTCTTAAGTACAACTTGAGAGGTTGTAACATTATGGAGATTCATAACTTATCATTAATTAGGTCATAAACCAATTCTAGACCAAATACAAGAACCTTTTACCTTATAAATCCATGGTGGACACTTTCAAGCAACATATATCCCACCTTTAGTTTAAACAAATACCTTGGGCCAATAATAGGATAATAAATGCCCTGGCTATAATTGGTTTTATGATTCTTATCATAGATAAGGTAAGATATTCTCATTTCCTCATTAAAAATATTCTCGCATCAACTCATGAACCCTTGACCATCAAGATTATCTATGATATTGTTGGTCCCAGTTTTACCTAGTATTCTTAACTATACAATTACCTTCATAACTAAGTCCTTCCACCTAACTTATCCCATAAAAAACAATAAACCTTCACGCACCAATCCTCTTATTATACCTTACTTTGACCTATTCTCTATTATAAAATATTTGATGGAACTCTGTTTTAGTGTTTAACCTTGACAAAACTATACTAGTGTTGAGGGAAGTACACGAAGGGGTTTACGAAGCCCACACCAATGGCACCATCCTTGCAAAAAATTTACTATGTACTAGTTATTATTGGTCAACCATGGAATTATATGTAACTAATTATGTTAAAACGTGTAAATAATGTCAAAATCATGCCAATTTGATATGTGCTCTAGGCTAAACACTCAATCCAATGAATATGTCATCGCCATTTTTAATGTGGGTCCTCAACCTTATAGGAAAAATTAACCCTACATCTTCAACTGGCCATAAACATATCCTTATTACCACGAAGTACTTTACAAAGTGGGTGGAATCCATTCCCCTCACTTACATGTTAAGTAAGTAAATATCTAAATTCATTTTCAATCACCTCATCTTCTACAATGATATCCCCTCCAACATGATATCTGATAATGGTGGTTCATTAAAAAGTAAGGATGTCAAATCCATTTGTGATAAATATAATATTACCCAACATTTTTCCATTGCATATTATCCACAAGGTAATTGCCAAGCAAAATCATACAACAAAACCATTTTCCAAGATTCTTAATAAGATCATCAATGATGTTGGTCATGATTGGCACTTGCAATTATTTCATGCCCTTTGGGATTACTGAACCAATTTACACACTCCAATAGGATCCACACCATATTCCATAGTTTATGGCACTTAGGACATTCTTATTATCAAGGTCGAGTTGATTTCTCTATGCATTTCATTGAAACATATTCTTGATGATGAGGATTATAGAGTAGCTCATCTAGAAGAGCTGAAACTACTAGATGAAAAATACATGGTAGTTATGAATATTATTAAAGAATACCAAAATCAATTGCATGGTCAATATAATAGGCATGTGAAATACAAATAATTTAAACTTAGTGATCTTGTGCTCAAAGAAAACCAATGTTGAATGTAAGAAAAAGGGCAAGTTCAAGCCTAATTGGTTGGGACCTTATGCGATTGTCACTAACTATGGTTTTAGAGCATACATGTTGGATTTTCCAGAAGGAGATGAACTTGATAAACCAATGAACACAATACATCTCAATTGTTTTTCACTGAGTGACCCAAAGTATTTTTTATGATGAAGGTTTAAGTTGTGTTTTAACATCACCTTATTTATATTGTGTTATATACCTTTCCCCCATACCTTCCCTATTGAACAAAGTTTTTTTACCTTACCTATTATTATTTTGACAATGGTTCCAATTCATTTATACTTTAGATAACTTTAGTGGTTGGATTTAAAGGCAGTTTCAGTGGCTAATTCAGTCTTACGACTCTTTGAACATGTTCATTCATAAAAGGGTGGTATCTTGGGGCATTATGATAGTGGTCTAGAAATTACATCTTTCATTTTAGTAAACATTATATATCACTTACATATGTTGTTTTTATCTATAGCCAAGGTTCGACCTACCTATGCCATTATTTCCTATAGCCTAGGAACAACATTTTACCATGCCTTGACTTACCATTGTTTCATACCCTACCATTTGTCTATTCATGATCATGTTGTTACTTAGTAAAATTCCTCACTATAGGGTGAACTAAAGTGGATTGAGGTCCATTTGGACTATGTAGGTAGTGCTCAATGTTTTTTGAGGTTAACTCTATCACCCTTGTTCCCATTCTCTCACCTTTTTATGAGAAATTCAATCCATACCCTCACTATTTTGTGAGCAATTTAGGTTGTGCTCTCACTATTTTGAGATAAATTTAAGCCATGATCTCTCTATTTTACGATCAATTTAAGCCACACTCTCATTTTTTTGATAATAACCTATCTCACCATTTTATGAGTCACTTTTTTGGGTGTTTGTGCATTTGAAATTAATACACTAATGCACCTTAGACCTTTAACACTCTCACAAATTTATGAGTCATTTATGATCTCACCATTTTTGAGCTTATTTCTATTCTAAACCTTAGATGTAGTGAACAATATGAATTATAAGCCAAGTTCATTTGTGAACACTCACCTTTTGTCTTTCAATGTGGTTTTAGCCTAAACTACGCTCTTATGTTTTCACAAGTTCTTATGCCTGATGTTTTCATAATCGTTAGAATCAACCCCTTTTATTTCACACTCTCACCATTTTACGAGCCCATTACTACTTTCCTCTATGGTTAATGTCTTTTAATTGTCATCAATTTTATTCTATCCCATATCCTAGGAGAGCTACATTTGGCCTAAAGTCCATGTTGGAACTCATGTCCATTGGACTATGTAGGCAACATCCACTTGATTAGTGCATTTGGAGATATATCAACCACCCCTTCTTTATTCATCTATTCCCCCTGACCGTTATAGTGTCATTATTCCTTATAACCTAGGGGAAACCTTTATTGTCCTGCATTTACTATTGTTCCCTATATCCTAGGTGCAACCTTTGTCATCGTACCTATGTTATTTCCCCTATAGCCTAGGGAAAGATTTGTGCCAAGCATAACACTTCTATTACACGGGTATAAATAGTTAGATTAGTTGTTTTTTCTTTTTTTGCATTAGATTAGTTTCTTATCTTATTTCTTACTTAGGTTAATCTTCATCACATTATATTTTCAAATTCATTCATTTCTTGTATATGCCTTGGATTCATTTGCCTTAACTTAGGTTATCTATTGTTCTTGCTTTAACTCATTCATTTATTTTTATTGCTTTAGCTTGGTTGTTTATTTAATTCAACTTAGTCTAGTTGTTAACTTATTTTTTCTTCTTTCATTGGTTGATGACTAAAATAGTTTCTTTCATTAGTGTTTTAGTTTATTTTCTTAGGTTATTTTTTGTTCCTTTTTTTATTTGATTGCTTTATTTATTTTAATTGGTTGTTGACTAACTTATTTTCTTTATCTTTTTTTTCGTTTGTTTACGTAGCATTATTAAATTTTTGCACTTGATTATTTATTAACCATATCTTATACTTGAGTTGTGAATATTTGTATTCATTCCTCTACTTAATTTGTTACATTATCTTCACACTTAGGATTTCATTGGTCATGTCTTACACATAAGTGGTTTATATTTACATTTAAATTAAGTTTTCCATGCTTAGGATACACATTGTTATTATAGTTATCTATAAATATGATGCATGATACCACAAGCTACAACAAAAATTAGGCCAAAGGAGCTATTAAATGATCCAATCAATAATACTTCCTCTTGTTCACAAAAGACATACACCAAACAAATCCAAACCATAAAAACCAAATCACAGTGACTAAATTATGTGCTAACATAGATTTTGATCTCTAAATAAGCATATACTATCATTTCTCAACATGAGGAGATAAAATCAGAGTCCAACATCTCATATACATGGCATATAGTGAATGAAAAAACATACATGTCTCAATGAAATTAAACATAAACATTGAAAATTAATCATGACTAAGCATGGATCCATGGCCAACCATAATAAAGAAAATAATAGTCCATGTAAAATTTCATAAACCAAGTATGAATGTCAAATATTTGTAAAATAATGTCATATGCATCATGACCATATACATGTCATAGTGACAAACTACAAAAATACCATAGAGTTATGCAACACCAGCTCTAATTTTATGAGTGCATGGGTCCTATAGGAGGTGGTCCTAGTGTCATGATGGTGGTGGTGGTCATGGATATTGTACTAAATAACATGAATTTTTTATCTAATGTGTCTTGGTCCTCAACTGAGATGACCTACTACTAGCCCTATGTGCATCCCATACCCCAAAAATAGGAATTTGTTGATCTCTCAAGATTGTAGTATCATAGGCCCATCGATAGTAAGAGGCCTCAGCCTTAGCCTAAAGGCTCTCCAAAACCATCTTAGAAAACCTTGCATATGAAATATCACCTCATGCCTCATCCCTCTCATGCTAGAGCCTTTAAACATCTACTAGGGCCTAATCCCTCTTTAGTATGGCCTTATCCCTAACTTCCTATATATGTGCCTATGCATGTGTCATCTAGACCAAATCTTCCTTCAACTGATCAATATTTTAATAAAGGGTAGTAATATAGCCATCTTTATGGGTCACTTGAGCTTGTAGCTAGAAAAATCTCATATCTAGGCCCTAAATCTTGTCTAGTATGGTCACAATATCTTCCTTTAGCATGGCACTATCCTTAGATGATCTAGTTATACCATATGGACCTATCTATCTTGGATATATATATGTACCTAGTATCCCTACTGAGATGGGGTATACCATCATAGCCTATGTATCATCCCCCTCATCACCCCCATCTCCCTATCATCATCATCAACCCCACTTCTATGCTAACTATTGTTTATACTAATGACACCACTACTTATCTCAGCCTTAAATTGCTTTATTACTCTATATCCATATGATCACCACCCCTAGACTATATATGACCATGTGTACCTACATTTATTGTACCTACACAAGATATACTTATATAGATTTAACCTATATTGGTGCATGTACTGGTGTTGTCAATCTTTGAGTAAAAACCTATACCCACCATAAAATATAAGTCAGTATCACACCTGCATCTATCAAGCCACCAAAATAGGCCCATGGAGTCTATGGAACTCTCCCATATCTACCCATAGTCATGCTCTTAGGAATCACTAGAGTCACTTGACTAATCTCTTGAGTACTATGTGCAAATCATCTCTGGTCAATAAAGATATCTTATAACATGTTAAAATTCCATAGCACTCAATTATGCCTATATTCCTTGATAATATGAACCTATCTACCTATCAAGAGGCATCGATAAGTCATGAACATCATGTACCAATCACCCCATAGCCGCTAAAATTGATAATGTAAGGTGTCCAAATGAATAACTTGATTGTCAACTCATCTAACATGTGCCAATGAAAATATATCTCACCATGGTGTCCTTTATAACCTATTTATGTTTGAACCAAGCCATATGCCTCTAGATCTTGTGGGCCTCATACCCATCTCTATCCAATTAGCCACTTGATAGCTATGTGATCCCATCCCTAAACCTGGAGCAAAGTAGAAGCACGAATACTTCAACCTCATCAACAAGCCATAATGTGTAGGTCTCTATATAGCTAGGCTAAAACTAATATCCCTTAGAAAAATATAGTCATATCATCCATCATCAATAAGATCACTCTACCTAGGTCCATATGAATGAATCAACCACTATTTTTAGGTATCAGTATGCTACTGACAATATTCATAATAATGGTAACGTCTCTATTAATCAGTGTTGGTGGTGATAGGTCCTATGGGGCTAAGTCATATGGCCAAATATATGTGTATGTCTTCAGTAGATCAATATCAACCTTCCCATGTGCCATGGGAATGTCTTTATAACTAGTGAAGTCATCCAATACAACCTAATTATATCTAATCTCTATATAGAAAATCCTTTGACCTCTCATAGGTAGGTTGAGGATATGTCAGGTATCCTCAAGCAGCATTTTAGCCTCTCCTATCAACAAGTAAAATGTTTAAGTCTTCAAGTGCCACTACTCTACCAATGCACTCAAATAGGCTCAATCTACTCTTATCATAGGCATTTAAGTTGCATCCAGTATACCCAAAATGTGCAAATACACTACCATGTTCTCCATCTAGATCTATGGTGAACGTAAGTAATGAAAATGTTTCTCATGCATCATTAGTACCTCGAACCACTCCTACAACCAAAGAGAGCTCTATGTTGGGATACGCTAATATATAAAAATTACTACCCAATACTTGTTTACCCTAAAGTTACCCTAATTGGTGTTTTTTATAAAGTTGCCATTTTCCCTTAAAACTCTAGCAAAGTCATTATTTTTGTTTTATACAAAAATGGTGACTTCACTTGTTTTAAGTGAAGTAGTTTATTCAGCATTTTCCAAGGATTTTTTATGAAGTCACAATTTTTTTTGCACAAGAATGATGACTTCACTTATTTTTGGTGAAATCATCAAAATGATAATTTCCACTAGATTTTGATGATGTCATCAAAAAGTGGAGGGTGAAATTACCATTTTCCATGCCATACAAATGGTGACTTTGCTAATTTTCATCCTAAACCTCACATTTAATACATAATAAATGCCCAAAAAGTTCATTTGAGGTGACTTACTAGTGGCCATTCGTGTGGTGGTATCTCTTGCTCCCTCACCCAGTCGCTTAGTGTCTCTGTCCTCGTCCAAGCACCTTTTTTTTCTCCTTTTTCTTGATAGGTCAAAGCTCTAATTTGAAAATGGTTTGGGTGAAAATGAAAATTTTCACCCCAAGAGGTGAATATATAGCTTGAAAATTTAATTTTTCACCCCTTAAGGCGTAAATTTCCTTTTATTCATTTTAGGAGATCTTATTTTTGACTTTGTGGTCTATTTTTCATGTCATTTATTACTAAATTCATTATTCTTTAATTTTTTTATCTCTAGACTGTGTTATTGGGAATTTTTAGAGAACCCTTTAATAGCACTATTTTGTGGTCATACCATGTGCTATTTTGAATGTGCATCTTAATACTAGTAGGTCTTCTTAATTTGTATTGTTATTATATGCCAACTCATTATTCATCTATTTTATAAATTTATTGCATGAACTCCCCTTGGCCAATCTACCAATTTACCCATACGTGATAAATTATATTGATTGATTCATGATCTATTCTACATTACTATGGAAAACCACTTTTATTCCATGAGTAATATGTCATGTTGGGGTAAATCAATGTGCTCTAATTATAACCACCTTTAGGTAAATCATTAGTTTGACCCTTCTTCCCTATAGGGGAAAATAATTATGATATTGATTATAATTTCCTTTGGGTAAATCATTATTTCAACCCCCATTACCATTAGATTATGTTGTTTCCTCTTTTTGAAGGCTCATTCAATTATACTATTTACTGCTTGATCCCTTGAGAGGGCATCCAAATATCAACAACCACCCTCTGGGGCATTAGCCAAAGCATTAAAATTTTCAATGTAACAACTTTTTAATTATTTGAGAATATGTTACTAAGTTTATGTCTTGCAATTCCTAATCAAATAGGGGGAAAATGTAGACACTCCTTTTCAACCACATCCATGTCTAAATGGACTTTAGACTGATTTCTAACAAATTATGCAAATTAAGACTAGAAATCATTGAACATCAAAATTAGATGTATATGACCAAATTTATGTCAAAACATCCCTATTTTGGGTATTACCCTATATACAATGATAACCTCTCATATATTCATCCCTAGTCAGGTTATGACCTAATAAACTGACATTTTCAACCAATTGAGTAGGGCACTTAACCCAATTCTTGAAATGACCAAAAGCCTAAACAAAATTAATCAAAAAAGTAAATCAAATTAAGTGCTTAGTTAGATAATCCATGTTGAATTAGTGAATTTATAATTTCCAAAAATTATAAATCAACAAATATCAAAGGAAATGAGATCATGATGTTGTCATCATCCTCAAAGTCAAGAATTGTAAAATATCAACATAAATAACTTAAAAATAAAAATGTTGAGCCATGCCTTCATAAATACATAATTAAGGACATTAATTATTGCATTTGGACTCCCAAGGTTAGGCTAAACCTAATCATACCTAGGTTGGGGTTAGTTTGAAACCTATAAGTATAAAGTCTCACACTAACTTTCAACAAGCTCTTTTAATCCAAACTTATAATGCCAAATTGATGAAGAGAGAGCATCATTACCAATACATGCCAAATTCAAAACCAAATTGAATAAAAGGAAGGTGTTTCCCACAAAGAAAAAACATTGACAAAGACTGCATTTGGACACAAACTGAGCACAAGCCAACTTTATGTCGATAAGCAAGATCTCATTGCAAGGAAAGTGAAGGTAAGTTCTCATTTTTTTCCTCATTGTATTGGGTTTGATTTTTTTATATCACTCCCCCAATTATCTAGTCTTGGGAATGCTTTATCTTAAGTTTGTTTTTAATATTTAATATAATAATAAATGACTAATGTATTTTTCCATTGGATTCCTATTGTATACAAGAATCATGAAGGCATATATCTCAGGTGCCTGAACAAGCAAGAATAAGCTAGAGTACCCAATGATTTCCATGGAAAATATGGAACTGGTCACATATCAAGGAGTGTTACAACCCATTAGATACTCAAGGTAGGGTGTTACTAGTCATATGTTTTTAAAGATTCTCATTTTCATGTCTAGAGCTATCATATTTGCTACGTTATCACGCATAGAGAACGTATCCCTATCATGCCATTATAATCGATTATTGAGGTTTGGCCATTTTAAAAGTGGGGATTAGGCTTTATTTATGCCATCAATTCTAACTCTCATCAAGACATCAGTTCATCCTTATGAAAATTGATTATTGTACTTGTTGGATTGAGTCTAAAGTGTGCAAGAACTGTACAACCAATGTGGTAACCAAATTTCTAGAAGAACACATCATCACTAGGTTTGGGATGCCTAATATGCTACTATGTGGCAATGGTCCTACTTTATTATATTTTAAAGTTATGGAATTGGCCTATGAAAACCAATTAATTCTAAAACTTGATTCCAATTATTATTCATAGGGAAATGGGGCAGTGGAATCAACCAATAAAAAATTACTTGATGTGATTAATAAAATCTTGGCAAAGAAGCCTAAGGACTAGCACAATGTTTTTAAATTTGATTTATGGTCTAATAGAACCAAAATTAATATAACCCTAAGAACATACCTATTTCATCTTGTTTATGGCCAAGACCCCATCTTTCTAGTCAACCTAAGAATCCCTACACTACAATTCATGAGAGACTACCTAGAAACAAATGATAAGATATAATATTATCTTTTTAACCTAATGAAACTTGACTAAAAATGTTATGTATCCCTAATATATTTCAACAAACACCAAGATGTCATCAAACATTTGTTTGACAAGAGAACAAAGGTAAAGGCCTTCAGAATCTCTAACTTGGTCCTTCTTTGGGACAAGGCTCATGAGAAAAAGAAATATCATGGCAAGTTTGATGACCTATGGTTAGGTCCCTATTAAATATCTAAAATCATGGGTGAGAATGCATTTTTCCCAAGGTGTCTAACTAGTGAGAACATTCCATTTCCTATCAATGGGAAGTTTCTCAAATACTAATTTTAGGATTGAATTAGCCTAGTAAGTTCTTGTACATACATTTCCTTTCCCTTTCCTACTTTGTTTTGTATTTTATTTCCTAATTTTTTGTTATTTTAGTTTTTTTTCCTACTTTTATTACTTTTTTTATCGAGATTGCCTCATTTATTATCACTTTTTGGCCTCGCCTACCTATTTTACCCTATAGGTTCCCTTGTTGGTCAAAAGAATGAGGAATAGAAGGCATGTTCATAGGTAGCTTGAGGGATGATATGGTACATAAGTAATATGAATATTTTGTGGCCTTAGATTTTATTTTTGAATTACCTTAAAAGGTTTGGATATCATGTGTTTTCTATTTTTTTTAATTGGGTTAAGTCTAGGCAAAACTCTCTTGTCAATGAAGACATTCTCTTGAAGCCAAGCACAAAATTCATATCTAAATGGTTTATGGGTTTGCCTAGATGAGCATACTATGATGAATATCTATGGTGAAAAATCTATAATTATACATTTAACTTGATACCATGGTCACTAACCAAGAATTGAGATGCTAATTAAGAAAGAGAAAAGATAAATCAAGAAAAGAAAATGAGTAATTTATAGAAAAACTTGATTCTAGGTGATTCAATAAACTCCACCATGGGATTTCTAACCTAGTTGGTAGTGGAAAAAATCTTTGATTGGGATCAGAGGCAAATCCTTTTAGTTTATATATGCCTATTCAATAGTGGATAAATATCCATATAAGTGTTCTCAAGGTAGGATTCACTAGCTTAATGATTGGATCCATAGTATCTAGTCCTTGTAAGTTCTAAGAATCAGTAAATTAACTCACATGCACAAACCCAATCAATAAGATTATATAATTTGGTCCTTTTATCCATTTCCATCTTCTCCTCTCTCTAATACATTCACATTATATGAATAATAACAACTATATATTATGGGTTTATAAACACATTTTTATCACTTCAAAATACTTAGGAGTAGTTATTATTAGAGTTGCCATTTTTTGTTGCTTCAACAACATGACATAATTCTTCCAAGAATCATGGAACCTATCTCTTTTTTCCTTTTTCTCTATTCTTGATTATTCTCATGGTTCATTGGTCTCATCACTATAATTTGACTTCATGGCCCATCTCAGTTTACATTTCAAACTAGGACTCAAAACCACCACTATTAGAAAGACATCATCCATGCGATAAATTTTCATATATAAAACTTGGTCCCAAAATGTAGTTTTGACCTTTTTTTAGTGCATGAGTCAAACCCCTACTCTTTATGTTTCCTAATAATATCTCTTGAGTCATCTCAGGGGTTATTTTCAATTTGCATGCCATTATATCTTCTAAAAAACCTTTAATCTTGGAGAGCATGTTTATGTAAGAAAGTTTTGTGTTTTAGCCTTTGATTGGAAATGTTTTCTTTCCCATTTTATAATATATCAAAGTTTTACCCCTAAAATTTAGTCTAATTACATTTCATCCATTGGGATATAATTATTTTAGTGTAGATGTTAGGCTCAGATGACTATAGTGCAATCTAAAAACCCTAACACATCTAGGCAGGGGGTCATTCAAATAACCATACTTTTTAACCAAGGCTCATATTTTCAAACTGCTTAGTGAATTTTAAAAATTATTTTAACATGGTTTTGTTATTTTTTTTCTTGGGAAATGCATCAATATTATTTTATGGGATTCTTCCTAGACCTATTATTTTTTTGCTCTCCCCATCGCGGAGATCAAGTCCAAGGGAAAGTTTTTTGTTTATAACTCTTGGTCTGAAAGTGTGTTTTTTCCCTCCTTTTTTAATGTCAAAATTTTTGAAATCACATGAAATTATCTAGGTTTTATAACTATATTTCATTTTTTAGACTATGACACTTGCACTGCACACATCAAAACTCGACAGCTGTAGTGCAACTCTAAAGTTCTGATACGGTTTGATAGGGTGCTAGATTTTTTCTCATAACTTTTAACCATGAGTTCCATTTTGAAAATCACTTATTGAATTTAAATATGGTTTTCATAAGAATTTCATGGTATAATTTTTTTTATAATATTTTATAATCATTATATGTGATAATTTTTCTATCCTTCTTATTTTTCTCTCCCTCATGAAGATCGAGTCTTGTCAAAGGTTTTTCGTGTTTGGCACTTTATCCTGAGAAAAAAAATTGACCTAATTTTTGAGTGTCATGTTTTGGACCTCCTATGAATGTTTTAATATTTTAGGGTTACATTTAAATAATCAAACTATGATGCTCACACTTCAAGCATTGAAACTTGCTAGCTGCAATGCAACCCCAAAACCCTAATACCTTTGGATAAGGGGTTAGTGTTTTGGTCATAACTTTTGATCCACATATTGTATTTACAAACTATAGGATGTGTTGGAAAGATGGTTTTTATGAATAAATTTTTTTGTAATTATTATATTGGTAGGATTTGTCAATAATTTTTTATATCCATTATTCTAACCATGTTTTATTTTTTGCCTTGGTAAAGTGCACTTAAAAGACTCAAAAGTTTTCTATTTTGAAAAGTGACTTGTTGTTTATCTTATGTAGGTTGTCAAAAATAAAATTTACATAGAGAGGAGAATACTTTTCATGAAAATTGGTTGTTGATAATTAATGAAGGTGGTTGAGCATTTTGAGAGGAAAATCTTCCCCTTGAAGACTACAATTCTATATAAGAAAGGATTTTTATTATAAAAGGGTTGAATTTTCTTATCCCCAAATAGATTCCAAAGCCAATCCCTTTTAATTTTCATGTAATTTAAATTTTTATTAGTTTAATATCTCCCTAATAGCTAAATCCTATCATTATGTTAGCATAATTTGGATGTAATTAATTATAATAAGCTCAAACATTGTTATCAACATGAAAAACTTGATTTATATAAGATCATGGAGGTTTATTGGTGATTTGTGCATGTGAATGGTGGTAATTTATTTTCCTCCCATTTTGTCACTCTCCTTATATGTTTTCATCATTCCCATGGTGATTTTATATCATCTAGTCACAAGAGGTATTGATTTCCAAGTATTGCATTCAATTCGTGGCTTTCAAATTCACTCTTCTTATCATAAGCTTTTATTTTCTTTCCTTTCCCTTATATTTTATTATATTTATCAAACAGTTAAATTAGGAACCGGTGAATGTAATATGATTAAACATCTATCTTGATTTCAATATTTGTTTCCATTATTATTATCTCATTGTTGAATGATTAAAAATACTAGAATGAACATCAAAATCAGTTGTAAACACATTATGTAAAACCTTAAACACTAATTTGTTGGGAATATTGAATGAATGCATGTTTTATTATTTTTGAAATCTAAATGAAATACATCCAAATGGGATAATAAACATCCATTAATCACCAAACTATTCAAACACTCACATACCATTAGAACTAAAATTTGGATTTGAACCAATAAATGTCCCTTGAATGGAATGGTCAAAATGAGCCACTAAATGAAGATCAGTACACATAGACTAGGTAGATATAAACCTTAGGGAGATTCATCTATAATCTCCTTTCAAGAGAGGCAAGTCATGAGAAGAGCCTAGAATTTTGGCATGTGCCAAAATACACATCAACAAGTGGATCTATAACTCTTAATAAAATATAGACCAAGTAATCTAAGGGCTCTTATATTTATTTTGAGCACACAACCATCTATACCAAATGAACTAATTAGGTTCCAAATATAAAGAGGCCATGACCACATTTTATGCACATGAATTATGATGTAGATCAATTTTTTTTATTTGATTGATCTAAATGAGTGGATCCTTAACATCAAACTTACACAAGTCCACTTTTCACAATAACTTTTTTAGACCAAGATTGGAGTGTGATTATTTGAATGGGAAGAACCAAAATGGAGTGGTGAAGGATTATTTTATGAAGGCTAAGCTATAATATTGGATAATTGCTTAGTTCCCTTCAAAACATTAATGTCCCCTCTTAACCCAATGATGTCCCCTTTGACTGCATTAAGATCATATTTTTGCACCATGTTTTATAAATTTGACTGAATTAGTGAACTAACTAAAAAATAAATGGATCAAAAGTGCCAAACTCCATGTCATCCTTGTGAGGAGTTTTGGATTTTATTACCCTTTCCTGTATTTTTGAGTGTTAGGACTAGCCATGCACAAACCTTGGGATGGAGGGTTTTATCTTCATAAAATGTATCAATATATTGTAATGTTTTAATCATATCATCTAAAATAATCCAATGACTACTAATGTGCACAAAGTTGAAAAATTTTGGCCTGAAAAGTGTACTAGAAGATTATACCATTACAATTGTCTCACTGAAGTGAATCCAATGGTTGCTAATTTTCACAAGGGTGATTTTTTTACTATTTTTTTCAAAAAAACACTTTGAAAAATACTAAAATTATAAATAAAATAAATTACTACCTAATCACGTTATTTTTTTATCTTTCTACTCACAGGAGACTTGTAACACTAGATCAAAAAAATAACATTACAAAAACTTTCCCAAATTGAATCTCTGATACCACTTATAATTAAATTACTTATATGTTTTCACAGTAAAATATTATATTACAAAAATAAGAGTAGAATATTTAGATCCACAACAATAAATGATATAATATCAAAATGTTTGATACATATAGCTGAACCACTTTGATGGGACAACCTCCACAATAATGCAATAAGAGTATAATTCACAATATAATGATGAAATATTAACCACTATATCCTATATATACTCTACTTATCCACAGTTATTCCATAAAACAATCTTACTAAAAACATAGAGAAATGAGACAAGATAATATAAGAGGTATGTCAGCCACATGTTAGCCACACATATGCCTAGACATGCCATTGGTTAAGGTCATAACATACCTATTCTAAAAATATGGATCAACCTAAGGGAGGGTCTAAATTTTAAAAATAGTTATTGTGGGGGAAAAAAGACACAATTGACCCATAAGACATTATTAGCTAATTGGTCCTAACCTGTTATGGTTGATTTTGTCTTGGAAAAGTCACTTTTGAAATTAAGGATTTAGTATGTTTGTACATATGCTTAGATATGTTTTTAGTGACTAATAATATTTATTTAGGTACAAAATAATAACTTAAAAAGGGATAGGTCTATATAGGTACTTAGGATAGAGTGAAGTGATGAAGTAGGTCCAGATTAAATGCCAAATAAATTAAAGTAAAAGTGGGCTAAAATTGACATTATCAAGTATTCATGACTAAATTTGAGTGACTACATCCCCCCTTTTATCAAGAAATAAAATTACTAGAGAAAAAGGAAAGATATACATGAGTGTGTACAACACAGTTTACCTTTGAGGAAATATTTCATTCATGCAAGGTACTTTAACTTTACAAACCTTGAAACTCATGAAGTAGTCACTTTATTCATTTGAAATTTGAAAACGCTTAAACTTTAAAAATTAAAAAACTTGAAAATGGAAACAAGGGAAGAATACACTTGTATGTGTGAAACCAATGTTTCTTTTTTAACATTACTTGAATATGATGCTTCCTTGAAGTATTATAAAATTGGTTCCTTTGTTGAACCAAGGTGAATTGAGGGTGATCAAGCCTCAATTTGAATCAAACATGAATAAAAAATAGGACACATTGAGGGATGAAAAAACTCAATTTTTATATTTTGGTCTTTATAACCCTAATATGGAAATAGGTTGGAATCCATAATGAATTCATAGGCTATAATGTTGGAGGGTAATAAATCTCTAAGTTATTCACTATGCACTTTAATTGAATCAACCACTACAAATGGATTTTATATTCAATTGTCACTTTATTCCTTAGTTATTGAATGCATTATAACAAAATGAATGAATAAAATTCATACTTATACCATGACTATATATAAAAAAATAATATTGAAAATATGGCATGAATATGTATCATGTGCCCATGGGATAAATCTAAAATATGTAACTATGTGTAGATTCAAATTTGTAAATTCTATATGAGACTTGTGCATGAATATTTATCATACACCAAAATGTATAAATAAACACTTTATCTTGTAATGTGAGTGCATATCCCCCTATTATTTATACTAATGATTAAATTTTAAACCATTCAACATTATTTGAAAATATATTTTGTACTCAAAACTGATTTTTGATTATAGAGGCTTATTTCATGTATGAAAGGCTGACTAAAATGCACCCCTTTTGAGATGAAAAGTGTATCATGAAAGTCATTTCTCGTAAAAAATATATTTACGTCATGCATATCAAGATATAATCATTTATTATTGTAGCATATATGAAATGTATGTCATCATAGTAAGATGCGTATCATTTAAATCATGTATGTAACATATGAGGCAAGGCTTAAAGTGTTAAATCTATATAAATGTATCCATGAATCTTATATTAGTATTTATAACATGTTATTTATTCACAATATTTAGTGCATGATATAGATCATGGTACTCATCAAACTCAACAAGCACACAAACAAAAAAAACATAATGTCATATACTAATACCAAGGGTCGCATACAAGGGATGTTCAAATTTCAAATAAGAAAATATTGTACACATAATTCCAAAGCCTTCACATAAAATACATTAATAATGTTACAAATAAGGGACATGTTCAAATTTTGCTAAAACACAGGGCCAAGGGTTGTAAGTAATGAACATGTTTGAATGTTTCACATCCCAAGCAAATATCTCATAGAGATGTTCAAGTAATTTATTGTACACAAGGTCCAAGGGAAAAACATAATAAAGAAACTAAACTCTAATCTACTATGTACAATTAATATTATCAATGGATCATAAAACCAAAAAGATAGTTTATACCATGTATATGTAATGTGATCATATCCTAATAAATAATAGATATATGTACATAATGTTAGATAAAAATGTTATCAAGACATTTATAAAAAATATATAACTCTAAAATATATAAGTTATAGGATGGTAAAACCTATAAATATTATAACATATGGGTAAGCTGCCCCAATTTTAGCATGGCCACTAGGTAGAGGCAAATCCAACATCTTAGTCCATGTGAAATTGTATGTCCTACATAACACTCACAAATACTAGTAAAATATGTGTGTAATAAAAAAAAGAGTATGTTATCTACCAATCATGAGATAACTAACATATGTCAATGATGTAAAATAAATATCTAATTATGCTCAGATCTTGATTTTGGATTTTTAAATGTTTTTAAATTTTTAAAAATATTTTATTTTTTTGTACTTTATTGAATTTTGAAACTTAGAACAAATGAGAGTAAGTAACCATGGATTTTAAAGCATAATAAAGGGAAGAGATATAAGAAATTTAATACACATTTCAATGTAAAGTATGAACTAAAATATGATGGTATGGCCATGCATGAACAAGATGCCCCCATTATATATGTGAATATAATTGAAAACCATGTGGGAGATATAATAAATATATGAAATAATGATTGTATATTCTCATCTCATCAAATGTATACTTGTCAAAATATGGAAAACACATGTATGAGAAATATAACACACAAAAAAAATATTTTTGCATGAGTAAGTACAATCGTGTAACCTATAACTGACTGTAATATCAACAAATTAGATGTGTTAAGGCTCTATTTCCTTAGATTTTTAGTTGGCTATGTCAAAATGATACAAGGAATAATCATATCGATTAGGACAATAATGGCAGTTTATCTTGATTGTATATGGTCGATATTTTTTGTGATGAAAAAAAGTAGTTTATTTTATTCAGACTATGAAAACAATAAAGTAAATAGAAAAATGGTGGGATATGTCACTATGTTGGACTATTCAAATCTGGAAAGTGAAAAAGAATAGCCAAGAGACCAAAAATTCATAAAGAGATAAGGGCTAGAAGATTGTTTGAATTGATCATGTGTAGGAATAACATGATAACAATCGAGAATCTATATACAATCAATTTTTACTTTTTTGTATGATGTATCTCTGAATATGAGTGGTTAATATTCATAGTTTAAGTACATTAAATTGAATTTATATAAAGAGGACAATATATTGGCACTAGAAGATTTCAATTATAACTAAATTCTCATATTTGGTGAGTTTAATTAATGTAGTTATTAACATTGGTTGTGGGCCTATTTCATTCACTATCAATATATGTAGGAGCACTTACAAGACCTTCTTTAATGGTTATAAGCTGAAATGTCATCAAGTTTGTAATGCAATAAATACATTTAATTTAATCAACTATAATGCAATAAAAATGCATTTGTGGGATATAAAAACAAAAAATAAAATGGATCTAATCTGGTAAAAATACAAATTTCATGATTTTGATGCAGACATTGATGCATCATGTATCACTTAAAGTAAACATTGATATAATTTAGGTCACTCGGTAAAAATTGTTAAATTTAAAGTAGTTTTCTATGCTAGATTTAGGTTTAGTTGATGTTTGATGCACTTTTCATTAGACAAAATATTTGATGTAAACTTGCATAAGAGATTGCAAAAAAATGAAAATCTGACACAAAAGGTGTTACAAACTCATGAAAATATACTAGTGTCACCTCCTCATTGGTAGACTAAGGAATAAAATCTAGAGAAAGATGACTAGGAGCCTGTACTTGACAACGTGCATCCCCATAGTGGTAGTTTGGGAGATAAACCAAATATTTTTTTTCCTCCTCATCCTTGCCTAATGGGGTTGGATACACTTATGGCATAAATTTTTATTATATGGTTATTATTTATGATGTTTTTTATTTCTTTTGTAATGTGTAATGTGACTTTGTAATGATGTTATTTATGGGCAACTCGATTTTCATCCCAATATTAGTTTCAATATAATTTTATTCTATTTTTTATCAGGATGTGATCCCCTGCCACCCACCTTTTTAATTGGGCATGTACTATGTTTTTTTATTTAATAAATATTATGTTTGATTTCAATCAAAAAATGTAAATATATTATCTTGTGTATATTTTGGATGAGTTATAAAAGCATCACAATCTATCAATATTTTCCTCTATAATTGAGCACTTAGAATTCATCTATAGGTGCATTAAGATCAAAGTAGTTACAAATTTATCATCCTTGTGGTGGAAGAGGCACATTTATTGGTCCCCCTTAGGGAATAAATTTTATGGTTGTATGCCCATATTTGCATTTTTTGTCGTAAAATACAATCATATTTTTTGTTAAGAGTATCAAATATGCACAGTGTAATTTTGGGTAAACTTTTAAAATCTCTCTCTCTCTCTCTCTCTCTCTCTCTCTCTCTCTCTATATATATATATATATATATATATATATATATATATATATATATATATATATATATATATATATATATATATATTCCTTCTTATACCATAAAATATATTAACTCAAAATGATGTATAGATAACTATCAACGTGATAAGTAAGGTTGATCATCAAATTTAACCCTTGGGAATCCAATGATCATGTATCCTTCATGAGCATAAATACTCATGGTGGTTATGGTTAATTTGATCTTAACTCTAACCCACCATAAATTTTATGGTGCTCTTCACCCATCATCATTCTTTTCAACTCTATCAATAATGGGAGATAAAAATTTCATATCATGAAATGGTGCATCTTAATCATCCATATAATTCTCAAAGCCTTTGATTTTGAAATGCAAAACTCCACAACTTATCCATCATTGCTTAGGCCTTTAAACTCTTATACCACTATAATCCATAAAAATAATATGATTTAAATATAAAATTAGAAATTTAAATGTTTAAAAAAGTTTTGGACATTTGATATAATATAAGTAATGTAACAATATAACATCATTATGGATTTAAATTAAGAAAACATTAAGTGTGAATCACAAATATTTAAGAACACTTCATATTCCAATGAATTGAAGTCTAAAGTAGTGTTGGTACTATAATTAAGAAGTTAGATTAATCACACCAATAAAAGTAAGTAATATTAAAAATGATAAAAACAATATATAAAAAAATTATATTGTGCACTTCAACTTTTGAAATTTCTCTATCCTTTACCTTAGGCTTATACATAATAATTGTAATTTAGAAGTTTTTAACCATTTCAACATTATATTTTTGGGTTAAATTGAGGTCCTCATTCAAGGAGAAGATTTAGTAAGCATAAATGAAGAGGACCTTAGGTGCTTGAATGTAATGCACCAATGATAACAAATTGAAGATGATGGTTGCATAGAGGACCAAAAGATGAAGAATGTAACCCTTAAGGAAGGAAAAAGTAAATATTTAGAAGACTAGGCACTAGTTCCTTATGAAGAGAAGGATGATGATCTAGAGAATCCAGTAGTGGAGAAGAGCTAATAAAATCTCAATATTGACATCTACCTTTCTTAGGGACCTCTAAAAGGTTTTTTATTTATTTTTTGTTTCCCTGGTTGACTGTAATTAATACCTTTTATATATTTTTTTATTTAAGGTTTGTTGTAGCTTATTGGTTGTGTTTTAGGTGTTATATTTTTGTTTATTAATAACCTATTTGTTCTTATTGGTTCTTGATTCCTTTTTGTTAATTATTTTTAGCCTTGGGCCATCGTGTTTTAATTGGCACAAGACCTAATCAAAACCTACCATTTACCCTTCATAAAAATAGAGTGACATTTCAATTGGAAATGTTAACAAGTTTGAAATAGGTCATGGTTTTTAGTAGTTTTTTTAATCTTGTAAGAATGTTTACACAATCCTATACATCTAACTATGAAAACCCAATAAAATCAACCAAGAAGGCCACAAGTTAAAATATGTAAACCAATACTAATAATAAGAAATATTATTATAATATAAAATCCACAATATAGTGGTATCAATAGAAAAGAAACAACATAAAAGAACCATCCTCAATAACTACCACCAAAAGTCATCTAACTAGAATTCTAATCATAATCACATTGCATTCCCTTAGCCCTAAAACCATTAACAAATCCCAAATGACTTTATAAACAAATAGGTCCTTATTGGGTAGGATCCACAGGTAAGGAAAAGTGTTCAATTTTCCTAAATAAATCCTTCGTGTTAGAGTCTTTGATAAAATTCACCAACTCCTCAATATCTTTTAGGTTCCTTTTCTCAATCATTTTTTCAAGCTTCAGAGTAGTCTCACTAAAAAAATCATCAATTATCTTAACATAATCTAGGTTCTATTCACTCCCATTATCAATATTAATATTCTCACTACCAGAATCAATAGGCACCAACATAATAACATCACCATCAAGAGGAAAAGTAAAGGCAAACTCCATTCTGCCAATCAATAGCCCAACAAACCTAGACTCCTCTTCATCATTGTACTCTTGTAGGGTATATAGCGCATCTCTATTCATTTCTATCCAATCAATCTATCCCATTTTTATTTGATTGTGATGACCTAAACCATCCAGCTATAGGATCCTCAGACTAGTTAAAATATGTTGTCTTTATGATATCCAACTCATATTTAAAAACTTTTAATTCAACAATAGTATTATGAATGATTCTCTAGTCAGGAGGGTGACTCATTTTTGGGTATCCTCCAGTGTCTAATAAGTAGTTAGAAGAGATATTAAGCATGCATGTCTTCAAAAACATTTCCAACTCAACTTGTGAAATCTTAAGATGTAAGTAGATCTATAAATAAATAATTCTAGTGATAACATCAACATTAAAGTTAGTAATCACCTTGGTTTTACATTGAAAAAGTACAAATTTATTTGCTTCCAAATGTACTATAGGATTTCAGTAGAAAACACTAACCAAAATTTGTGAAAAAAACTATGGACCTTCTTGCTAGAACAAACATAACCAACAGTAATGTTTACCCACATAATATCAAAACCAAATAAACAACTCCAAATTTTTAGATAATTATTCCAAATTTTAGTATCATATAGACAATTAAAAAAAGATGTTCAATAGTTTCTAAATCACCACAAATCATACAGTGGGGATGGCCAAATCTAGAGTTTGAAATTGCAGACCCAACAAAAAGCTTGTCATACAAAAGTAACTAGATAAAACATAACTTTTTAGGTTCAAGGAAAGAGGCAAATATCAATTTAAATCTAAAAATCTAGTTATATAGGGGATCACAAACATGCCATAAATAATTAATGCCAATGTAATAGATTTTAGAGAAAGCAAATTTATCATATAACATCTTAGTGGTGAATTCTTTAGGAGGCAGGCCATTAATCCACTTAATGTTATCCTAGAAATCACTCTCCATATAAAATATAGTCACACCTATGATTAGATAAAGAGCCGTAGATATTGAGTTGTAAGTCCTTTGTTATGATGAAGGAAATTGAAATCTAGCTTTGATTTCAACCCAAGAAGCCCAACCATTTAGAGAGAAAAGGTCCCTAAGGTTCTTCAGACCCTTGGAAAATAAAACAAAGGTCGAGCACCCATTAGTTAATGAAAGAGGTTATTTTTTAATGTGATCTAGTAATTTGACTCAAGAGAGGATGGTTAGTATCATGTTAGTTCTAAAATGAAAACAAAATGAAAGGAACACACTAACTATCATAACATCTCTAGGCCTAGACACTAGGGAGAGCTTAGTTAACAAAAATAAATGGCAAACACAACTAAAATTTAAGGAATAAAACATAATAATTCCTTCACCTTCCTTGGATGCTCCAAATTCCTTTGCAGTGGTGGCTTGCTCGGCTTGTGCTCATGAAGTCATTGGCAATGGAATCTTGGCTACCTCTATCTCTCCTTGGCACCTTTAGCTTATGGCTTGGCTTGGCTTAGAATCAATTAGGCATGGTAACACTAATTTAAATGGCTTCTTGAATATATTTGTGCATTATAACTTTTCACCAAAATAGCTTAGAAATGATGTGGTAAGGCCTCTTATTTATAGATTTTTGTAAATGTCTAGAATCAACCTGAACTATCCATCCTGAGATTGAGATGTGTGGTTGAGGATTAATTTAATCTTTGGAATTAAGTTTATAATTATACTCATCATTTAATTTTAAGAAGTGGAAATTAAGATGAATGGAGGGCATCATGGAAGGCATTGATGAGGCATGGAGGGTATGAATCCTAATATTTGTGGCATTTATGGCCTAGGGATGTCTTCCTAAGAAATGAGGTCACCTGATGATGTAGATATTCCATATTCATTTCTAAAAATAAGTATTCATAAATTTTCCATGGAATTATTGATTAATACTTGATTTAGGTTAATTATCTCTTAAGCATGTTTAAGCACTTTGTGCACAAATTACTCAAATTGATCAGAATGCCTTGTTATTGGTCTAAAATTTGACTCAGTTGGATTTGTAAGGTGATGAAAGATGCATTAGAACCATATTACCATTTAGGATGTTACCAATAAAAAATAACAAAGTCACATGTCTCATGTAAGAAATTTGATAGAAAAGAGCAATCCAGAGCACCTAGGTACAAAATTGGCATTTTCACTCAGAATGATATGATCAAAGTTAGTTGGCCCATCAATTGCATTGCCCCATTTAGGGATATCCTATCCAAAATTGGCACTTTAATATGTCAATTTCAAATCTTTTAATGTGCTTTAGTGTTTTTAGGCCAAATTGTGTATTTTAAGTGGAAATTGGCCAAAATCCTAATTAGAGGTTATTGGTGTCTAGATTTAGGTGTCTACAGTTAATAGTAAGGTTCCACCATATATACATATACCCCTAACACCTTGAACCTAACCCACTAAAAATTGGAGGAATAATAACCAAGTGTTTAACCATTTCTCAATCCTTCCCAATAGAGCAAAAAATAGGTGAGCCCACAACTTGAATAGAGAATGAGCCCACAAGCATGTCATAAATATGAAATCCTTTCCACTTTGGCTTACCTTTAGGTAAACCTCTCAAAATATTATTCCTTATTAAGACCTTATAAGGCTCAACTCCTTTAAAATCCCTAATGATCATTTTGATGGTAAGAGTAATTTCTTGTAGCTTAAGATCCTTTAAACTAAGTCCCCCACAATTTTTGGGAGCACAGTAGATCTTCCATGCCACTGCATGCCTTTTTATATAACCCTTTCCACTGATTCAGAGAAAGTATCTAATGATTTTGTGAAGGATATTAATCTAAGACTTATTAAAAATACAATAGGAGTCATAATAGATACTACACGAGGAAATCACTTTTTGGAAAAATTGAATTCTTCCTAGGAGTGATAGAAGATGGCCCTACCACTTACCAATTTTATTATTAATTTTGACATATAACCATTCCCAAATCTATTTGAAGGAGGGTGACAAAGCAAAGGGAATAACCAAGTATCTAACCAACTGATTTGGGCCCTTCTATACCCACCCAAACTCACCTAGCCAATCCAAAAGATTTTCCTCCCACATAATCATAAAGGATTTGTGCAAGGCTACTCTAGACCCAGAGGCAGAGCATTAAATATCAAGATTATTAGTAACTTGTTAAATGTTTTTTTCAAAATTGGTAAATAGAGTGGTATCATCATCAAAAAGGATGTTAATCAATTTAGAATCATCAGGCAATGAAATACCTCTAACCAGGGGACCAATAATAGTACTTCTCAATAAATAGTATAGGGATTTAACCATTTTAATAAACAAGGAGGGGGAAAGGAGGCATCCTTGTGTAATTAAAATTTGAATCTCAATATATCCAGTGAACTCTCCATTAACCTCAATGATAACAAAATAATCTTTGAACAAGACATTCACCATTCAACAAAACCTATCTTGAAAGCCAAAGGCTTTCAACATCAATCAATAAATGTCCATTCAATGCTATCATAGGCTTTTTCACAGTCAATTAAGATCATCCCAATATGTTGACCAAAGTCTCAAGCCCAATGCATGCCTTCCCAGCTAGAGATGAGGTTATCTAATATATATCTATCTTCAACAAAACTAGTCTATGTTTTTGAAATAATATTATGTAGTAGAGATGAGATTATCCAAGCCAAAAGTTTAGTTAGGTTTCTGTAAGAGACATTCAAAAGAGTGATTGGCCTCCAATTCTTAACTTAGGTTTTCTCTCCATATTTAAGGATGAGTTTGACAACTTTTATGTTAATCTTAGGACCTATAAAGCCAACCTCAATAAATTCCCTATGAATTCCAAGGCATATAAGTGCAATCCAATCCTTATTATATTGATAGAAATCAATCAGGAATCCATCAATTCCTAGGGATTTGTCATCAAAGAATAAATTGTATCTTTTATCTCATTCAAGAAAATTTCATTGTCAAGAAAATTGGCTTGTTCACTGTAAACTTTCTTAGGAATACATTTAGTACACAGATCCCTATTAAACTTAATTTCAGGATTTGAGCTATCTAACAAAAAAAGATTGGAGTAGAAGGAGAAAAGGTATTTTTTCATTTCATTTGGATCACTAGACACAAAATGACCACAATAAATCATAATTATCTTATTTCTACACTATTTCACTTTCAAGAATTAAAAAATAATTTAGAGCCTTTATCCCCCAACTTGAGCTAGTTTAATCTAGATCGAGCTTGGGCACCTCTAGATGTATACATTTGGTGTTGTCATAGCTCATGCTTAAGCACAAAAATATCATTGAGAAGGATAATTTTACTAAGATCATTCTACATGGATATTCAAAGAGGATCAACTTTTCTTGGGTGATATGAACATTTTTCTATCTCATCTTGGCCTTATGCTGAGCATAGATTCAAGTAAAAATTTTACACAGACCCATACATCTATTCCACTTGTCAATATTGGAGGAGTTCATTATTAACTTACCAATATTCCATGAAGAACATATACCCCCTTTACAATCATGGTTCTTTAAAAGGTAGACATTAAGTTTATAATGGCCTTTCTAGTCAGAAGCACCCACCTCTAGGTCAGTGTTCAGGAAGATAATAATCTCAATGGGGTGGTGATCCCAGATGGTGAAATGGGAACCTTAAATAAGTTACTATTTTCATCCTACTGAGTTCTAAACATGTTTTTTATTGAATTAGAATTTGTCAAGTCTAGAATACACCCTCATAAGATTGCCCTGGTTATTGCACCATGTAAACCAAATGATTTTGCTAATCCATGTACCTTGGTTAAGTGTATCATAGATCTTGTGATTAATTTTAAGATTCAACTAGAAAAAGAGTTAATTTCCTTTCCACACATGTCTCTCACCACCTTGCTTATCCTCATTCTCCTCAACCATCTTAAAATCCCCTGTGTCCCCCCACAATCCATGGGGTGTCTTTGAGGTTAGATGCAAGCCAATTCCATAAATCAACCCTTTCCCTATAATCATTTGGAGCATAAACATTACAAATTACAAAGGTATGATTATCATTTTGGATGATAATCCATATGTATCTATGACATATAGATGAGCCATGCTCATCCATAGACCCTCCTCACTTCAGATTAACAATAATTGAGGTTCCACCTTTCCTTTTAGAATGACATGCAGAGAAAAAGGAAACATTTGGCCAAATGAAATTGAGCACAGATTCCAACTTATAACCAACTGCCTTTCCTAAATAAGTAAAAATTCAATATCATCCCTTGAATTCTTAAAGTGTCTAACAATAGTTTTATGATCATGGGATTCAAGGCCCCTAAATTTCCAACTAACAATCTTCATAAAAAGGGGAAGAAGGAGGTTTACCTCTTTAGACTAGAGACCTCAGAGCTTCCTTTATTATGATACAACCTTGAGAATAATTGAGGCACACTATTATATTTAACTCTCTTATTAGTGTCCTTGACACCCCATAGTATGAAAGAAAGAGGTCCAATTCACATTAATTTTAAGTCCCAAGTCAATATTACAAACTCTAATGGGAAGAGATTTTTTACACTAAGGAGAGGGTTGCATATACAATAAAAATCAAGACTTTTATAGGTTCGAGCAAGATTTAATGCAATATATTCACCACATGGGGTGGTAGATAGAAAATTGAATTCAAAAGTTAGTGCACAAGGCTCTAAGTTTATCGGGAAGACTAACTCACCACATAAGTCTCACTGAGAGACATGTTTCTTAAATTTTATTTGACAATTTACATATGAAAGTGGTTGAAAGTATTCTCATGGATTTATGTGTGCATTTGAGAATGAATGATGCTTAGGTGGTTAAGGGAGGTGTATGGCCATGCTCTACCATCTAAGAATCTATTTTAATTTTAACTTGTTCTAACGTGGCTTCATTCAACACCCAAATACCTACAACTACTTTTTATACTTGAATGCCGCCTAAAAATCCATTTGGGCTCACTTCCTGACATGGAAGTTGCACATGCTTCTTTAAATTTTACCATGTAATTTTGCATGTGTGGTGGAAATTTGTGCCTTGTGCCCTTAAAAATTACATGTGAACTAGATAGTGTGCGCTCAAGACTTTGATGGATTTTGCACAAGTGGCATGCTTGCACATGGAGAGTTTATTTGGGAAGAAGGTGTTGGCATTTATTTAGTCTTTGTATCCTAATTGATTTCCATACTCTTAAATTTATGCATTTAATTTCATGCTCACCTCACACCTTAACCTATGCAAACTTTAATATTTGGTTGTATTTTGCATAAAGAGTGTGCACTAAAGGTTGTACAATAAGACATGTTCAAGATCTTGACTGGTCTGCATAAAGGAAGGTGCACAACATGTGGATTATGAGATCATATATTCTAGCTTTTGTGACCAAGCTCGAGTCCTTAACATTTTGGTACAGGGGACTTTTGAGAAAAAAGGGCACTATGAAAATGAATATTTTGGGTGAGCTCTTATAATTTAATTTTGTGCTCTGTGCACTCCCATATTATTACTACCTAATGCTCAAGAACCTTGTGCAATGGTTTTCATGTGTAACTAGTGCCATGTATCCTTGCATTTACAAAAGTTCTAAAGACTTATACTTTTAGATTTTTTATTGGTAGAACTTTTGTTCACAACTTAGTCTTCACAAGAGTTGTTTGGGCCCTTATCTTCATAATTTTTACTCTATAACTTGATCTTCAACATTTGCATTCAAAACAAAAGTTTAAAACCTTTGGAAAATTTATTCATAATAAATTTTTTGAATGAAGACTCTAACTAAGTTATGCAAAAGGAACGAAGGCCAATTTTTCTAGAAAAAGGGTTAAATCAACAACAACCATTCTTGTTGAACATTAATTGAACCTTGAATAAATAAACTGCTAAACTTGGCTATTGTCCCTCCATGGGGACAAAAAATGGTCAACATTATGGAAACCTTTTTGGGATACTTGTCTACTAAATGAGGACCCAGTAGCCTTTGAAGTGATCATTAGGCACAAATTTGTAGAAGCATCCAACACTTCTCATATCTTTGGGGTGTAGTTTGTCCACAATTGGCTTGGTCCATCACTTAATAACAAAACTGAGCTTTACATTCCCTATAAAACAAGAAAATAAACAATCATGCTAAATGACTCTTAGAAGAAAATAAACCTAAACTAAGTAGAGTACCGCGTACAAGCATTTGGAGAAAATAAAACTAATCTAAACAACATACGTGCATAGTGCTTAGGGAAATTAGAACATCTAACCTATTAATTTACAAAATATAAAATATTAATATAGATAGTGCTTGAGATAAATCCCATTGACTGGGATGATTAAATCCTCTCCATTCAACTTTATAAGATGGAATGCATTGGCTTACTTGCAACTGACTATGGTATATGGGTTGTTCCATATAGCATTAAACTTAGTATGTTTCCCAAATTTTGCCTATCTAAATTTCATTTGATCATTAAATCCCCCTCATGTAAATTTATATCAATAGATTTTGTGCATGCTAAAGCTCCATAATGTGCATGGCCTATACCTTGATCTCTTCAAGCTCTATCAGTTTGACCAATCTTACTTTGAGGAGGTCATTCTCGAGTAATTCTAGTTGATGGGATAGTTATAATGAAGGTAACTCAAGAGATGAAAGTAATCTTACTTCCCTCCCATAGACCAACATGAAAGGAGAATTCTCTATCACCATTTTTTGCATTATTTGATTTGCCCACATAACTGTCTTGAACTTAGTATGCCAAGATCATTTATTATCTTACATGGTTCATTTGATGATGTGAATCAAGTTTTTATTCATTTATTTCACTAGGGAATTACCCTAAGGTTATTAATTGGAAGAGGTGCTCAAATGAATGATGTGCTTGAATACCCACTTTCTAATTTTGGCTCCAAGGAAAACCATTGCATTATCAGAGATAATGGTGGTTAGAACACCAAATCTTCTTATAATTATCTTATAAAAGTCTAATATTGATGCCTTGTTAGCTTTTTTGGGTGATAATGCCTCCATCCACCTAATAAAATAATATGTGGCCATGAGGATCCATTTATGCCCTACATTTGATAGTGGATTTATCATGCCAATGAAGTCTAGGCCCCACTATGAAAATGGTTAATCAACTTGTATTGGGAGTCAAGGTAGCATTACCGATTTCTACTTGCCTACAAAGAAGGTGCACTTATTTCAACTTCACACCCATGCTTGCACATCCTTGAATGGATTTGGCCAATAATATCTAGCTCACATGATTTTCATTATAGTGGTCTTTGGTGAATAATGGCCTCCTAATGGTCTATCATGGAACTCCTTAAGAATCATGTTCACATGATCATACTCTATGCACCTTAAGAGAACTTCATTGATGTCTCCTATGAAAAGTGCACCATCAATAAGTAAATAAGGAATGTATTATAACTTAAAATGTCTTTGTTGGGATTTATTCAAGCTAGGTAGGTATATGTTGCTCTGAGGGAAGGCCCTCATGTTCTTAGTCCAACTTGTTGGGGTGTCTTGATCTTCTAGTTGGTCTTTGCACAGTGTAAGAAATATGTAGTATTCATTTTTCACATCTTCTACTAGCTATAATCAATCCATTTATACAAATTAGTTTGGTGACTTGGATATCCATGCATACTCCACCTTTGTGATCAAGCCATCTCTCTTCTAATTTATGTCCCTGTTAAGTAGAAACTCTTTTACACCTACATGCATGACTCTAAGATAGATCATGTTGTTGGAGAGCACATGTCTAAACTTATTTATTGCCCTTATGATTATGAGGGAATGTTTCTTCACAAAGCTATAATGAAGCTCATAATCCTTGAATGCATAGTTAAATAAAGTAATACGTTGTTCTATATGATCATTATTCTACTGCACAAGGATGGTTGAGATGCCTTCAACTTCACCAAATGCATAAAGGATGAAATCCTTATTGTAATTTAGGTTGATCAAGGTCAGATATTGTGTGATAGTGCACTTGATGTCCTTATAGCTACCTTTTCACTCCAAGACATAATTGAATGCAATGCCTTTCTTAAGCATTGTTGTGAGGGGCTTGGTTAGAGTAGAAAAGTTTGGCATGAACCTCTTGATGAAATTTATACTTCCCAAGAAACTTTGAAGACTCCTTTTGTGACTTGGGAGAGGGAGGGACGAGATGGACTTGAGTCATTTTGGATCAATTACAAGTCTATCTTTGGAGATGATGTTCCCAAGAAAATTACCTTCATATATATTGAACACACACTTATTTAGGTTCATGGAGATCCCAAACTCCTGAAAAATTTTAAAGACTTGCTATATATATGATCTAATTGATCTTCTGCACACTTCAAAAAATAATTATATCATCAAGGTAGACAAAGATGATTTTGTTGATAAGTCCCTTAAATTCCATATCCATGGCTCTTTGGAAGGTTTCTCATGCATTTTTCAATATAAAATGCATCCTCTGATATGTCAAGGTTCCCCAATTAGTATTGAATGTAATTTTAAAGTGATCACACTCCTAGACAAGTATCTAGTTATAACTTGATTAATCATCTAGTAGAAAAAATATTTCTACACCTACGACCATTTTTAAGATTTGATCCACTAGTGGGAGGGGAGTGATCCTTGAGGGATATGTTGTCCCCGAAAAATGTTACTCATTTTTGGGACAACCTATGGACTATTTTGACCCTGCATAGACTCAAAATTGTCTCTTCTCTTTTCAAAATTTGTCTCAAACATTCAAATTCCTCATTTTTCAAGCTTCTTAGTTTCTATGGACTTCGCAGGAGGAAATATATAGACTCTGCAGACTTAAAACTATGAACTTTGTAGGAAAGAAGCACCAAGCAACCAGTGACATCCCCACAGACATCAAATTCAAGTTTCTCCTAAGATTCTCTCAAGATCCAACAGACGCTACCAAGTGTTGTCCAATGAGCCCCTTTATACCTTGTTTCTAAGAATGGTGGAAGTCAGCACGTGTCCCTGATGAAGCTAGGTGGAAGCAGCCAAGTGTCAATAGTCACTACATCTTCCTTTGGTTTCATTATCAAATAAAGATTGTGGCGGGCCCTGGGTAAGTCATAACAATAAATAGAACATGACAAATGTCATCGTTCACGTGAATCCAAATGAGTCTCAAATGTTTTTGTAGTGTTTTTAGAAGCCCAGCAGATGTTGCACGTGTCATCTTCTGCAGGACCCTCAAAGGTATCAAAATCTTCTATGAATTAAGTCAAACATACCACATGTCTCATATTAACTTAGTGGAGGCCATCAGGTGTCAGCATTCGCATTCCCCTTTTGAAGCTACTCAGGCAAGGAATATTGTGGGTCCTAGTCTCAAATAAGTCTAAGAGCAATGGAATGTGCCATGTGTCAAAGATGTAGAGCCAAGGAAAGATTTCCTTCAAACAAATTATCTGAAGGAAATAAAGGATCAAGCCTAACAAAATAAATTAAAGCTCGAAGGCCACCTGGGAGATCTTGAAGGGTAGGCTCCCTCGCGGAGGATAGTCAACACTCATAAAATGGACCTTCTTTCAAGACCCTAAAGGTCAAGTCCCCTTCAGGAAGGATCAAGCCTTAAAGTTTAGTGGAAGCTACCAAGTGTTTGCATCTGCGCTTCAAGTTTCTAATAAGTTTCAAAGCTTATTTTGATAAGCTTATTTCAAAGCTATGGATCCTGCCACGTATCCTCACCTATGTCACAGTGGAAAGCGGCCATAGCAAGCGAGAAAGACATGAAGGAATTGCCAAGGAGAATGACAGGCTTGCAAACATCAAATTTAGGATGACTGATTAGTCGTTAACCTTTAAAAGATGAAAGACCCACAGACATCAAATTTGTTGTAATAAAGTGTCTATTGATATTTTTAGGCTTAGAATGTAGACCCAAATGCATTCAAAGACCTTAAGACTAGGGCCAAAAGGAAGAAGATACAAAGAGGGAAATATCTATAGGAGTTATTTCTAGTAGGTGGAACAATCCACCAGGTAGGTGTTTGGTCCTGCAAACATTGAAAGCATAGCATGTTTGTCCCCTTTAGAATAAAGGCAAAGTGGACAGCTGCATGGATATCAGGTAATATAATGAGTGACTCAAGCTCAAAAGAGGACATTGGAGATGAATCAACATGCCACAGTTAAGGCAACTACCTTGCTCCAGCATGGCCCTCCTTGACAGAACCAAAAATGCATCCAAGGCATTAATGCACAGCATGGGTCGCTCCATGGGACAAAGTGCCAAGCCTCTCTTGGCTTCTATATAATGTAATATCTTGTGTCATTTGAGGGGAGACCTCTTTATTATTAAAAACAAAACTCTACCCAAATTGAAAGGCATTATTGAGACTTTGAGCTCAGATTGTTGTTCATATTTCTCTATTTGAATCAAAAAGCAAGTTACTTTTAGACTTTGTGCTATTATAGCTTGTATCATTCTAGGAGATTGTTCTTATGTCTATTTCTTAAATGTATTCTTGTTTATGCAATTTAACAAGCAGAGCTAGTGGAAGTGATAAGGAAGGTGTCCTGAAGCTAGCTACTTTCAGACTTTGTGTTGTCATAGTTGTCTTCAGTGTGTGTTTATTTACTATTTCTATGTAAAGGACCTTGGGATGAATTTGTGCCCCCATTGTTCTTCGTATCTCACTCTTGGGCAGTCAAGGTGGAGACTTTGTGCTACATCTTAGATTGTTGGTTACTTAGTTCTTTGTTATTAGTTACTTATCCTACCTGAAAGAACTCCTGCTATTTCCTACAAGAACACTTCTGAAAGAAGAGAAGTGCCTTCAATGTTTTCACCAAGATTTTCTCCTTTTATTTTGAACATCATCTTTGAAAGAAGAGATATGTATGGTATATACTACCCCTGAGTGTTTTTTTAGCTTATATTTATAGTATATATCCCCCTCATATTTATAGGAAACCTCCCTTTGATGAGAGGAGAGATTTGTCACCTGATGATGTAGTAAACCTACACATTTGGCTGACCAATCTCCCTATGATGTGGTTGAAGAGACCTATTTTTCTCACCAGTTAGCTAGTCGACAAAATATTCACCCAACAGTTTTTGGTGACTCCACTAGGGATAAACGTGCAGTCTGAAGCCTCAAGTTTCAGATTGAAGCAGTCCCTACCCTTATCCATTATAGACTCTGGCGACTCTATTTTGTGTCTTATCCATTATCATTATAGCCTTACCATCTTCCTCCATCTCCATTATACTATCTTATCTACAAAACTAGATCCACTGAGAAAGAACAATAGTTTGAAGCCTCAAGTTTCAAGTTAAAGTAGGACTAGTTCTTTCTCATTTTTATTCTACAATCTGGCAGCTCCATGCTATACAAAAAGCCAAAAATTTCAAGGTGTTGTTGACCTTATTTTTGATTTGGTGCAGCAGAGTAATTTTGATTTGTTTCCTCCACAATCTCACATTCAACGAACTAGGAGTCTTCCTCCTATGCCTACCAAGTCACCAACACAAGGTAGAGCTTCTTTTTCTATTGTTAGTAGAGCCTTGCCTATCCATACTCCACCCAGATTTGTGATCCCACTTCTACATAATCAAATCATGGCTCAAGGCCCCTGAGATAACTCTTTTGGTCCACTAAACCTTACTCCACCTCTGTATGAGCTTCCACATAGTTTAAGGAGGAATTTTTCCAAATTCTTTGGTGATGGGAAAGTTTACCCTAATGAACATATTTCAGCCTTCAGCATAGCCTGTGGTGTAATAGGAGTGGAATTTGAGGATGTGGTAGTTAGGCTTTTCATTGAAACACTACAAGGTGCTGCTACAGACTAGTTATACCATCTGCAAGCTAGATCAGTAACTGATTTAGACACACTCAAATCCAAATTTGAAACCAGGTTCAAGCCTACAGAAGATGCACATGCCTTACTGGCCCAACTCACACAAATGAATAAGGAACCTCATGAGCCTATGAGGGATGTCATAGCAAAGTTTGATAAGCTGAGAAATTAAATTCTTGCTATTGCTCATCTAACACTTGAAAACCTCAAATGCTTCTTCATCAATCATAGTTGCTTGAAGTGAGTTTTATGCTAAGACGTGCTGGCCACATAGACCTCGAGGCTGCTCAAAATTTGGCTATTGAAGTCAAAGATGACCATATCTTGGTAGGAAAGAGAAGGAGAGATCTAAATAGAGGTAAGTCTTCTTCTTCCTCTAAATACTCCCCTTCAGCCACCACTGATCCAATGGTGCAAAAGCTAGAAAATGAATTATTGGCCCTCAGAAAACAAATGGCACAAGGGATGTCATTTGCTCCTTCTTATAGAGATGTACCAAGAAGGACATTCCCTAATCAGTCCTACCAAGGCCATGTTGCTAGGAACCAAGGGCAAACCAATCATCTTCCTCCCCCTCAAAGGAATAACCTTGCCATTGAAGCACCTCCAACTAACTTATTGGTTGGATATCTCGAAGTTGAATCAGATTTCTCATTCCAACCTGAGTCGATTCCTGAAGATGACACTAATCTCTTCATTGAGGAAGAAGAAGAATTAGCTAGTGACTCCAATATTGGTTTCCTGAATTATCAAGATGAACCTAGAATTGAAGGAAATGCAGCTGAGAGATCATATGTTGTATTAACCCAGTCCAAGATCAATCAGCTCAACAAGCTGATAAAGAGAAGACAAAGGGGAAATTTCAACCAGCAATTTCAATTGCTAAATGTGGGGCCACTCTGCCCTTCTAGCCAAAGGACCTGGTGACTGATAGAAAGGTAAGTACCCCTAACATTTATGCACCTTCAAATTCAAATTTGCAGTCTAGTCCTCCCCCTTCTAAAACTTAAAAAGATGAACTCCCAACCTCTATGCCTAGTTCATTTCCAACATTTGATATCATTGACCATATAAAGAAGACCAAAATTCAAATGTCTGAATTTGAATTTCTCTAGTCCCATCTTGAGCAATTAGACAAACTGGTTCAATATGTTAACAACTAGGTCATCCCTATAGGACAAGCAATTCCCAAAGTGACACATGATCCCCCCAAGAATGCACCCACCAAGAACAATCTTGTCATTACCCCTCTTGCTGCTCCTAGTAGGACTGAACCTTTTTATGTCTCATTGTTGATAAATGGTCATCAACTGAATAACTACATCATTAATTTTGGAGCTTCAAACAAAGTCATGCCTACCAAAGTGGCTAAATCCCTTGGCCTCACACTAACCAAGATGTTTAGTAGATGCTTCTCCATGGAGAACAAACAATTACCTTTGCTGGGACAAATTAAGGACACCCAATTTGCATTTACAGCATTCCCAGACAAAAGAATCAAGATGACTATCTTGGTAGCTGACGTCCTAGCATCATATGGCATCCTTCTTGGGCAGAATTTTTGTAGGGATGTTGGTGATGAATTGAGCATGGAATTATCAGAGGCAAGGATTCTAATCAAAGGTGTTGTGAAGAGGTTGCTCCCTGAGAAGGAAGCAAAATACATAGTTACCCAGACCTCAGCACTTGAAGCTCAAATTTTGTTTGAGTCTTTAGGCATGGGTAACTACTTTCTATCCATAGATGAAGTTCATGAGGCATCTGATGAAGCTCCTACAGGTGACAACTTGGAAATGCATTTAGATGGAACAATAGGAGAATTGGTGGAGTATAATACTGATGTGGAAAGATCTCCACCTCTAAATGAAGAAGATTTCAAAGAAAAAGCAGTGTCTAATGAGGTATGGATTTCAGAATTTGATGGTAGTTGCTCCTCTACCAGTTTAAGAGCTAGGGTTATGCTGATATCTCCTCAAGGAGATATTTTTCCTTCATCCTACAAGTTGCAATTCAGCAACACTAATAACACAGCTGAGTATGAATCTTTGTTGCTTGGGTTGAAAGCTGTTAGGGACAAAGGCATCAAACTCCTTCATGCTAAAGGAGATGCTAAATTGGTGGTTTTTTAGTAATCTAGTCTGGGACCAAATTGAAAACTTTTATGCTTTCAACATCTCTGCAATTCCTAGAGAATTTAATGACTAGGATGATGCACTCGTTATTTCAGATACTCTCTTGGTCCCCCACCCAAACTCCAAAAGAGATAGGTACACCATTGATCTAGTATTTCGACCAAGTGTGCCTAATAATGCTAGTCATTGGCAGGTGTTTAACCATGACAGTCAAATCATTGCCTTCCTGGAGCAAAGGGACAGCTTTGAATGGCTACATTTTGAAGGCAGTGAACCTCAAAAACTTGAACTGACCCCTGAATCAAGTTCAAGCATAGATGAAGAGTTCCTATCACTTAAATGGAACAAGATCCTCAAAGGCCTAGTTTCCCTTGAGAATCTGTTTGATAAGCATGATAGATTCATCAAACAATAGCAAACAGATTCAAGCTCCTCTTAGGAGTTTGATCAAGTAAATCTAGGAATCAAGAAAGATCCCAAGATGGTGAACATTGGAAAATGTTGTACTCCTGAGAGAGGTTCATGTTCACCACTTTATTCAATCAATACATAGATGTCTTAGCTTACTCCTATGATGACCTAAAGTCACTTAGGCCTGATGAAATTTGACATGACATTCATCTCAAGGTTGATTTGGCACCTTACAGGCAAAATTCCAAGCAATATAATCTAAAAATATTAGGTACCATTTTATCTAAGATACAAAAGATTCTAAAATGCTAGGATAATCTTCCCAATCCATCATTCCACATGGATTGCCAATATAGTCCCTGTGAGAAAGAAGAATGGTGAAATTCACCTCTGTGTGGATTTTAGAAATTTGAATCAGTCATCCTTGAAGGATAATTATCCTTTGCCAATCATGGATCAAGTGCTTCAGACAGTGATAGGTTTGGAGATGTTATCAATGCTAGATGGCTTCTCAAGATATAATCAGGTTGAAGTTGGTGAGGTAAACCAACATAAGACTGCTTTCACCACACCTTAGGGCACATTTGCATATAGAAGGATGCCTTTTGGCTTGATAAATGCTAGTGCCACCTTCCAAAGAGTAATGGACCTTGCTTTCAAAGATGAAATGGGTAAGTTCATTGTAGTTTATCTTGATGACTTGATCGTATTTTCTAATCATCGCCTAGATCATGTGCATTATTTGCAACAAGTGTTGGAACGCTGCCACCAAAATGGCATTTCTTTAAACCCAAAGAAGTAAGTCTTTGGCATAATAGAGGGGAAACTTATCAGACACATTGTGTCCAAAGGGGGTATAAATATTGACTCAGATAGAGTCAATTCTATCCAAGAGCTTACCTTACTCACAAGTAAGACTGTTGTTCACTCTTTCTTTGGGAAGGTGAATTTCTTATGGAGGTTCATCCCTGAGTTTGCTGAGAAGACTAGACATATTATAAACATGATGAAGGAAAAGGCCACCTTCAGCTAGACTAAAGAAGGCAAGTCAACATTTGAGGATATCAAGACTGCCATTGCCCATGCCCCAATTCTAGTTTGTTCAGACTATAACAAAGAGTTCACCATATATAGTTATGCTTCATAACATATGCTTTCAGCCATTCTGATTCAATAGAATAAAGAAGGCATGGAATCTCCCATTTCCTTCATGATCTATCCTCTCAAAACTCATGAGTTGAAGTACTCGAACATGGAGAAACATGCTTATGCATTGGTGAAGGTAGTAAAGCATTTCCACTTCTACATCTTGAATTCATGCACTACTGCCTTGGTTCCTGACACCACGGTCAAATCCATATTGACTCAGCAAGAGTTTGGGATGAAAAGAGGCAATTGGGTTGCAAAGATTCAAGAATTGGATCTGGTCATCAAGCTAACAAAGTTGGTGTGTGGAAAGGGGCTATGTCAATTAATTGTTAATAACAAGCCAAAAGGAATAGAGCATGAAGAATCAAAGGTGGAAGACACACCAACAGTCCTCTTCATCTCCACCATGAATGAGTGGTATTCAGGTATTGCTCATTTTCTTACTTATGGTGAGTGTCTTCCTCACCTATCTTATAAAGAAAAGAGGACTATCCAGCTGAAAGCTGCAAATTTTGTCTTATGGGACAATGGCCTATATAAGAGGAGCCTTGATGGAGTGTTCCTTCACTACGTAGACAAGGAATAACACAGCCAACTTCTGAAGTCCTTTCACAATTTGGCCTATGGAGGACATTTTTTTGTGCCTGTGATTGCTCATAAGATCCTACGAGCCAAGTATTACTAGCCAACTCTCTTTTAGGATGCATACAAGTGGGTTAGGGAATGTGAACTATGCCAATAGTTTGTCGGAAGACCCAAGTCAACTGCCCTACCTCTCAAGCCAGTGGTCATAGAGTAGCCATTCCAGCAATGGGGAATTGACTTTATTGGTGCTATAAACCCATCTTCAAGTGCTGGACATGATTATGTCCTTATAGCAATAGACTACTTCACCAAGTGGGTGGAAGTTGTTCCAACCAAACATGCTACTTCAGATGTAGTATGCAATTTGCTCAAAGAGAACATCATTTTCAGGTTTGGGGTGCCAATCAAAATTGTCACAGACAACATAGCTTGTTTCATTTCTCAGGATATTACTCAATTCTATTTCTACTATGGGATTACACTCTCCTACTCTTTAGATTACTTTTCACAAGGGAATGGATAGGGTGAATCAAGCAATAAGAACCTGGTGACTATCATCAAGAAGCTGATAGATGATAACCAAAGGACATGGCACAAAGCATTGGTTGATGCTCTATGGGAATATAGAATTACACCAAAAAGAGCAATTAGTATTCTCCTTTCCAACTTCTTTATGGTATCAATGTTGAGTTACTAATCACCTTGGAATTTCCAGCATTGAAATTGGCTAAGGCAATTGAAGATCAAACATATGAAAGATCCCTTGATAAGAGGATCATGTGCTAGACTGAGCTATATGAGTAGAGAACTACAGTGGTGGACTGAATTGCTGCCCATCAAGGTATGGTGAAGAAGCTCTTTGACCAAAAAGCAAAGAATCAAGATTTCTAGATTAGAGATCAAGTCCTCTTGTGGGACAAGAGGAAAGAACCAAAGGGGATGCATGGAAAGTTTTATTCCCTATGGAGGGGCCCTTTTACTATTCATCAACTCAATGGTGAAAATATTTTCCTATTGAGGAATCAAGATGGCACTCTCTTTTCTCTACCCCATAATGGGCAGCATCTGAAGCACTTTAACTCTTGAAGTATTAGATGAGTTCACTTGTACATATGTATATTTATAGTCTTTTGTTTCTATTTTGTGCTTTTCATTTTCATTTTTTGGAGCCTTTATTTTTGGGTAGCATGACTCCATAGCCCAATGGCATACTTCAAGGCACTGGAGATTCTGGTTTTTACTCCCCCTAACTATGTTTCAAGTTTCCAACTGAAGGAAGTTCCCCAACTGGAGCCAGCTATTATCCCCAAAAAATGTTACTCATTTTTGGGACAACCTATAGACTATTTTGACCTTGCACAGACCCAAAATTATCTCTTCCCTTTTCAAAATTTGTCCTGAACATTCAAATTCCTCATTTTTCAAGCTTCTCAATTTCTACGGACTTCGTAGGAGGAAATCTATGAACTCTGCGGCCTTAAAACTATGGACTCTGTAGGAAAGAAGTGTCAAGCAACTAGTGACATCCCTGTGAATGTCAAATTCAAGTTTCTCCTAAGCTTCTCTCAGGATCCAATGGATTCTACCAAGTGTTGTCTATCGATCCCCTTTATACCTTGTTTCTAAGAATGGTGGAAGTCAGCACGTGTCCCTAATGAAGCTCGATGGAAGCTACCAAGTGTTAATAGTCATTGCATCTTCCTTTGGTTTCATTATCAAGTAAAGACTGTGGTGGGCCCCAGGTTCGTCATAGGAACAAATGGAACACGCCAAATGTCATCATTCGTGTGAATCTAAATGAGTCTTGAATGTTTTTGTAGTGTTTTTGGAAGCCCATCAAAAGTTGTCACATGTCATCTTCTACGGGACCCTCAAAGGCATCAAAATCTTCTATGAGTTAAGCAAAACATGCCATGTGTCCCATATTAACTCGACAAAGTCTGTCAGGTGTCGGCATCCGCATTCCCCTTTTGAAGCTACTCGAGCAAGGAATATTGTGGGTCCCAATCTCAAATATGTCTCAGAGCAATGGAACGTGCCATGTGTCAAAGACGTAGATCCAAGGAAAGATTTCCTTCAGACAAATTGTCTGAAGGAAATAAAGGATCAAGCCTAACCGAAGAAATTAAAGCCTGAAGGCCACCTGGGAGATCTTGAAGGGTAGGTGCCCTCTTGGAGGATAGTCAAAACTCATAAAATGGACCTTCTTTCAAGACCCCGAAGGGCAAGTCCCCTTCGAGAAGGATCAAGCCTCAAAGTGCAATAAAAGTCACCAAGTGTCTGCATCCACACTTCAGATTTCTAATAAGTTTCAAAGCTTATTTCGATAAGCTTATTTCAAAGCTGCAAATCCTACCACGTATCCTCACCTGTGTCAGTGGAAATCAGCCATAGCAAGTGAGAAAGACATGAAGGAATTTCCAAGGACAATGACAGGCCTACAAATGTCAAATTTAGGATGACTGACTAGTCGTTAACCTTTAAAAGATGAAAGACTTGCAAACATCAAATTTACTGCAATAAAGTGTCTGTTGATCTTTGAAAGCTTAGAACGTAGACCCGAATGCATTTAGAGACCTTAAGGCCAGGGCCAAAAGGAAGAAGAGACAAAGAGTGAAATATCTACTGGAGTTATTTCTAGTAGGTAGAACAATCCACCAGGTAGGTATTTGGGCCTACAAACATTGAAAATGCAGCCTATTTATCCCCTTTGGAGTAAAGGCAAAGTGGACAACTGTGCGGATAGTAGGTAATATAATGAGTGACTTAGGCTTAGGAGAGGACATTGGAGATGAATCAACATGCCACAGTTAAGGCAACTGCCCTGCTCTAGCATGGCCCTCCTTGACAGAACCAAAAATGCATCCAAGGCATTAATGCACAGCATGGGTCAATCCATGGGACAAAGTGCCAAGCCTCTCTTGGCCTCTATATAATGTAATATCTTATATCATTTGAGGGGAGACCTCTTTATTATTAGAAGAAAAACTCTACCCAAATTGAAAGGCATTACTGAGACTTTGAGCTCAGATTGTTGTTTATATTTCTTTGTTTAAATCAGAAAGCAAGTTACTTTCAGACTTTGTGTTGTTATAGCTTGTATCATTATAGGAGATTATTCTTATATCTATTTCCTAAATGTATTCTTTTTTATGCAATTTAACAAGCAGAGCTAGTGGAAGTGATAAGGAAGCCAGCTACTTTCAGACTTTGTGTTGTCATAGTTGTCTTCAGTGTGTGTTTATTTTATGTTTCTATGTAAAGGACCTTGGGATGACTTTGTGCCCCCATCATTCTTCGTATCTCACTCTTAGGTAGTCAAGGTGGAGACTTTGTGTTACATCTTAGATTGTTGGTTACTCAGTACTCTGTTACCAATTACTTATCCTACCTGAAAGAACTCTTGTTGTTTCCTGGAAGAACACTTCTGAAAGAAGAGAAGTGCCTTCAGTGTTTTCACCAAGATTTTCTCCTTTGTTTATGAACATCATCTCTGAAAGAAGAGATATGGATGGTATATCCTACCCCTAAGTGTTATTTTTAGCTTATATTTATAGTATATATCCCCCTCATATTTATAGGGAACCTCCCCTTGATGAGAGGAGAAATTTGTCCCTTGATGATGTAGTAAACCTGCACATCTGGTCAACCAATCTCCCTATGTTGTGGTTGAAAAGACCTATTTTGTTCACCAGTTAGCTGGTCAACAAAATACTCACCCAACAAGATGCATTGTTCACATTCCTAAAGTCTATACATAATCATATTTCCCCACTCTTGATCTACACCTAGACCAGGTTGGTCACCCATGAAGGGTGCTTGATTGGAAATATTATACTGGCTTTGATGAGTTTTGAGAGCTCTTTCCTCATTAAAGGATTGAGTTTAGGATTTATTGGCCTTTGCTTCTAATTTATTGGTTTTATGTTAGGGTTGAGCTCAATGGTACATTGAGCTAAGCCTAGATCAAAGCCCCTAAGGTCTTTATAGTTCCATGAAAATATAACATCATACCTCTTGCTAAGCTTGATGAGTATTTTTATTTTATATGGGGAGTTTATTTTACCTACCTTCAAGACCTTGCCATCAGATATGGTTACCTATAAAAATATCTCCTCCCTAACCATCATGTTTTGCTTTTCACGTTTGAGTTGGTTGTTAGAGTTGAATATGCCTTCTAGCATGACAAATCCCTTAGGTAGCTTGTTTCCCTTTAGTTTAATGATTTGCTCCTCATATTAGGCTTGAATCAATTATTGGTTCATGGAACTAAATTTTTCTTCATCTTGCAAGAATTTGAGATATGTTCATCACTCTCAAACACTTACCAATTGTTTTCATTATCTGGTACTGCCAATCTAACTACAAAATTTACAAGTTATTTGGACTCTTTCTATACATCACATGGAATGTCATACTACATTCCTATGGTTTTGAGTATGTTGGCATCATTATTTTTCATCATTGGTATAGAACAAATACTGAAGGCAATGAATCTTTTGAGCATATCCCATACTCTATGATTGTAAGCTTTTAACAAGTTGTTCTTAGACATTGTTTTTGCCTGAACCTGGTTCACAACCAGTTCATTGTCTTTAAGTGCTCATACTAATTTGAGCGCCTTATTTTGTGCCAATTGGTGACCTTAAATTAATTCCTTTTACTTGAAAACATTATTTGTGTAGCTAAATTGCAACCTAAATGCATGGAAATGTATATCCTCCTAAGGGGATACTAACACAACACTAGATCTAATGATAATTTTATTATGGAAGCCATCAAAATATAATTGCCATAAACCTTCGAGATCCTCCTATGCCTTCAGATTTGGCAATATGGGGTTCTCTTTAAGAATGTAGTAGCTCCTTAGTCACATCTCTTCTATGTTGTCATATGGGTCACACTCATAATGATCACACGTCCATTCATCAAGTAAGTCATATGGGACCTCTTCAAGGGGTGTGGTAGCCTCATGGAATATTGAGTGTTCCTCTTGATCGAACATTGCATAGTTTATTTCAACCAGGCTGGGAGAGTACATCTTTGTATGAATTTTGAAGATAGGTTCAGCCTTGATGGTTACCTTAGTCCCATATATGGTCCATATTATCATGTATGCCCAATTTGATGATAGTTATCTACCCATATTTGTTGTGAAATCTTAAGAAAGGAATATAGTAAAATAAGGGGGAAGATCAATGACTATGATGTCCTACATAATGGAAAGGCTTGAACATGCATGCAAAGTGAGGTTCAGGTCCTTGATGATCCACACAATTTTAACTATCATTCTATCCAATTGGACAATGCCTTTGGAAATAGGAGAGCATGTTATCCCCAATGTGTTATCTATCTTATTTGGCACCACCGAGATGCTCACACCTAAGTTTATCATGTAATTATATACTAGATAATTACCAATGATTATAAAAATTTAGAATGGTGGTGGCTTGCTACTTATGTGTGTTTCCTCCTCCTTTCGTTGACATTAGGGACAACAAGCATAGTCTTCAATGACTTGTGCACTTGGTAATTATTTAGATAATCATGTGGTAAATTTATTTGAGAAGGAATAACAAGAGAATCCCACATTGTTACATTTAGGTTGGTCTTTTTCATTTGCTCAACTATATTAAAGGGTATCTGGGGTCCCTTTGTCTACATTTTTTAAATAGTATCCTCTTCTCACACTTGTGCACTAGTCTTAGGTTGACTCTCTCCTTACGTAACCTACTTTGTGTGCATAAAAGGTTGTACACGCATTTTAGCTTGGGTATATGTGTATTCAACCTAGGGCATAAAAGTTGAAGGTGTTGAAGGAGATAGTTCATTTATCATTGCTCTCTTTCTAAACCTTGTGTTAAAATAAACTTGGTTTCTTCCCAAGTTTTGCATCTCACTTTAATTTATGTAATCAAATTCACCTTCCTACCAATTTATAAGAGTGTATTCATTTTGTTCTTGAGCTTGTGCTAGAGTTTCCTCCCTTTGTGGAACTATGATATTCAGTTATACCTAAGACTATGACACATTATGTATCATGAACACTTGATTCAAGGTTCTATTCATGAAAGTAGCCTGATTATGTGGTTGATTACACATAATGCACCATTCATAGTTTTTCACCATGTTGTTCTACATAGGCATGAGAGTTTTTAAAGTGCTGATAGCATTAGAATTTTATGTATAAGGTGGTCTATTATATGGAATTCAGTTCTGAATCTATGTTTCACCTTGATGGGAGGCCTAATTGATCGATATGGTTGGTTGAAAGGTTGATAAGGCCTAGAATGCTATGTTTTCTACCTTTTAAGCACCACTAACTCATTTCCAAATCTTTGCATTAATGATTTAACTTCATGTAACTCACTTCAAGGTGCAACTGATGGAGTAGGAGAGATGGTTGTAATAGGGATGGGTGCTAGGGTTAGAATAAAAGTTGAGGTAGGTTGGATTATGGATGGGGAAAATAAGGGCACAGGGGGTCTAGGCATAATTTTTATAGCCTGAATCAAAAATTTCTTTGCACACACAGTAACCTCATATGCATTGAGAAGAAAAATTCATCCCACAGATTAGACCATTACAGCTACATCACTATTGAGAGCCTTCAAATAATATATGAATGTAGTATTTAGAAATAGCTTACATAAAAGTGGTATTTTATCCTAGACCCTCTGGAATCTAAAATTTAAATCAATCATCAGCTCATGTGGGGCTCTCTCAATGATGGTGAGTAGTTATATCAAAGACAAGTGGTCACTGATGTCTTCAAATTTCTTGCATAGTCATTCTCCTAGCTCATCTGAGTTATGAATAAATGCTGGACTCAAACTTTAGTACCATTGGAGATCATTCCCTTTCAATGAATAGGCAAGTAGCCTAATTGCCACAATTTTTTTGTGACATGGTGGAATGAGAAAATATTCACAACATCTTGAATGTTTTCTATAGGGGAGGTTGTGTTCTCACCTATAAAATAGGATAATCTTTTCAGGTTTGTGACTAGGATGTCATCATATTAGGATAGAACCAATGGGCTACCCCCATTGAAGGTCATAAATAGTTGGTTCCTCTATGTATCCATGAAGGGAATAGGGAATAATCCCTTCTAGGTTGGGGAATCTACCAAAATAAAGGGTAGATTGAACTCTTAGGGAAGCTTGGCTTGAATCACTAATTCCCCTAACTGGAGATAATGATACTCTAACTATTCTTCTTCTAGAGGATGTAAGTATCTCAATGAAATAGAAATTGGTACCTAATGAAGATGATCTTATCTATCTTGACATATAGATGAAAGGTTGATATTTTGAAAACCAAATATGTTTAGAGTTGTCAGGTGCTCTATAGAGTGTCTTTAACTCTATTGATTAAGAATAACACCAAGCTCTTAGATGAATATTTATATTGGTCCTGCTAGGCATGCTATAAACTATTATCATTTGAAATATGCACCCATATATGGTCCCCTATTTATGAATTTAAGTGTGCCCTCACCTTGTACCTTGACCTACACACACTTTAATACTTGGTTGCATTCTATGCAAAGAGTGCACACTAAAGGATGCATAAATGGATGTTTTTGGGAACTTGACTAGTCTACGCAGAGGAAGGTGTGTAGATTGTGGATGATGAGATCATAAATGTTAGTTTCCATGATCGAGCTCAGGTCCTTAACATTTTGGCAGGAGGGAATTTTGAGAAAAAGGGTTGATAAGGAAATGAATATTTTGGACATGATCTTATAATTTGAAGATGTGCTCTACACACTCCCATTTTATTACTACTTAAAGATTGGGAACCTTATGCACATGGTTTATGCATGTAACTTCTCCATGAATATTTATGCTTATAAATTTTTTGAAGACTTAACCTTTAAATTTTCTATTATCAAAACTTATGTTCATAACTTGGTCTTCATAAGATTTTTTCAGTCCCTTATCTTCATAATTTTTACTCTAGAAATTGGTCTTTGGCATTTGCATTTAGAAAAAAAGTTTTGACATTTCCTCACAACATTTTTCTTGACTGAACCTTGAAGACCTAAAGTGCTAAAACTGGGTGGTGTCTCTCTATGGTGAACAAAAATGGTCAACAATCACCTTAAAAAAAAATTCCCCTACTAGTTAAACATAGAATTTTGAGGCAAAATGTGCAGATTAAGCCTCATCCCTTTGATAATAATGTTTTTGATAAGCTTGCCTCAACCATCGAGTAAGATGTTATTATAAGAGATAATCCCTACTGTTACTTGGACCCTAATAAACACCTATCACCCTCTAGTGAGCAAGATAGAGAGAATGAAATTATATTATCTATGATTGATATCAAAACTTCTTCCCTTCTAACTAATGATCCCTATTTAGGAGTGGGTAAGGCTACAGAATGATCTATTCTATCTTATGAGAGTAAGGAAGTGTCTCTCCCACCTCTAGAACAAGTGGATTTGTCCCTAAGTCCTTGTTGGCCCAAGATGATCAGGGAGTAACTCCAAGTGAAGTGTCTTCATTCTCTAAAGGTAGAATCTCAAATGATTACATTTTTATCCTAACTAACACTCTAGGTAAGGAGACCCCTACCCATTGATTCAGAATATTTTCATATGGTTTGGAAAAATGTGGAAAAGATAAGTGTCATAATGGAATTTTGACACGTGTTAAAAATATAAATAGTTTATACAATTAATTTTTATATTGGAATTATTTTATGCTAATGGGTGTTGTGTTGCAAATGTGGGACCAAACCGACCTTTACTCACATTACCCCATTATCAACTTTGCTAGCCATATAATTTTGCTAATGCCACCAATTTATTTATTCCACATCATCTAATTATTATTCCACCATAATTCCTCCATTTTACCATTTTCACAATATTAATTAAATATAATATTTAATGGTTTTTTATTTTACCATGGGATATGTTTGCTTAATTAAATATCTTATTTATTAAAACCTTGGGATATTATTTTAACAAGGGGCATGAAGTGCCAAGTCCCTATAGGGTAGTATCAATTTTGCTATTCTAGAACAGCTAAAGCTATTGTAGAGTATTTTTGGGGACATGAAATATATGAAATGATTATTTTATGTATACTTTATTTGACAAAATGTTTAACCATACCTTGATGACCTAGAATTGTGACTACCTTTGGTGATAAAGTTCATAAACTATAGAATTTATCAATTAGAGTTATGACTACCTCTGGTGATTGTATATTTGCCTATAGATCCATATGGCTATCCTTTATAATTTATAGTGAAGGGCCCTAACATATGACTCTTATAGATGTATAGTCTAATACAATCATGAGCCTAGACTAGATAATTAAGTAGTTGTATTTGATCCAAACATAAAACACAAGAGGCAAATCATAATCTCCTATTTAAGGAACTATTATTTCTTCAAAAAGGATTACAAAGAATATTCCTTTCGTCCAAAATAAATAATATTGAACTTAATAAGTGATCTATGATGTGCATGGTACCCCTTACAAGCGAAATATTCTGGAGATAAAAATATTGATAATTTTTTTGTGTAGGATTTGAATGCGATATAATTTATAGTGGAGAATACCCAAGGATATTAGCTTGATGGGCTTCTACTTAGTATGCTTGGGAACTTGTGCAAGGTTTTATCTCCTATACATAGATTCTATAAGTACAAGTTTGGATCTCATGATATCTAAATTGTAGCTCATGTTCTTAACTTTTATTTATTGTCATATATTGTTAAGGATTGATTCAGAAGAAATCATCTCTCAGTCTGTCTTCACAGCCCATCTATCTAGCTTAATTCTCTTGTAGATCAGTGTTCTTGTCCTAAGTCTTAGAAATACCAAGCTTTAAAGTAGTAAAAATGAGAGTAAGTTGGGATAATTTCAATCCACAAGTTTCATCTTCAAAGCTTTATTATGTTTAATACATACCCATGTTATTGGCTCACATGGGAGTCCTTTCAATGTTTTTTATTAAGTCAAATTAAATAATAATATGGTGAAATGTAGCTATTAGTTAGCCTCCATTGTAGGTAAAAAATAATGCTATTCATATATATTATTCTAGGATCTAGATGCATTTGTCTATCCTTAATTAGTTTAGAAGCGCATTGTCCTTAAATCAAACGAGGCTTCTAAAACAAGTATCTCAAATTTTTGGATCAAAACCTTCAACCCATCATCTTAATGGAAAGTTTTGACCCTAAACATTGAGATGTTCATTTTAATTTCCAACATAGTTTTTTAGAAGCCTTGCTTGATTTAGTTTGATGGACTATGGAAGCTTATATTATTTTACTTACTATCCTTATTTTTTGCTCTTGGTTTAAGAAACCCATAGAAGTAGTCTGTTGAGAACTTCCACAAAACTATGATTATATAATAATAATCATCGTATCTATATTTTGTAATACTATATTTGGTGGGTGATTGTGATTTTTATGTACCTATGAGAAAAAAAGTTTAGTATTGATATAGGGCATTATGTTTCTAGTAGTATTAGATTTCAGAAGATAACATGCATATGTTATTATAGAATAAGTTCACTATGTGATATGATTGAGATTTATTTTGGAAAACAACGTTCAATAAGTTCACCCTGTGATGTGATTGAGATTTATTTTGTAAAATAATGTTTAAGAAGACGCTTGACCATGGGAGACCAAAAAATTAGCATTGAATTTATTATGAATGAGTACTCTATTTTTTGTGGTATTTATTTTTAGGTCTTTAATTGGGTTCACATAAAGTTTCATCCAAACTAGCATGATTATGACTATGGTATCAAGGATGCTTCTAATGGTAAGCATTCCCACAAAATTCTAAGATATTAACCTTGGTTCTTATTTTTTTATAGAAGCTTATAATTTGGTTAAGCCTTAAATTTCTTTAACTTACTAGATATTTAAGTGGAATAAATTATTATGGTTTATCCTTCTGAATTTCTAGTCTTGAGTATTATGTGAAATAAGGCTTATTTTTTATAGTCAATTCCCATGGGCCACGTTTAGAAAAATATCTTGATGAAAGAGAAAAAAGGGTTAGAATACCACAAGAGAGAGTGTTATAGTCATTGAGTTATTGAACATGTGGCATAATGGTTTGCTAACCATTGTGACCTTTGGGCTTGACCAAATTGATCAAGGATATGACTAGGGCTATGAATCTTAGGATATCGAGGATATTTTGTTAAAGGAAATAGATGAAGAAGAGCTTATAAATTTAGGTAGAAGAAAACACACAGAAAATTATTTTATAGCTGTTGAGTAAACAACAAAAAAATTGCATATGGCCAAGAAAACATGGAATTATTTGATTCATTAAATTCACTTAGTGCTACCAAAAAAACTACAAAGACTTTAAATTTTGTAAAATAAAGAATATTTTACATACATTGGACTAGGTGAGGTAGAATTTTGTGGGGTCACAAAGCTGCCATTTTTGAAGGGAACTTGTAGCTTCATGAGGTGTTGTCTTTATTTGCATTAATCCCTGCCTTTCAACTGAACCACCATTGACCACCTCTATTTTACATATAAAACCCTAATTTCTACATGGTCTAAGTTTGAATACCTTTTCCCTAATAATGACTTAAAAGTCTTCCCTATTTTATATCAATGTCTGCATTTAAACTGTGATATTGAGTTTTAAGGCCTACAATATAAATCTATGCTCAATCAAAATATTTTAAGGTACATGTTTGAAATTAAATTACAAACAAGTTAAAAAAAATTAAATTAAAATCACTTGTGTAGTATCAATGTATCCTACTATCTTTGCAATTACTTTTAAACCTAGTTCCAGTGTCTTTTCCCCATTCATTAAAACTAGAACAACTAATTTATCACTAAAAATGATAATATTCAAAAAGACATAGGTAAACACACAACTTAAAACTTGTATTAAAATCACTTTAAAGTTATAACAGAGCTTCTATTCTTAAATTTCAAAGTTATAACTATGTTTAAGTTTCTTATCATAGAAAAATGAATCAAAGAACACTTGGTGGTTGCAAGTAGTGCCAGCAACCAACAACCTTGTAATATACCCTACCATCGTGTGCTAGTAGTGACCTCTTTCATCTACCATGACTCCTTAATACCAAAAAAAAATGTGTATTAGAAGCAAGCAAGGTGCCATTTTTTTAGACACATTATCCATGGATTAATTAGCATTACAAGGAATGGAGAGAGAAGGGGACATCTACTAGCAGGTAGGTTGCCCAGTAATTATGATAGTTATTTATCTTGATTGATGTGAAGATGGAAATAAAATTAAAAAAATTTAACCAATCAGTTTGCATGAATAATAATATTATATGTCACCACTTAAATAGCCTATAACTTGTTTATAGAAAATACTTTACATGTTTTTAACATGTAGATCTATGCATTCTGACTGGGCTAGATAGGGAAGATTAATAACTAGTTAATTCTTTATGTAAGCTAATAGTCCCTCCCTTAGAGACTAATAATCTATTATTGATAATCTATTGGAGGATAATCCTATTTTAATAGGAGACCCACATGTATGTTATCCAAGATAAGTCAAAGTTTACATTCTTAGCACCAACCACCAAAACTCCACTTGCATGGACATGGAGTATGTTTTGGAAGCTAAGTCAAACTGTAATTATCTTTTACCAATTATGTTTGGTATTAAACTCCTTTTCATTCATGTCACCTTTTTTCCCTTTTACCCACGTGGATTATCAATTACGGTTGGTGGAACATGTTTTAGCCTTTGGTTATTTTGAGAGATATTTTAATAAAACATTATCCTCATATTCCTTACCTTTGGAGCTTACCATGCATGCTTTGCTCCTTAACATGCACTAAACTTTTTAATTTCAATGTGGATACCCAATTTATTATGGTTGGCGGTCTTGGTGGGATGTGGAATGTGTTATTTAAGTGGGATGCATTATTAAATTAAATGTATGGCACTAAAATCCTTTACCTACTTTTTAGGTTCATCATTTGTCTTTTTGCATGATCACAATTTTGTTGGGAAGTTTTGGTTGAAGATAATAGTAACATGGACCATAACATTTATGGGCAAGTTTTTTGATAAATTAAGCATGGCATTTCAACATCTCATAAATTATGGGATTTTATTCCTTCTTATTTTTATGCAGCCTATCTGGAGTTTAACCATACTTTGGGAAAATGAAGGTTGTTAGCCAATGTTGGATATTAACAACTTTATTTAATTTTATATTATGGATGATCTAGAGATAGAGAACAAAAAATAAAAGAAATATAGATTATATTTTTTTGAACAGGGGCAGAATTTTGAAATACCTTATTGAGGCTATTTTGCCTATTGTAGAATCTTTTGTTAATCTGTGTAAATTATAGAGAGGGATTTGTGAAAACCAAAAGTTAGTTTATAAACCTTTTTAGAGTGTTTGCCTCCTTGAAGAGAGATAAATTCCCCATTTTTAAGATATATATTTGCAAGTGGTCATTTTAGAAATGAAGGATATTTGTGATTTGTGATCAAAGTTCTTCAGAGGTTGATCAACCAATTATAAGTTATTCATGGATGTAAGTTTTAATAATTATATTTACATCTTATGTAAATGGAACGGTTTGAATGAACCTGAGAACGTAGCTAATTAGTGAACTTTGTAAACAATATCTAGTCTCTTTTATTATTTTATTTCAGTTTTCCATCAGTATATCAATTTTTAATTATTATTTATATTTAGAATTTAATTACTAAAATTTAATTAAGAGACTATTTAAAGAGGATAAAAATGTGAATTTAATGTTTTTTAATTAAATATTAAAATTATATGAGTTTTAAAAAAAAACTCATTTAGATTTGTTCAGTTAATTTTACATTCAAATTAAAATAAAAGTCAATTCCTTTGATTTAAATAATTTTTGGAAAAATGACTTATTTTAAAAATCCATTTTAAATGAACAATATTGATTAGCAAGGGTTAATTATTGTTTATGGATCAATTTGGTATCAGAGCAGTTGATCAGCAGGATTTAATAGTGTGGTTTACTTGTGGTTAACAATTTCTTATTTAACAATTTTTGCAATCGGTTCAGTTGTGTGTTGAATATAGGAACAGGTGAACTATGGGTAAGTTGTCAAAATGGGAAAATCTCAATGAGCTTGAGTCATATAATCAATAGTTCCAAGAAGATAACTCTCTATTGAGATCAAAATTCTACTCCATGGAAGAGGAGATTGAAAAGTTGAAATATGATTTGTAGACCAAGGATGAACTCTTGATAAAGTTGTAGAATGGTGAAAGAATGAAGGAATCGCCTTCCACATCAGATATAGGTAACAATGATATATGAATACATTGTAAGTAAGTCATCATGTATTACTTCCTCTCACTTAGTTTCAGATATTGTTTTTGGTTTTTTGAAAAACACACTAAGGGTATCAGGTCTAAATTGTTAGATAAAATGGGATTTGAAGAAAGATGCCTTGGTAAAAATTGACAAGGCATAACTAACCCCATACAGATAGAGGATAGGCCTTGTTTTTTAGGTTTGGGGTATACCAGTGAGCGAATGGAAATTGGAGAAAGTTCCAAATCCATAGAATGAAGACAAGCTTCCAACTACCAAGTATATAAGCCACTAGCCTTTTAAAATAAACCATCACAAGTGGATGATATGTGTAATAGAACTAGAAGAAGAGGTATTGAGATTCCACCTCCTCTTTCTTACACAACACATAGCACTAAAAATATGGTAAATTCTAAAACTTTTAATTCACTCTTTCAGTTTGAACAATATGGCTATGATATATAGAAAATGTGGTATGCTTTTCCTTGTACTTTTTATGGGTTAAGTAATCATTATGTTGCTTATTGTTGGAAAATAAAATATCTGCTAAAGAAGTTATTGACTTTTTAATAAAATAAGGTAGGTGTTAATGATCAATCTCATCATTTAGAAGCAAGAAATGGTAAACATATTTCCTCATCCAAGAAGAAGGACAAGAAGAAATTTTACACTCATTGTCACAAGAGTGGACATAGAGTTGAGAATATTGAAAACTACAACCATCATACTATCCTAAACCTATTAAATATTCCAATGTATATTTCAAATATGAAAATAATGACTTAATATCACAATATTTTTGGTCTAAATATCAATGCAGTTTTTGTGGATTAGATAATCATCGTGTTGCCTTATGTTGAAAAAGAAAACCAGCTAGTAGAATATCTTTGTTTTCTAGGGAGAAATAAATGGGTAATAATTATTGTACTCTTTATAATCTGAGTGGTCACCAAAATGATAAATGTTGGGTATTGCATCAACAACTATGTCTTATGTATTTTAGGAAGACATCCATGAAGAATGATGCATTTGTAAGTAAACATAAAGTTTTTTCAAATCCAACACTTTCATATATGACCCATGCAGCTAATTAGATATTTATTGAGGAAATTAGACCATCTAAATAGGAAAATGTGATAAAGTGGGTTGGTAAGCAATTATTTAATTTCATGTTTGCATAGCTGTGATATTTTATTAGCATGCAAATGTTCAAACTAATTTTGGAATTCCATTGAAAGGAATATATTTTAGTTTTGAACATAATTTTTGGAGCTACCAGCTATGATAAAATATGAGTGACATGTTTATCATACTTGGATTATTTTCTTATATTTGTGGTTTTGCTAAGCTCTATATTTTTCTCCTAAATAAGCTTTTGAGTTCCTGATGCATTGGTAAAAGGAATTAACTCATGTTTAAACTTGGAGATATTCTCAAATGATTTTAAGATTTGAATATGGTTTATTGGAGTAACCTGTAGAGAAAAGCCAAGGGACAGGTTTATCATACTTAGATTATTTTTCTCACATTTGGATTTTTGGAAAAACTTCATTTTTAAACTTAACAACAGTATATGTATATTATATGGGGCATGATCAGTATGTCTATTTTGAGAAAATTTGAATTTTAGTATATATGTTGTCAGTTACATTATGCAAATAGAGGCTTATAAGACCCTTTTTGGGCACCGTTTGTAATTAAAAAAATTATACAAACTTTTTGTAGCCATGCATGATATTTTCATATTATATAAATCCCTCATTCAATTTAGGCATTTAATTATAACTATCAAATATGATTACAATTATCATGTATATTTATTACACTAACAAACTGGTTTGCAGTTGCACTTGGTGATCATTTTGTAGTGATTGGCAAATTCACCATTTTGGAGATGTGATATTTGAGCTAGTAGTTTACTTCTATCTACAAATTGGTATTGGGTAAATATTTTTTTCACTGGCATTTCAAGGATTCAATTTGATTTTTGAATCATTACCATGATATTTTGCAATGATGTTTTACAAAGTGAACCATTTGTAGATTTAGAGAGTGATTTGACCTTTTGGGGACCAAAAAGGTTTTATTAGGGAAGTTTGATCTAGAGGATTTTCATATGGTTTGAAAAAATTTAGAAAAGACAAGTGTCGTAATGGAAAGTTGACACATGGCAAAAATATAAAGAGTTTATACAATTAATTTTTATATTGGAATTATTTTATGCTAATGTGTGTTGTGTTGCAGATGTGGGACCAAACTGACCTTTACCCACATTACTCGTTATCAACTTTGCCAGCCATATAATTTCTCTAATGCCACCAATTTATTTATTCCACATCATCTAATTATTTTCCCACTGTAATTCCTCCATTTTCCCATTTTCAAAATATTAATTAAATATCTTATTTAATGGTTTTTTAATTTTACCATGGGATATGTTTTATTAATTAAATATCATATTTATTAAAACCTTGGGATATTGTTTGAATAAGATATTCTTGATAATCCATTGGAGGATAATCTTATTTTAATAGGAGCTCCATGTGTATGTTAGCCAAGATAAGTCAAAGTTTACATTCTTAGCGCCAACCACCAAAACTCCACTTGCATGGACATGGAATATGTTTTGGAAGATAAGTCAAACTGTAATTATCTTTTACCAATTATGTTTGGAGTGAAACTCATTGCCATGCATGTCACCTTTTTTCCCTTTGACTCACGTGGATTATCAATTACGGTTGGTGGAACATGTTTTATCCTTCGGTTATTTTGGGAGATATTTTAATAAAACGTTATCCTCATAATCCTTACATTTGGCACTTACCATGCATGCTTTACTCCTTAACATGCACCCACATTTTCAATTTAAATGTGGATACCCACTTTATTATGGTTGACAGTCTTGGTGGGATGTGGAATGTGTAATTTAAGTGGGGTGCATTATTAAATTAAATGTATGGCGCTAAAATCCTTTACCCACCTTTTAGGGTCATCATTTGCCTTTTTACATGATAACAGTTTTGGTGGGAAGTTTTGGTTGAAGACAATGGTAACATGGACCATATCATTTATGGGCAAGTGTTTTGATAAATTAAGCATGTTGTTTCAATGTCCCATAAATTATGGGATTTTATTCCTTCTTATTTTCATGTAGCATATCTAGAGTTTAACTGTACTTCAATAAAATGAAGGTTGTTAGCCAATGTTAGCTATTAACAACTTTATTTCATTTTATATTGTAGATGATGATCTAGAGATAGAGAATGGAGGAAATATGGATTGTATTTTTTTGTATAGGGTCAGAATTTTGGAATAACCCAGTTAAGGCTATTTTACCTATTGCATAATCTTTTGTTAATCTGTGTAAATTACATAGAGGGATTTTTTAAAACCAAAAGATAGTTTATAAACCTTTTGAGAGTGTTTGCCTCCTTGAAGAGAGAAAAATTTCCCATTTTGAGAGATATATATTTGTAGGTGATCATTTTAGAAATGAAGGATATTTCTGATCTGTGATCAGAGTTCTTCAGAGGTTGATCAACCAATTACAAGTTATTCATGGATGTAAGTTTTAATCATTGTATTTACATCTTATTTAAATGTAATTGTTCAAATGCACCTGGGGATGTAGGCAATTGGTGAACCTCGTAAACAATATCTGGCCTCGATTTTATTATTTTATTTCAATTTTACATCAGTATATCAATTTTTAATTATTATTGATATTTGGAATTTAATTACTAAAATTTAATTAAGAGACTATTTTCAAAGAATAAAAAGGTGAATTAATTGTTTTTCTAATTGACTATTAAAATTATGTGAGTTTAGAAAAATACTCATTCAAAATTATTCAGTTAATTTTACATTCAGATTAAAATAAAAGTCAATTCCTTTTATTTAAATAAATTTTAGAAAAATAACTTATTTTTATAAATCTATTTTAAATAAACAATACTGATTAGCAAGGGCTAATTACTATTTAGGGATCACCCATTGCCCCTTGTATCTAGAACCAGAAGGTATAAATGATGGGATGGTCCCTATGGTTGTTTCTCCAACCCCTATTTTTTTAATTAAATTTGATGACCCAATGGAGAAAGACATTTCACTAAAACTAGTGGATTCTAACTCCCTTCCAAGTGGAAAGCCTAAAATCAATGTTGAAAGGTTAAAAACTAAGTCCAACTCTAACCCATTCCTGGGTTCATCCTATGGAGAGGATGGTAAATAATTCAATGGACCTTAATGGGGTGACGAGGACACTAATAAGAGAGCTAAATGGAATAATATGCCTCAATGTTTCACAAGGTTGTATCAAAACAAAGGAGGCTCTAAGTCCTCTAGTCTATAGAGGTAGACCCCCTCCTTCCCCTTGTTATGAATATTATTAGTTAATATGTGAAGAGCCTTGAATCCACTTATCATAAACCTATTGTTAGACAATTTAAGAATTTAAGGGATGATATTAATTTATATTTCTTTAGGAAGTTAAGTCAATTGGTTATAAGCTAGACTCTATGATCAATTTTATTTGTCCAAATGCTTCCCTTTTCTCTATGCGGCATTTCAAAGGGAAAGGTAAAACCTCATATCTTCTTAATCCAAAGTTGGGGGGGTCTATGGATGAGCATGGTTCATCCCCATGTCACAGAGTAGTATGTATTATCATCTAAAATGATAATCATACCTTTGGGATTTTTAATGTTTATGTTCTAAATGATTATAGGGAAAGGGTTGATTTATGGAATTGTCTTAAATCTAACCTGAAAGACATCCCATGGATTATGGGGAGGTATTTTAACATGGTTGAGGAGGAAGAGGATAATTAGGGTTGTGAGATACATGCATGGAAAGGCAATGAACTCTTTTTCTAGTTGAAGCTCAAGTGTATTCACAAGATCTATGATCTACTTAACCAAGGTAAAAAAATAACAAAAGCATCTAGTTTACATGGTGTAATAACCAGGACAACACTAAGAGGGTGTATTATAAGATTGATAGATTCTACTTCAATAATAACATGTTTAGAACTTAGCAGGATGAAAATAGTAACTCAATGAAGGTGTCCCCTTTCACCATCTCGGATCACCACCCCATTGAGATTAATATCATCTTAAACATTGACCTGGAGGTGGGTGTTTTTGATTGGAAAGGCCTTTTTAAACTCAATTTATCCCTCTTGGATAACCTTAACTGTAAAGTGGGTATATGTTCATGAAATATTGGTAATTTTACAATGGACTCCAATATTGACAAGTGGAATAGAAGTATGGGTTTGTGTAAAAAATTTACTCAAATCTATGGTCAGCATAAGGCCAAGATGAGACAAAAAAATACTCGTATCACCCAAGAAAATTTGATCCTATTTGAATATGCCTTGTAGAATGATACTAGTAATGTTCTCTTTCTTGATGAGCTTTTTGTGCTTAAGCATGAGCTAAGACAACACTAAATGTATATACCTAGAGATGCTCAGGTTTGATGTAGATAAATTAGCTCAAGATAGGGAATAAAGTATCTAAATTATTTTTTTAATTATTGAAATTAAAATAGTGTAGAAACAAGATCCCTATGATTGACCATGGTGATTTTGTGTTTAGTGATCTGATTGAAATGAAAAAATCCTTTTTCTCTTTCTACTCCAATTTGTTTTCTCAGATGGCTCAAATCCTTATATTAAGATTGATAGGGATATATGTACTAAATATATTCCTAATAAAGTTTCCATTGAACAAGCTACTTTTCTTGACATTGAAATTTTCTTAGATGAGATAAAATCTATAATTGATTCTTTGAAGGATGACAAAACCCTATTGAGTTATATAAATCTAACAAGGACTATATTGCACTTGAATGCCTTAGAATTTATATGGAAGACATTGAGGCTGGCTCTCTGGGTTCTAATATTAACAAAGGAGTTTCCAAACTCATCCCTAAGGATAGAGATTAAACCCAGGTTAATAATTGGAGGCTAATCACTCTTTTGAATGTCTCTTAAAAAATCTTGGCTAAACTTCTAGCTAGGAGAATCTCATCTATAGTACATAATATTGTTTTAGAAACTCAATTTGGTTTTTTTAAAAGTAGATATATCCTATATAACCTCATCTCTATCTGGGAAGGCATACATTGGGCTCAAAACTCTAGTCAATATATTGGAATGATCTTACCTGACTTTGAAAAAGCCTATGATAGAATTGAGTGGACATTTATTGATTTGATGCTAAAATCCTTTGGCTTTCAAGATAGGTTCTATCAAATGGTGAATGTCATATTTAAGGATGCTTTTATTCTGATTTAGGTTAATGGAAAGCTTACTTAATATATTGACCTTTAAAGGCCAATTAGATAAGGATGCCCCCTTGCCCCCTCCTTATTTGTTATAATGATTTAAGCCCTACACTATTTATTGAGAAGTATTGTTGTTGGTCTCCCAATCAGAGGTAGTCATACTTATCCCAATCTTGGTTTCTTGGCACAAATAATATTATCTCTACCTCATAAATAGGCTACTCTTGTTGTCTATGGCCACTTGAAGAGAGTCGTTGTGTTTTGGAACTTCTTCAAGTTTTTCAAGCTCCTCTATGAGGTCTAAAACATGTTCCCATGTTTCAACATGGTCTTCTTAAGGCACACTCTAATTATGTCTTCTTTTTAATCCATATTTTCAATATCATTCTCAAGTGCTTCTTTCACTATTGTAATTTTATGTTCATTAGCAAGATTTTCTTGGAAACAAGGAGTGAGTTTCTCATCTTCAATGAAGTTAGGAATCTCAAAACCCAAATGTACCTCTTCTTGGCTATTTGAAACTTCTTGAAGGTTGTTTATTTATTCTACAACTAATAAAATTTGGTCAAGTATCCCCCCCATTCATACTCTTTAGGACTATCATTCTAAAGAAGAGTGATTTCCATGTCATCAAATAAATATTCAAGATCACCTTATTCTTAGCCAACTGGTATGTCTTCCTTTTAAAGCTCACCTTGATATTGAATGTGTTATTAAACATAGAGATTAGGCTTACATCCTTGACCACTTTCTTAACTAGGAAGAATTATATTCCCCTCATCAAGAGGCTTATCCTTCTCTTGCTCCAAGGCTGAAATTGAATTTTCTAATTTGGTATGTCTTTGAACAATGATATCCTTTTCATTTCTGATCAAAGTACCTCTCTCTTCACTAATTTAGACATCTTGAGAGGAATCTAGTTACAAATCAGTTGTAATCACCATCTTACATCCTTTTTCACATTTAGGAAGACCATCCATTCATCTTCAAAGAATGGTATGTTTTGGTATTCAACTCTATAGATTGATTTACACCTTTCTACACCAAGTGGTGTTACAAAAAAGTTTTGGGCTCTCATGATCAATGAGATTATCCCTCTCTTCTTTCCATTCAACAATGAATCCTTCAAACCTTGAAATGATTCAGTTTTCAACTTCCTCCACAAGGACATATTTCTTCATTTGAATGCTCCCTTAAATTTATTTCCAAGATGGGAAAGTTTTAGGTTCTTAAAGCTTCTCAACAAGGATTTCATGTTTGCCTTGGATTCCTTCTTAAATTGAATTCCAAGATTGGAAATATTGAGGCTCTTAAGGAGGGATGAGTGGGGCATGAATGGGAAAAGGCTCTTCCTTGGTCTCAATTCCCCAATATAAGTTTGTTCCACTTTGTTTATCCCATGACTTCACCACTTGAATTCAACTTGGAATCTTAAGGGACCTTTTGGGGGGCTCTTGAAGAAGGGGAATGGAGTTTTGTGCCAAGATATCCTTATTATTTTCCCTCCAAGTAGCAATAAAAAACTCTAATTCTAATTTATCTTGATCTTCAACCCTCTCAACAATAACTTATTTCCTCTTTTGTATATTTTCTTGGATTGAATTCCAAGATGGGAAAGCTTAAGGAATGTGTGAAGGACTTGGGGTGTTGTGAAACTCCCTTGATTCAATATTTTGAGGAAGAATGGGTAGATTAAAATAAGGATGAGTTGGAGTTGGATAAATCACATGAGGTTGATAGCATTGAACTTGTTTCCCTTCATGAACCATTAACTTGTCTTCTATGCATTGAATTAGACCACCTATGTCTAACATGTCACTAGTGAGTCTTTGTTGGTTCTCTCTCTTGATAAGTGTCATTCTCTCTTAATCAGCTACAATGAGCCTCTCACATTTTTAATGAGATGATTAGGGGTGCTTAGACCATACTCCCTTTGTTTAACAAACTCTATCATATGCCTTTCATAGCCTAAGATATTTTTTTTGAAGTTTGAGATAGACTAATTGGAAATATGATTATGCTGACTAGGAGCAGCATGATATTGAAAAGGTTGATTAGAAGGATCAATAGGTTACCAAGGAGGTTGAATTGTGGTGGGAGATGGCATATAAGACTGATAACCAGCTTGGCAATATTATTAAGGTAAAGAAGAAAGATGATGCTCTTGATAACAAGGCTAGAATGTCTCAACACATTGATGATAGGAATCAACCATCTATTGATATGGATCAACATAAGCTTTGCATGTCTCAACATGGGACTGATAATGATCAACATGTTGTTAATATGATTTACCAACTTGAGTAAAACAAAAATCAACTCCAAAATCAGCTATGAAACTTCATGAGGAAGGTAAAATATAAAGATTACTTGCTTATAATAATACCTAGGCTATTAAAACAAGTTTATTATGCTTAGATTCACCATTCATTATTTTTTTCATGCCTCTAAAGGATGATTCATTGAAGAGTGCACCAATCACTCTTCAATAGATGAAATCTCTTAGTCCCACTAGGTGTGCTAGAATTGTTATCATCAAAAGCTTCACCCTTGAAAAGGTTGTTCAAACCTCCTCACTTAAGTGATGGAATGAAGACACCTCTAGGATTTGTTTGTCCTAATTATTGAGGTGAATCTATAGATAGGGATAGCTACCTTGATGCTATCACATTGAAATATTAATAGACATATTACTTGCAAGGAAAAAGGGTAATAGAAACTGAAAGTAAACTAATCTAGGGAGGTGATGAACCAAATTAACACCCTCCACTTGACCATAATATACTAATAACATGAACTAGGCCTAAATATGACTACACTATTCAACAAAAACCTTCAAGCATGAGTAATTGAACATGGAGGTCATAGATGATGTGTTGAATGAGAGTTCTAATTAAGAGGTCTAAAAAAGACACTAATGACTGAAATCCACTTTAAAACCATAAAAATCTACCTCAAATTCACCATGTGACCTAAAATAAGACAATCTATTTGTAAAGAGGTAGGAGAGGATAAATTAGAGAGAGTAAAAGTACTACTACTAACATTCATCAACAATCACACAAATACACTAGTTGAAAGCATGTGAGAAGGTAAGAATCATCTTTATTCAAAATTTCAAGGAATAGTAAAAGTTTTTAGCTGATCATTTCTTCACCATACTCATCCAAAGGATCAATTATAATCCATTCAAGTTTGTATATATAGGAAAAAGTGAGAGAAAGAAAGGAGGCATAGAAGTAACTCCAATGACAAGTGGCACTTCATCTAAGTTAGCTATAGTTCAAGGGGAGAGTCCAACATCATTTTTATCCATATCCTTGGCACATTTTGGTTTTTTTATGATTATATTATAGAGGAAAGGTGTATAAGAGACTCTTTATCTCCCGAGATGACTCATCAACCTTGTTTAAAATTACCCACTCTTGGCCTAGGAGTTACAAACCCTTATTTGAAAATTGGCATTCTTAATCAGGATTATTTGAACTCTCTAACTCCATACTCATCCAATTCCATGTTCTTTTCATCTTTTAATATTAATATAAATGAGTTTCACACTTGATCATGTTGTTAAGAACCTGCAATTCACTATCTTGGTGCAAGATTGATCATCTCTCTTCTCTCAAGCCTAGTTAAACACTTTCAGGCTATAATATCATCATGAATACCTATAAAATAATTTTTAAGCTCAAAAATACTTATATATTGGCTAAAAAACACTTTTTAACTGGTTAGGAAGGCTTACAGGCCTCAAAACCCTATAAATTAGCTCTAAAAAGGTAGTGTTTTAGCCATATATTCATACATCTCCTTCCACACATGTGAGATAGGGACTCATTCAGGTGTTTTTATGTGTGTATAGTTCATTAAATTATTTATTATTCCATTAAATGTCTTTTTAATTCATCATAAGGACTTTTATCTCTATCGAGCTCTTAAAAGGGTTTAAAGTGGTCAATCATCTTAATGATGATTCATAAAGGTGAAAGATTCAATCCCTTATACAATTCCAAAATTTTATATCACACATGATTCCCCTTACATGGATAATATATTCATATCCCATACAAATCGTCCTACAATATTCAAGCACAAAACTGAGCCTTATTGAGTTTCTCACAATGCAAAACAAGGTTTGGGAGGTGGTTGCCTACTTAAAGATGATTCATAGAGAATAAAGGCTTAATACATGAAAAAATTACATAATATGAAAAATTTTAAGCCTATATAACATGTTCAAACACCAATTTTACCCATGTAATACTTCCATGGATTTTTGAACCTAGAAAGATAGCCTCTCACCCTAGTAAGACTGTATATGAGAACAAGAGAGAGTTTTGGCTTGAAAATGCTATCTTGATGCTTGGTAAAATTTTTAGATGGTATATTTATGTCTATTAAATCTTTAAAAAAAAATTATTTTGGTATTTAAATATCAATTTATCTCCCAAGGTTCTGTAACTTGGTTTCCATACCTTGAGGGTTTGTAGGCCACTAGGTCAGTCTAACCCTAATGGCCTAGTTTGGAGTTTACCTTAAAATTTTAAAGGCTAAAATAATTTTAAAAACATTAATAATTAAAATAAAATATTATAAACCTAAATTTAAATGTGATATTTCATATTTTCCTCACACATTTGAAGACAAGCCTAAAAATTCCCTAATTAGACCTGTAGGTGCACAGGCTAGGTTTCTGTTAGGATTTAAAAATATTTATTCAATTGGTTTCGAGTATATCCCATGTAATATACCATATATTAATCTCACCATAACCTATCCAACCCTCAAAAAACTTTATACTTCTATTTTTATTTATCTTCATACAATCAGACTTGTAGGTGATGATTTATGTTTCTAGGCCTAACTAAGATTTCTCACCTTTGCACTACCCTCAATCCTCTTGGAATTAAATAAAAACTATTTTTTAATTTATTTTTAAAATTAAAATGCCTATTTAACTATCCATATTCATGGTTCAATCAATTTTTAGCATATTTTCTCCAACTCACCAAAACCTACCTGTATGTGCTTATGGGCAACATGACTATAGATTTGAAGGTTTACCTCTTTTTTGGTATTTTAGACACCTTGGTGGTTTTCAAAATATGTTGGATATATTATTAATGTTAATAATAACCCTTCGACATATTTTATCAACCTTTCTTATGACTCCCACATCACCATATGGCATTTCCTCTTGCCTATTTATAACTAGGTTGTAGGTGGTTGTGGAGCTTAAAGCTCTTTCTATGTCATTGCAATTATTAAGCCTATTTTGAGGATTTGTGGTATTTTAGGCATGCCTATCATGTTTTATGGTATTATACATACATACATATATATATATATATATATATATATATATATATATATATATATATATGCTTCTGGTCTTTCAAGTTGGCTTTATTACCCCTTTTTATCTTTAACCTAATATACACAATCTATCTACAAAGTGCTTAGGAGTTGACTGTAAATGCATTTTGGTTTCAAGATTTCTAAGTGATATGGAGGGACATAAGACTTATCTATTTGTTTTAATCCCTCATTCACCTTCCACACCTGTTCACAAGGTTAATATCTTCTTGAAGACCTCAAAAATGTCTCCAAATGTTGATGTTGCCTATATGGTTTTATTAAGGCTCATTTAGTCTCTCTTGACCGCAAACTGAGGGTAAACCTTATTCAACTACTCTTTTTACACCTTGAGATCATTTAAGGGTGATAAAAAGTTCATTTATGCACTTATTGACCTTATACAACTTCTTAATTATTGAGATAATCATCAACCTACTGAGTTGTTGATGTTGTGTATCTCTTTCACTCTTGAAGACTGCAAGTTCACCCTTGGTTTGTGCATGCACTAAATATATGCTTGGGATTACTACAGGGGTTCTTGAATTATAATTTATATAGTGTTATTAAGGTTTAAATAATCCTAAGAACCTTCCATTCAACTCCTAAATGTGTTTCATTCTTCTCTAAGCCTCAATCACCTGCATTCAAGTCTGCAACCTAACATTACATGGAGATTTACTATCTTTTTAGGATCACACATGCAAAATGGAATGTGAGATGCCATATGAAAGGATTGTACAAACAATTTAAATCCTTTTCCATTTCTCTTATTCTTTCAATGAGATTAAAATTGCTATTTCAATGGGAAAACTAAGCTTGTAGGGGTTTTGTAGGATTTTAGACCACCCTACCTTCTTAGCAATCATTCATAAAACCTATCCATTTGAAATCATGACTAATGCATGGAAACTCAAGGTCATTATGGTACCATATTTATCCAAGATATTTTTACTTGGCCTTATCTCTCATATCCTACCAAGCATATGAAAATATCCATTATGAGCTTGCCAAGAGCTCAATGGGAGAATGGAAGTGTTTTTTTCTTTCTTTGGACATGTGTAAGCTTATTGAGCATGGGTTTTACCTAGGGATGATGAAGAGACACCTTTTAAAACCTTTCCACCTACAAATGATCCCTCCAAATATGTACAAGTGACTGAACTACAATCTTTTAACATTGAAATTAAAATAACTAACTATTTTTCTGATCTAAAACTATCATATTATGAAATGCCTACCAACTTCACAAAAAAAACCTTCTCACAATTCATTTATAAGTGACTTGTTACATGATTTCCATCTTTTTGGGGTTTAAAATGGTCTTTAACAAGTTTACACATGTTAATGATGTATAGAGAAGGTTCAAAATGACTCATTAACCTTGGATATATCATGAAAATTATAAGACATCAAAGGATCCTTTAAACATGTTAAAACCTCACAATATACCCCCTTTCATATTGACAATAATGACTTGTGTAAGGGAAGACACTAAAAGGCTTAAATACTTAACAAATATCTTTACCTTAACTTTCCTAAAAGAACCTAAAACTTTACTAAACACAAAAAAGATACCATCCTAAATGACTATTTAAAGACCCTGGATGGCTATCAACAAAGTTAAAATGAGCTAACTATCAAATTTTTTATGAACCTGATATATGGTATCCAAAATTTGGCTAACAATGCCACTAGTGGAAACCAATGAAATTATTTGTATTAGAATTAAATTAGCATTTAGAATATTTTATCAATATGCATTCATTGTGTCTGTCATCCATCAATTGAATATAGACAGATAGTTGGGAAAGAAAACTTTTCATTCAAAACTTTTTACATATATGAGGAGGAAACTATTGGCTAAGTTGGAAAAAGAAACTTCAGTATCATGCTTCCAAGAGCTAAAGGCATCTATAAGGAATAAAACGATATTGAGGCAAAATGAAAATGAATTTAATGAAAGTGAATCTTCAACATCTCAAGAGATTCAAATTTTTTTATTCAATGAAAAATCATTCAATATTGGAGTTGAACACTACCACCAAACTCCTCATAAATACCAATACATATCTCTTGATTCAACTACTATTGATAGACTATTAGCTCAATGGTGTGTAATCATGTACCTCTTCAGTGGGAGGTAATATTACTTTAAAAAAATTAATTTGTGATATTTTAGACATTGAGCTTGAGTATGAATTATAGGATCCAAATACTAACTTATACATCATCGATGGATAACATAACATCAAATCTATGAAAATTATTTTGAAAAACTATGAATTTTTTTTTATGACAAAATAAAATAAATATTATCTCATATTATTTTTGTCAAAGGCACAATATATTAGGTAATAAATATCTAAAAATAACAAAATATGGTCAAAAAATAGGTTTCAATAAAATTTATTGACCAGTTGTACAAATGTAGGGTGTTGTAGATCATGGAAAAAATCATAACACCCTGGTTCAGGTTGTGATAAGGTATGCAATCAGAAGATAATTGAAATATTTAATTCAATTAAACTAATAATAAAATGAATAAAAACATATTATTTAATTACTCTATATGCTTAATTAATGTAAATTATTTTTATGCTTACATACAAGCGTTTGAAGAAGAGATTATGAATTATTTTTTAAAAATAGAAATTAAACAGCCTTAGTGATAAGTTGTCATTTATCAGTCTTCCCAATGACATTTGAGAAAATGAGTTTTGATTTTTTATTTATACATAAATGGTGGCCTGGATTGCATCTCTAAGAAATACAATGACCCATATTTCAAGCCAAATACATTGGATAAATTTACAATAGATTTATTTAAAGGCATAAGGGTTATGTTTACAAAAGAATTGGATGTACTTGTGGATAGAGTTATGAGTAGATAGATTTGACTAAAGGTGGTTGTTGAACCTGGTGTGAAGGCAAAAACTATAAGTACTTATTATAAAAGAGTGAAGGAGACTAGAGTCTCAATGGTAGAAACTATAAACTATTTGAATTCATGATTTTTTGAATAAGTAGTTATGTTGGGGTGCGATGTATCAAATGTGATAGAAACTTTTCACATGTATGAAACTCACTTTATTCAACTCTATGAGGAATTCAAAAATTTAAAGAGAAGAAAAATAAATCAAATATGGTAAGGTATTTAAACAAAAATAGAAGAGAATACAGTAATATCAAAGGATTCCATCAACCTTCTGGAACTATATGTATCATTAGTTACTAAAAATTCTCAAGAAATGAAGGAAGATACTTATGAGTTCACATGTCAGTGTATTTTTCATTTTATTTGGATAAAACATTAGGATCACTAGAACACCATGTTTATATTAGTCTAGAGGTGCTTATTACAAACTTTTACAGCATTTTCATTGATGTCACACAAAGTAATATTATAGATATATTCTTTTGTATTGGGTCTAGTACAATAAATTGTTTAAATATTTCTTGTTCTAGTGCTCAAAGCTTACTTGTTTCATAATTTTGTACGCATATATATGGAAAAGGATTAAAAATAATGAAACCATTTCCAAAGGATGTTACAAGATTTTGTATGAGGAAGATGGGTTTGAGGGACTTTAGATGGTTTTTAGCATTTATGGTGTCTACAATTGAAAAGATGAGGTTGATGAAGAAGTGGGAATAGAACTTGGCTAATTACACACTGAATCCTAGGATATTGTGAGGCCAACTAATATCAGGATTGTCTTATCAGAACATTCATTAAAGTATGAGAGGTTTGTCAATTTTTTGGGAGCACATTTATCAAGATGAAGCACAAACTCATCATTTGTTTTAGTACATCATGGAGGCACAAATGTGATACAAGTTATGACAACTTTAAAGATGACTTTATTGATATGCATAGTGAAAAATAAAAAATAGGAGATGTTGCTTAAACAATACTAAAAATATCTTATGACACCCTGGGTAAGTACATAATTTGATAATTATATCATAAAATTTACATAATTACACACTAAATTGTTTTCATAGTTGAAAACAATCCTTTGGATCATAAGTTTTAAATATATAATGTACTACTAATTATTGAATTATCTACATTGCATTGTTTATACGAATTTACATCCCCTGACCTTAGATATTAGAATTTTCTGATACATTTGAGAAGTTATGGGCAACCACACATTATATATAATTTTGGATTCTCATTCTAAACTTGTATGTTTCGTGTTGGTAAAAATTGTTAAGTCATTATAAACAATGATGAACATAGATAATGGATTAAATAAATACTTAACTTCAACTCAAGGGGAGACAAGTAAATAAATAGATGTCACATCTAATCGAAAAGATGAAATTCAACAAGAACATGCAATTAGTTGTGGTAAACATATCAACTAGATCAAAGCATGCACTAAAAATTATCACACTTGGCTCCCAAAAATGTATTAATTATTACTTAATAATAAATTATTAAAGTTTTCATGACTAAGTCCCAATACAGTTGGTTTGATTATGTTTGTCAAGTATTAAATAATTATAATTTTAAATTTTTGTGTAGATTTGACTAGATATGATGTACAATATGTGTAAATTCTTAGGAATACAGATAAAATATTAATTGACATATTACTATAATAACATTCAAAATAAATAAAATATAAATTTGAGTCTCAAAATTATTATTGTCTATAGTGCCTCTAAAAAAAATTTATTTGTTCTCGATGTGGAAGGATTGTTAATTGAAAAATATTCTTTGAAAAAGAATAACACTACATTCCAATTCAACAATAAGAAGATACAACCAAGATAATATTTGACCTAGTTTTTAATGGATGTGTCCATACAATATCAATAAGAATTTTGGTCTATGTCTAATACAAATGTCAACATACAAAAAATTGAAATGAAACTACTGCTAAATGTTAAAGTGGATACATGTCTTATATTTTTTTGGGTTCTGAGCATTGTAAAAAAATATAGAAATATTTATTAAGAATTTGGAGATTTGGAAGGAACCTAAAATTATTTTTATTTTTACAAGCATTATTGTAGTCAACCCACTAAACAAATGTGTAGCTCAAAAAAAACTTTTATTACAATGAAAAAAAATTATAACTGAAAAATGATTTATGATGACATTATTTATGCAACTAACATTGATTAGAGATGTAGATGATGTAAGATTTTTTTGAAAAAATACATAATTTTTTATGCACAAACAAGTGTTGAGCTATATAATGAATGAAATTGAGTTTACACTACTTATATAAAGTAAATTTTGTGAGTATATTTCAAATGACATTATTATCTAATGTTAATATTGATTCTTAATTAGATGTTTTTATTCATATGTAGTTTAGTTCTCAAATAGGTTTATTAAATATACTTTAAATTTAAGGAAAATAGTTTTTTGTATTTTTCTAATATTTTTTATATTAAGGTTTTAAGTTTTTTGGATTATTCACAATTTTTTAATAAATAAATATTATTGAAAAAATGAATTTTGCCCCAAGAAAATTTGCTATTATGAGTTTTTTCCCAAATTTTTTTGCTACTATGAATTTCTCATAAATAATTGAATCTTTGAAGTACATTCTAAAATTAAGTATTTAACATAAAATATCACAATGGTGTCGAGAAATTTATTGTAATAAAATATTAATAGCTCATCATTTATCTAAAAACAATTTTTGTATTGGTTGACTATTTCAAATATTATCATTCCACTTGGAAGGAAGTTGTTGATATTGGGAATGGAAATAGTGTTGTTTAGAATTCTAGGGACCACTAAATTTAGAACATCGACCAAACACCCAAACTGATCATATTTATTTTACCAATACTTCAGGCATACATTTATCCATGACTTGTTAAATATCAAAAAGAAACATTTGATATTGGATTGTGGTTTACATACTTGAACTCAAGAGTACAACATTTTTCATTCAACACTTCGAATGACTATGAAATCTGATTTTTTTTTTCTATGTATCGGATATCATAATACAAAATTAATGACAAATTTATCAAATCAAAAAAGTAAATATTGTGTCAGTATACATTAAAAATATGAAAAATGTTCTAGACAAGTGCATGCACTTATATGGGACAAACAACATATTATTCATAAGCGAGAAAATATGGTTTGTTTGTGACAAAAAAAAACTATTTTATTTAGATTGCCTCTAAGCTAGCAATTTGATGTCACACTGCATTCCTATAAAAAAATATTCACACTTCTATACATGGTTATTGGAGCCACACTCAAATATGTGTTGTTCTTTAAAAACATACAAAAGAGTAATTAGCAACTTTTATTGAGCTATATTGCTACTATTACATAATTTATATTTGTTACAATAAGATATATAAACAAATGCGATAATATTTGATTAAATTCTATAGTGAGATATGAAACCATTTTGAAGTATAAAAGTGATAAGTACAAGTTATAAAATATTACTAAGTTGCATATTTATATGGAAGTTGATTAATTTTATAGTATACTTGAAATTATTTTTGTATCTATAAACAAAGGCAATTATTTACATACATATAAAAACAACTATCAATATATTAAGTTGAGTAATTAATCTATAATTAATGAGATAGTATTTCCACTCAAATGCTAGTAACATATTGTAAAATGGTGACTTTAGTTTGCAATCTAACTCAAATTTTCACTCTTATCTTGATCTATTTTAATGAAATTTAAATCGATCCAAATCGAAAAAAAGTTGAGCATTTCAATGAGATGTAAATTGTAGCCTTTATATATAAAATGGATCATAGAATCATCATTGAGAATGGTCATCTATGTCATTGTTCTCATTTTAGATAATCTTATATTGATCATAATATTTTTAGATTGAGAATGACATTGTATCTCATTTATGTGATACGCATTAGCTTCTTGTCAAAATATGGGTTTAACATGATCCACATATCTTATTTATAATATGTCACATCATTTTAACCCATATCCATTCGCAGTGTTAACGAGATTCTTTAATGAATTATTTAGCATATTAAAGATAAAACTACAAAATTTAACAACCATATCACAACATTAGATATCCATATATGTCTTTCATGGCATCTTATGGACATGGACACAATAATTTAATGTCTACTATGGTGTTAAGGGGTTGATGTAGCAGGGATTTCCTAGGTGTATAATTCTTTGAGTGTATGAAATTACACATCGCAATCTTTAATTAGATCAAACTTCCTGGCATTCTGACAACTCTGACAAATTTGGATGTATGAAAACACATAGAGATATCTAATTAGATCAAACCTCCCATGTCTCTAACAACTCTAACAACTTTAGGTCTACAAGTACATGTGGTGATATCTAATTAAATTAGGTCTCTTGGGTATCTAATAGCTCTAACAACTCTAGGTGTATGAGTACACGTGGTGAACTCTGATTCAATCTAGCCTCAGAGTGCTCTAACAACTTTGACTTGGAGGAAGGTTTCTTACTTTTCATAATTAACCTTCAAGGAGGTGGCTAGTTGGACTCCAAGATTGATTCTCCAACTCTAGGACTGACACTCTAGGACTTGCTTGTCTTCCAAATTTTTTATGAAGAAAAGAGATATTTTAAAAAAACACAGTGGGACTCATCTCTTCAAAACCAATAGCCAATCAAATATATTTAAATACACACAAATTGGGCTTGATCAAAACTGCAATAAAAAAACTTAGAGAGTGATACGATAAACACCTAAGATTTTAAAATCAAATGAGGTTAAGATTGAGCTCAATAAAAAGAAAAAAAATACCTTGCAAGAGTCCCCTTTTATTTAACATGATCATGTCCATGCCCCACACTATGAAAAAATGCGAACAAGGATTTAGTAATTATAAAAAATATAAAGACCAATTGAGAATAATTGTGAAAATCAATGTAGTAAAAGCGAAAAATATAAAGAAAATTGTTAGTCTTATTTCTAATTAACAATACACAATATAATAATATTATCACTTATGAAGCTAATAAGTCAATATAATCTTATAGACTTGCACAGAATGATCACATGCTCATTCTACATGTCAAGATAAGTCTTTTTTTAATATGGTAAAAGGGTTCTATTGGGACCTCACCCATATAAATATATTATAACTTAATACATTCACGTCTTTAATACAAGAAGAAAGATAACTAGTATACTGAAAGAATTTAATGTCAAGAAGGAAGATAAAAGAAGGTATGTAATAGAAAACTTGATAAAAATATTAAATTTATTAGATAGTTTAACATTTCTTTTCTTTCTCAGACACAGTTACATCATATCAGTCTAAGAATGCCTTCATTCAAGAGTAGAATTCACTAGGTGTGTTCTTACCCATGAGAATTCAAAAAATCTCTTGAGAAAATATAACACGCATGTTATACTTTGAGATAAGTTGTTTCATTGTCAATTTTTGGGCAGAGAGAATGGTTTGGATTGAAGGTAGACCTGGAGGGTGACTAACATGTTTAATCATTCATAAATGTTCATCAAGAAGGTCGACATGTTTCTTTTTCTTACCTCATTTCCTTGCAGAGCTTCCAACCATCGAAAGGACACCTATTGGGATTATGTTTTCAGCCAAGGTTGAGGCATCGAGATTCACATGAACTTTACGCTTGACATTGGAAGCCTTGAGCTTGGAACATCAACCCATTGATTTGTCTAGCTTAGCCTTAATGGATTGAAGATGAGAGAGAATTGAGGAGGATGTGTCATGCTTGCCTTTCCTTTTGAATGTCTTGGATCCTAGATCGGTGTTTAGGCTCTCTCCAAGTCATTTTTTATCTACCTTCCATATCTAAATGGAACTTCCTTTACCTTTTTACCGAGTTAGTAGAGCTCCTAAATTGCCTTCAATTCTTTGGTGCCATGCAGAGTTTGTTCTTCTCCCATCACTTGGCTCATAATGAATTAGAGAATCTTGAATGCCAATATGATTAAGGAAAGAGTGGTGATTGGGTCATAGCTCAGATTATTTTTCATGAAGGGTGGGTCTACTGTTACTCCAGAGACTGTCAATGCTTGATAAATCACTCTTTTGAGGATGATATCCCCACCAAAGCAGTTGCATATGTCTTTGAAAGACCACATGAGAGTGCGAGGAGTAAAATGAGAGAGATGACATGTTTTAACCGTGAGGAATGACACAATTTAGAGTTGAAGGAGCTTGACAGTTCAGTAATTGATGATGATGATTTTAACAAAGAAAGGAGGATTGACTTCATAGCTACCCCATATGACTGCCATCCTCTGAGTGTGATAGAATAAATAAACCATTTTATCATTTTCATCCTCTCTGAGCAAGGGAGAGTTAATACTCTCTTTTGTCACATTGTCATCAAACCTCTATGAGCATGGGAAAGATTAAATACTCTTTTGTTATTGCTATCAGACCTCCCTAAGTATGTCGAAGAGTTAATATTCTCTTTTGTTAGATGATTATTGATATCAATGAGGTTGCCAAAGTATATTATTGTCGATCATTATTTTCAATATCATGAATTTATTTTTTTAAGTGCACAGTCCCCTAGATTGGTTATGATATCAACAGCGTTATTAGCCTTCCTAAAACAATGATTATGATATCTACAACTTAAATAACTTGATTTCTTAGAGAACATTACCAGTTTCAAGATTCTTTGAACTTAACTTTCAATTGGGGAAGGAGCATTTCATCAATTTTATATTGATTACATCAAAATAAAATATTAATTACTTAACCATTCCTTGCAAAAAAATATTGAATTATTTCGACAAACTAGAATAATATCTACTACTACTTGTTTAATAACTTTGAATTTAAAAAACATTTAAACTAAAATCTGTAAAATATAATATGTAATTCCAATAAACTCAAAATTAAAATCTGATAATAGTGAAGCCGGAATCCAATATTTGAAATAATTTATACTATAAAAATCCAACAATAATAGTTTTAGTTTTCAAGCTAGAGTGGATTATGTCCAAATTTAATGAAATGATGGCTATAATGATAAAGTGTTCCCTATTCATCAAAAATCTTATGAATCATCCATTCAACAAAATATAAGGTATTATCTGAAGTGCTTCCTAAAAATGAAATCATATATGCTAAAGTGGCCTCATCACAACCTTTTGTGTGTATTCAAGCAAACCCACCTACAAAAAGTTCATCTAAACAAAGAAAAAAAATATATATCCAAATTGATTCTTTCTAAAAGGTTAAAACAACTCCAACAATCATTCCCATGCTAAGGATTACCATACTATAGAGGATGATTCAAGTTATCAACGGTGAATGGTCAGGGTGGAAGACAGGTGGTAGAAGCACCAAGGGGTTTTTCGAGTCCCCCATAGACAAAATGTGTTTGATAGTAGGGAGGTCCAAAGGGAACAACAGTTCCAACGTTGGGGTCATATCCTGGTTGGTTAGAAAGTTGCACATACTCATGAGGAGTAGGGAAAGTGTTAAGGGCTAAAAGGTGATATTCCCTCAATGAAAGGTGATGAACATTGATTCCAAAGGGTCCATGGTGGGGATTTGGTCCGAAGGGATAGAGGAATTGGTGGATGCCTCATCAATGGAAGGGGATATGACATCCACTTTTATGGTTGAAGGTTGGTCTTTAACTGCTGAGGGTGTGTTGGATGGAGGTATAAGGACATCGTTGGGGTGATAGGTCATGTCGCATGTCAAGAAAGGACTTGGGTTAGCTTGGATGGTAATGACCAGGCCTTTATGCTCAAACTTGACGTAATGGTGAAAGGTGGAGGGGATGCAACCCATAAAGTGAATGTAGGGTAGTCCTAACAAAACATTGTATTAGAATTCACCTTCCACTACATAGAAAAGTTTAGGGAGGGTACGAGGTCCTAGACGAATATGAAGGACAATAGTTCTCAAGGTAGTGGCCATGGTATCATTAAATGATTGAAAGATGGCTGAGGTTTTGGACATGACATTGTCTGGCAAGTTGAGTTGGTTGTAGGCATGGGAGGAGATGATGTTAATACTAACTCCCCCATCAATCATGATCTGTTTGATGTGGGTTTGGTTGATGTAAGCAGTAATAATGAGAGGGGGATCTAGGTCATCCAGATGGATGGAAGGTATTTCTAAATCCTTGAAGGTAACAAGGTTGAAAATTTGAAGGGCACCAACAAAGGTTGCTAGAGGTTTGGGATCTTCAAGTTGGACCTCTATGAATTGCAAAGCCTCTATTAGTGCTTGGCAATGATGGGGAGGTAGAGATCAACACATACAAGCTCATCTTTGTCGAGGTTTGGTGAAGTTTCTTGGGGATAACTGTCTTGATGGATTCTGAGGGGTTAGATTGGGAGGCACCTAAAATAGATACCTTGGGTTTGGTTGAAGATGGAAATGGATGGGTTTGAGTTGGTTGAGAGGTGGAAGATGGATATGTCTAAGGAATGAACACCTTAACCTTCCCCTTATCCTTTTACTGTGATCTTGTGACCACATTGATAGTATGGATAGGAGGGGAATTGGGGTAGAAGATTGGTTAGACTCATCTTCATGTTGAGGTGAGAGTGGAGGAGTAGGTAAGCGTTGGGTGGGTATGGTTATTGGTGGGATCAATATAGGGCTCATGGGAGGTTCATTTTTTAATATAGCATCCTCATCATAAATTTGGTGGATAACGGTTTGGAGAGCTTTGCAGTTCTCCATGTCATGGTTGGGTGTCCTATGATAAGAACACACTTGGTGTTCATTGTACCAGATGGATTTTGAAGCAAGGGGGTCAAATGGTCTGATAGGGGGCAAATCCAAACAATAAGTTTACAATAACCTGTGGAAAATGGCCAAGTAGGATTTAGCTAAAGGTGGTGAAGGTTTAGTGGTCTTGCCTTTGGTTGTTGAGGCAAAAGGTTGTTTGGAAGCAGGTTTGGTGATAGGCACCTTAGGTAAGGTGGTGCGCTTGGTTGATGGCTTTGGTTTAGACAAGGAGGACAATGACCTAGAGGTTGAAGATTGCAAGGTAGGTATCCTAGGTATTGCTAGTGCGATGAAGAGAAGTGTGTCAAAAAACAACTGTGAAGGTGTAACCAAAAGAGGTGGTGGGGTTTTGGTAAAGATAATGGCCTTCTTGCTCAAGGTAGAGGGATGAGGTCCCAAAATGGAGGGCAAGGTTGAGGGAAGTAAAATTTGGGCCTTCAAGCCTTTGGGTGGTTTTTCCTCTTTGGTTGTTTTGGTTTAGCATTTAGTTGGTGGGTTTGAAGAGGTTAGGTCCACTTTCATAGATGGGTGACTAAGGCATGGTGTAAGGAAGGTACCAAGGTTTTTGGTAAATTGGTTGGGGTGACAGAAGGGGTTTTGGTTATTTGGGTCATGGTTGACTTAGGTGGTTGAGGGTTGGTTGGTTTGGTAGAGGTTTTAGTTGGTTGGGTAGAGGTTTTGGTTGGTAGGGTAGATATGGAAACATGTTAGTTAATATAGGCGATGGGTTGGTCCACCAAATAAAGGGTTGGAGGTTCTGGTCTAGTAATGTAAGGGAGGCCTAGTTGCTGCCAAAAGGTAGCCCGATCTAAGTTGGTTTTGGAAACAAATTCTAATCTCTAGACTAGTCTAGAGAATGGTTTATAGATCATTTTGGTTCTTTGGGTAGTAGGTTCAAAGGATAGACCCATCGGTTGGGGAAGAGAGATGGTAACCTTGTCCTCTTCCTCAATCAAAGGATACAAGGTTGAGATAGGTGGCTCCTCCATGGGAGGAGTAGACATGGGGACTTCCTCCTTGGGAATGATTTTTGAGGGAGGGGTGAGTTGTTTAGTAGTTAAAGGTAAAGGTAAGGTGGTGATGGTTGGTTGTTTTGGTATATCAGTTGAAAGAGTGGTTAGGGACTCCACTACCTCAATAAGTGGAGGGGGAGAAGATGGTATTTCCTTGGTTTGGGGTTTCGAAGGAAGGGAAGGTGACTCCACTACCTCAATAAGTGGAGGAAGTGAAAAAATGAGAGATTGGGTAGGAGGTGGTTCGGTAATGAGTGCATCAAGGACCATATTGACCATATGGGCATCATGAGAAAACTCGACCTGATTACTCTCATTCTTGGTAGGAGTATGGTTTAGGAAAGGTTGCCTGAATATATCAAGGGCTTGGTTTGATGGTGTGTTGGGGTTGTCCAATGCAAGCTCTCCCTTGTCAATGAGGGATTGGGCAAGGCTCTTGAAGATATTGCACCTACTAATGTCATGTCCTATTACCCAATGGAAGGCACACAGATCATTCTTTTTGTATCAAATAGTTGCAAGATGAGAGGAATAAAATTACTAAGGGGGTTTGATAGGAGAAAGTTGAATGATATTAGCTTTCAATAACTTCTCCAAGATTGAAGCATAAGATTCTCCAAGTGGAGTGAATTGCTTCTAGTTGTTACGGTTTTGGTTCCTCGTATTTTACTTTGAGTAACTAGAGGAATTTGGTTGGTTAACGGATGGTGGAGGAGTGGCTTTAAGGATGTCTGCATTCACAATTTCCTTGCCCCTGGTATTGGTATTGGTATTGGATTGGTTGTTTGGTTTGGAGGAAGAAGCCTCATTGGTTTTGTAGGTGGAGTTCTTGTTTTTGAGCTTTAGTTTTCCTTCATTAATGGCTTTATTTTTTAGCTTACACACCATGGTAAAATCTTCATCAAAGGTTCAAAAGCTTTGGACACACAATGTAGAGGAGATATGCTTGGCACATGTCCAAGCAAAGAGCTCTATGAGTTTGGGTTGAGGCAAGAAAAAAGAAAGTTGGTTAATTAAGTTCCTCCAACGAGCTACAAAATTGGCAATGGATTCATCTTCAAGCTTCTAGATAGAGTAGAGGTCGGTGATAGAAACTTTCTTGGAGATATTGATCAAAAAATGATCCAAGAAAGTTTGAGCCAACTGGGTGAAGGCGAAGAGGGAGTGCTTGGGTATGACACTATACCAATCCAATGTCAGACCAGCGACGAACATGGGGAAGGCACGGAAAAGGAGGGCATCATCATAGGTAATCAGATAACAAGCATGCCAAAATGCCCTTAGGTGTTTTTGAGGATCCTCCTTACTTTGGAATTAAGAGAACTTAAGAAGTTCTCATTGGAGAGGATATGGCCTGATAGGTACAGATGGATGGATGGGCTCATTACATATTTGGTCATATGACAAGATGTGAGAACCCGAGATGGATGACTCTAAGGTGGTCATCTTGTCCATAAGCATCTTCATTAGGTCCGCTTGGGGTTGTGCACCCAGAAGGTTGTAACATGCATACGGTTGTGGTGGTTGGGTGACATATTGATAGTGGGTAAAAGGTTGGGAAGCTTCCACATATTGGTATGTGGATGCCAATGGTTGGGTGGAATATGCATAAGGGTAGGTAGATGTAGGCGGTTGGGTAGTGTGTATGGGTACATGCCCTTGTAGGTTAGGGATGTAGCCTAGTTTTGATGCAATGGGTACTTGTTGGATAGGAGCGGTAGTTGGGTTGATGACCAACGAAAGGGTAGAGACCCTCATACTGACCGGAGGTAAGGTGGAGGGTATGGACACCACAAGGCTTTGAAGAAGAGTAGTGGTTGACAGATTGGGGTAGCTAAAGGAAGGTTGGTGATACTAGAGATATGCACTCCTGTAGTGGAGGGAGTGTAGGTGGTTAGAGGTTGGATTTCTCCTAGGGTGGAGGAGTTGTTGGTAGGAGTGGAAGGTATAAGGGTGTTCATAGTTTGGGTTGGTTGGTTGTCTATAGTAGTCTCAAAGGGATTGTTGGTGGATGAGGAGGCTTGAATAGCCAATAATTGGGTTGTAACTATGGAAATAGAGGTGCTCCCCATGAAGTGGAGAGGCATGTCATAAGGTGGATCTACGAGTGGGGCCAAAGTTGGGGTATGGTAAGACATGGTTGTAAGATAATGTTGTAGGGCCATGAGATTGCTATGTAGGAAGGTGTCAAAATACACATCTCCTTGGGGAACCTCCTGAGAGAAAGTAGGACTTCCTGAGGGATGAGGAGAATCTGCTGGTTCAGAGACGTAATCCATGGATGAAGAGGTGGAAGAGCTAGGTTATTTTGGTGATGGGTTTTGCTCCACAAGGTTCCTTCATTGTTGGCGAGTGAGAACCATATGAGATAGGGGAGAGAGAAAGCACAAACAACCTCACTACTCAAACAAAAAGAAGACAAGAGATGATCAAAAAATTTAAATCATACTCTAAAAGATACGTTAAGCCCTATAGTTTTTATTAATCTCACTTTTGGCTTATGCCTTAAGAAGTTGTGTGATTGAAATTGGCTTGTAGAGAGGGTACTAGAAAAGAAGTCTAAGGTTGGTTTCAAGTTGTGTTTAGGCTCTCAAAAAGAATCTGTATTAGAATCAATACATGGCTTAGTATTGGGGCCTACCCCCTCACTTCACACACTACAGCGATAAGGGTGTCCGGTGCTTAGCCAATAAATATTGATATCTAGAGTTTATACTCAACCAGAGAGTTGAGTTCGTTCTCCCCTTGGTAATGACCTCCAAGTAGAATCGTCAGGAAAAGGTAAGGCTACCACTAGGTGATGAAATCTTAGTCGGGCCTTGTCTCAAGTTTGTTTGATGAAAGTGGTTTGATTTAGTGTGTGTAACAAAGAGTGAAGCTACGATAGATTACTTTTTTTAAGTCAAAGTGAGCTAGAACTAGAAGCAAGTAATGGATGCACTTGATTTTAAACTCAAAAGATATTTTATTTTCGTTAATGAGCACATATAGAGAGAAAAGCATACATATGCAAAGAAAAGAAACCCAAAGTGAAGATTCAAAGTCCTACCGAGCGTGCCAGAATGAATTTTAACTTATATTTCGAGAAAGGGAAGAAGAAACTAGGTACGGATATCGCTGAAAAGTTGGGTTGATTGTACATGCATGAAATCATAATATTGTGAAAAAATCCTCTTTGGCTTGGGAGGATGACCTGAAGATAAGAAAACACTAAAGCAAATTTGTTTGTTAGACAAATAATTGGGTGGATTGCCTAGCACTAGCTAAATTCTGGAAGCAAAAGCTTCCTTGGGGGATGTCAATCAACACATTTTAAATAATTAAGTTTATAAACAAAATAGAATGTACTTGCATCAATAATTAAAAGGTATTGAAATTGAACATAAGAGATACTTGCTAAATAAATAGACTAGAAATGATTAAAATAACGATAAGCTAATTAATAGTAGTGCTATATAATTGGGGTCTACTTCAGAAAATCAGGCAGGGTTTGTGAACAGGTATTGGAGGTAGGTAGGTGGAAATAGCTTGCTAGAATTTACTACCATAATGACTGTCAGCGGTTGGGCTAATCATCAGTAGTCAGGGTGATCGTCGATGGTCACTATGTGTAGATTCGGGTTGGTGAATCGCTAATTGATGGGATTACAAAGTTGGATTCCAAGAGAGGGGTTGGTGTTGCGCTGAATGTGAAAGGCAAATAAAGTAATTGAATGTGAGAAATCAACTACTTATCTTGCAAAAAGCTGATGAGGGGGATGCTTAAAGTGATTGCCCTGTTGGCAGAGTCTGACGTGATTCTGACAGAGTAGCAGTACTTGGTGCTTTGATGGTAAGTTGGCTCTCTAACATAGTAGCTAGTTTATTAGATTGTTGGTGATGATTGATCTACCAAAAGAGAATTCTAGATGCACAAGCTCTTGATAATAATTACAGATGATTTTACACATCCCTATTCCTCTCTTCTTATAGACAAGGCAAGAGAGTTGCAACAAGACATGAATTGGGCTTCCTAACTTTAACTCGCTCATGCAATGGCTCGCACGTGGATTTAGACGAGTTATATTTAGAAAAACAAGGCGGATGGTTTGCATGTTAGTGGTTAAGGAGGTGCACCTTGACCATTGACAGTCAATGTGACTGTCAGCATTCATCTTGACCGTCGACAATTGAGGGTGAAGGGTAGAAATAGGTAAAAGGTTGGCTAAGCTAGTTTGAACAAGTTGACTTGGGTTAAGTTCGGTCAGGGGTCGAAGAGTTGGATTGGTCCCTAGGGGGTCCTAAAGTGGTCCAGGGGTGTTTTGACACTCAGAATCGTGGTGTGTGGATTTTCGGTGTCTACATCTAGATTGGTTATGATATCAACAACTTGATTAGCCGTCCTAAAAAAATGATTATGATATCAACAACTTGAGCAACTTGATTTCTCAGAGAATGTTACCAGTTTCAAGATTCTCTGAACTTAGCTTTCAATTGGGGGAGGAGCATTTCATCAATTTTGTATTGATTACATCAAAATATAATATTAATTACTTAACCATTTCTTGCAAAAAATATTGAATTATTTCAGCAAACTAGAATAATATGTAATATTGGCTGTTGAATAACTTTGAATTCTAAAAACATTTAAACTAGAATTTGTAAAATATAATATGTAATTCCAATAAACTCAAAATTGGAATCCGATAATAGTGAAGCCGAAATCCAATATTTGAAATAATTGATACTATAAAAATTCAATAATAATTGTTTTAGTTTTCAAGCTAAACTAGATTATGTCCAAATTTAATGAAATGATGGGTATAATGAAAAAGTGTTCCCTATTCATCGCAAATTTTATGAATCATCCATTCAACAAAATATGAGGTATTATCTGAAGTGCTTCCTAAAAATAAAATCATATATGCTAAAGTGGCCTCATCACAACCTTTTGTGTGTATTCAAGCAAACCCACCTCTAAAAAGTTCATCTAAATAAAGAAAACAATTTTGATCACCTATAAAAAGTTCATCTAAATAAAGAAAATAATTATCTACCAAAATTGCTTCTTTCTAAAAGGTTAAAACAACTCCAACAATCATTGCCATGCTAAGGATTACCATACTATAGAGGATGATTCAAGTTACCATACAATTCATAATAACATTTCAGACACTACTAACAATGATGGTTACCATACAATGCATAATTAATTTTCAGATATTTCTATATGACTTCTCATGTACACGGTCCATTACCTCTTTAGATTTGATTATTAGGAGGAATGGGCAACTTATTATGAACATTTAGATAAGGTTATTGGTTAGCATTGCTAGCTTATCTCATGTGCTTCACTGATACAATCTATTCTACATAGCTTATTTATCTTCTTTCTTTTATTTGTCATCCCTTAATGGTACATTATTTAAATATTTTTCAATCATTTTAGATTTGATAATATGGTCAATTCTTTTTTTCAGGGGAGGGGGGATGGGGTCGCTGGGGACAGAGCAAGAGGCGAGGGTTGGAGGAGACACCTTAAAGATGGTCATTAGTAAGGAGTCATTCTTTGTGATTCAAACCCCAAACATATTGAGGGTAGGTCCAAATTTCCTACTGCAATAGGGCTTACCACTTTTTAAATATATCTTTGGCAAGAGGGACAACACGCAGGCCGACAATGGACTTGGAGATAGCCATTAATAGGGGAGTCATTCTTTAAAATTAAACCCCAAACAGATTGAAGTTAGCCCCAAATTTGCTACCGCAGCCATCAAGGACTACCACTTTTTAAATATGACCTACATAATGACAGAAAATAATAATTAATTAATTGTAAAACTGACTTGACTGTTCAGAATTTATGACAAGAAAGCCCCATGACACATTTCCCAAGGGTAGTGGAAAAGAAGTAAGGAACGGGATGATGTGGACTATAGTCAGTGATGGTAATTGTCAATCTTACCTATTGGGAATAAGAACTATTTCTACATTTTATGGCTGCTGTGAGATCGACGACTAAAATATGTGATTTACCAAGAAGATGTCCTTAGCTTCTTATGGTCTCACGACCAAACTGTGTCTAAGTGCATTTTCTGCTAGGTTGGTAGCATGCATACTATTTCAAAGGGCATCATAGAAGCTGCAGGTTTACTTGAGAACATGTTGGAAGTGGGTACTCGTATGTTAGGTTGTCATGTCAACGTAAAAATCAGAATCGTTGAGACATCTAGCCTTGGCTTAGTTCTGAAGTGTCAGATCTAGAATAGTCAAAATAACTATTAGTATAGTCAAGAATAGAAGATGGAACATCAATTCAACTTTATTGTGTTGGTTCTTGTGATTAGTTGGGGGGATTGGGTTATTGTGTTTGGAAGGTGAAATGTTTATGTTAAAACCTTGGGAGGATTAATGCTTGGTTTGGAATTTCAGTCCTGTCCCACCTTCTCAAGATTGATGATGAGATAACCTGAAATTGCTTCAGTAACCTGTCAAAGATGAGTACCTTACAAGGAAGCCTTTCCAGTGTTTTAAGTGCTTGAGAATAAAATCTGATTTGGATGACAATTAGATGGAACCCCAATCTGCCATTAGAGGCCTCATTTGGCGAAGCATATTTTTTAGTTAGTTGCATTCTTAGTTAAGAATATATGTTGTGTATTGTAAAAAAAATTAAAAAAGAAAAAAGAAAAAGGTTAATATTAAATTTGAAGTCCTTTGGGAAACGTCATTTTCTGTTTTGATGCATTGTATTGATTTAGTTATTCTCCAGGTCTACTCAATCAATGATTTAGCTGGAGTTTTTACAAACCTAACTATTCTTTTATGAAATGGATAGTGCATGTGTCTTGCTTTTTTCCAATAATATATTGCCAAAAGAAAACCAGAAGCATAAAATAAGGAAAGGATTAGACCACTCCACAATATACTGCCAAAAGCAAATCAGAAGCAGGATTAGACCACTCCACAGGTATAGAATGTTGACATAGATTATTTATAGGGTATATATGGAGATTGTTTTACAAGCACTATTAGCTCTTAGTAAAAGGAAAATACACAAAATGTGGTATACCTGTTCAACAAATTAGGCATGTTCTTGAAATGCTAAAAAATAGTACGCCTGTTCAACAACTTTGGCATCTCCGCTTAGATTTATCTTATACCCCATATGGTACGTAATTACGGAATCACATACCCTTTTGAAAAAGTTTCATAAGGATCTTTTCTCATGCCACTAAAGTATAACACTGCTTGTCAAAACAGTGAAATGAGATCCCATCAACCAGAAAAAGGATCCCCCCCAAAAAACAAAATCTTAATCCAAAGCAGAAGGATGATCATTTTGTGCAACCACTTCAATCATTTTATTCCATAGTTTTTCAAGAGACTCAGATACACAAAATGTAGGGTGAATTGGGAAAAAACGTATTTGTTTAATTTTCAACATCTCTAACAACCTGTTGCTTCTTAAACTTCTAAACAAATTGTCACAAATGGGATCATATATTGTTGATGGCAGCAAGCCTGTCAATCAAAATCTCGAAGTGACAATCTCGTTCTAGCATACTCACTCTGACATATTTGGGATCCACTCCAAAATACTTTCCTCCTCTTGTTTGAATGCCTTCAGCTTCAAGAACTTTTTCACAATCTTCTTCTATTTCACACTTGAACCAAGCATACGCTGTCCAAAATAAGTATACCTTAATATCAATCTTTATTTCAATAATCAATTTCAGAAATCGAAAGAAAACAAACCTGACTACATGGTATACACATCTTACCAGGATTAGAAGTAACTTCTTGGCCAAAGAAGTAGCAAAACTCTGGTTGAAATTTTGGAAGGGAAAAACGGTTTCCTCCACTTAAGGCCTCACGAAGCCTTTTCCATCTATGCTCTATAATTGAATATCCATAGTGGAAAAATTTAGAGTTTATTTTTTCATAAGCTCTGTAACGATCCAGTTTGTAAGAAGACCTTTCAATCTTGCCATAAATCCCATTAATATGTTTCAGAATCTGTGAAGCTCGTGTTTGAGAGTCCTTGGAGACTCCAATGGTGGTCAACTCTATTGCTTTTACCATTCTCTTTGCAACATCCTTATTTTTTACTATTGCCCACCTATTACAAAATGTTGCAACTAATAGACCTTAGAATACATTTGTCTATCATATGGTTGATAACATATGCACAAAATTGAATTGGAAAACTATAAATCCCTAAGGAAGTTAGCAATACAAAACTCTGAACTCAAAATTCCAAAGGTAAAATGTTCTTTCACACTTACCCTATCCGAGATCCTCCATGTCCAGTGCCCTTTGAAAGTGAAAAAAGCATGATATCTTCATCCATTGGGGAAGAGATGGGTGTATAATGCGGCCAATAATATGCTAGATCATAAATCTGATATCCACTTCCATTAAGAACTGGATGTCGAATTTCTCCATCTGGGTTATTTGGTGATGTTATAATCTCAATATAAGGTGCTTCTGTTGTTTGACTCCCAACATTTCCTGCCCATTTGTAGATCCCAGCTCGGAGATAGTCCGAAACAATAGGATATACCTGGAAAATGAAAAGGTTTAATGTGTCACTATAAGGTGCTGCATAACTGTCTAAATTCAGGGAGAATGCACATGAAAAAGATAAGATTGTCACGCTGAGACAAGTAAACAGAGGTGACAAAAACAAAATTCCATTTGTTCAGTCAGTACTCAGAAATGAAATTCAGACAAGTTTGGCAAATTATAAAGCTTAGCAGATAAGCCATCCTGATAAATGGGTAAAATAGAATCACAGGTAGAACTCAAAACCCTATCCGAGGCCGGGGATTAATGGTGTCATTCATGCCCTTTTTTACACAAATCCATCTTTCTGCAATAGTTTCATGCTTTAAGGCATGCATTTAGCTGTTCCAAGTATGTCACGAAAATGAGTTACCAAGGTCTTTATGGCACGATGTTATGCATCCAGAGACATTACTTCTGTTTGTGGTCTTCCAGTGTTACTATTAGGCATCAATAGCTACGTGTATTAGGCATTTGTAAAAGCTTACGGAGCCAAATGAATTTTATGGCGAAGGCCCTCTGGAAAATCCAGATTTAGTGTTTTCCAAGAAAACGATAACCTCTAAAAGTACCAGCATCCTAGTAAAATGATCTTAAAATGCATAATACATTAGAAGTTTTGAGAGTACTTTTCTGGGGTTAAAAAATCTCTATACCGAGTAGTATGGAGCAGCTGAAATAATATTAGTTGTGAACTGCGGATTTGAAAGTGCATATAGTGCTGCTTGAAACAACTGTGATGATCCAGTGCCCACTATTATGTGGCGGCCTTCAGTAACAGCATTCCCCACCAGCCCATGCAATGTTCTGATTTCCTTTTCCAGCTCAGGCTCCATAAACCAGCACAAACCTTCACGGTTAGAAAAGTAGCTAAGCAGTTCATGTGCTCTGATGTGTGTAGCTGCAGCGTCTGCATTATGGACCCAATACTTCTCAAAGATCATTGGATCGCCCCTGCAGCCATAAATGCAGATAAGCCTATCATCTTCATCCATAAATTTATCTTATCTGAAAAATTTAAAAAATGAAAAAACAAAATAATAAATGTACAACAAGAGTCTTTTGCTTACTGTTGAGCATAGATGACACATTTGGGGACAGTTTGACTGCAATCATTTCCTTGAAAGCAAGAATAGCACCTGCATTTTCCAGCCACTGCGTCATAGCTTCCACGTCCCCGACATTGATTTTCTACATGATGAGCAGGGGTTTTACTGTAGGAATCCAAAAGTACCCAGATGCATAACTGAGCACAAACCAATAGAAGCACATTAATTACAATTGAGAATTTCAGCCATCGCTTCCACTTGTGAGCTTCAGCAACACCACTAAAAGACATTTGGGGCTGACTAAAAATTTCAGTGTTGTTGTCATGATGGTTGTTGTCGTGCTTTTTTCTGAGCTTGAGCGTAGGATTTGTTTTGGCATCCATGATTGCCTCTGCTTGATGCTAAGTTTAAACAAGGAAGTGAGACTGGGAATTGCTAAGTGTGGTGTTGGGGTGAAAAGATTGTGACAATCATTAATACTAGTTGCTCTAGCTATATGGGTCTGGTCCAATTGCTTTACCATATTTCTGAAAGATACCCTGCTTGCAAAATTAGTATGGCTGCCTTTCCTTCTCCAACTCCTACTCCGACGGAAGGGTTTATTAAAATGTTTCTAAATTGGATCGCTTTCTGACTAAAATCTACATCCACTGGATTTCTTCAGTACTCCAACATCGCCGATCAACTTTAATGTTCATTGGCGCCAGGGAAAACGCAGATTTCAAAAAATTTCAGTGATCGATACGATTCTGAGGCACGCGCGACATCCCCTTAAACAGTGCTGGAATTTGTGTAAGGTGTCTAAATAATTTCAAAGTCAGATTTTATGCTTTCATAGCTCTGGTATTTAGACATTTTTATGTCAGAGATTTTAGGCTTTCACAATCTGTAATGATTATAAAAAAGGGTCTTTCTTTATTAAAAAAAGGTATGCAGAAATTTTCTGATCCATGTTTCAGATCATGTTTCTGTGATCCAGAGAAAGGTCGGTTTATATTATTGTTTTTATTTTTTAATAGTTCCGATCAGGTTTTAATATTAAATTAAATTATAAATCGTTTCATTTAAATTAAATTATAAATTTATAATATTTAGATTAATATAAATTTCATTTATTTGAATTTTTTTACAACTATAATTTATATATCTTCTTGAATTTTAGTTTTAATATTTACAAATTATTGTTAAGTTGTCAAATTATTTATTTATTTTTAAAATATATATATATATTATATCTTTTTATTAAAAATAAATGTATTCATTAAATGTGTAATTATAAAAAACTCTTTTAAGCCCATTCTCTCTCTCTCTTTGTTTTTTGGCTCCTTGCCCCATTGGTCATGTCGTTGCGTATCTTGGCTTGATGTGTGATGTATGGGTGTTGTTGGTTATTGGTTTTTAATTTTCTTACGTTTGTAGTCTTTGGTTCTTCTTTTTTTTTAATCATTTTTTTATTATTTTATTCTTTCTCATAATGGGTTGTTTGCCTTCAAATTGTGTCATAGGGCTTTTCGGAGATTGTGGGGTGCATATATATTAATTGGATGGGTTTTTATAGAGAGGGTTGGAACTGACATCTCTATGCATACAAAGATATTGAATGATGGTAGTGTTAATGCATCACATAGGGTGTCGAGAGATTTAGAAAATTGTGTTGGTTAATGTATCGATGCAAATTTCGCTGATGGAGAAGGGAAGGAGGAAACAAGAAAGAAACTTTTCTCAAAAATTATTTGTTAAGAGGAGGTCACGAAACATTCAGAAGGTGTGGAATTTATCCTCAATCCCTGTGAAACGAGTAAGGATTGAGCCGACAAGCACATCCCAACCAAAGATGGTAAGCCCCTTACTTTGGGAAAAACCATATCTTTGTTTCCTAATGAATCTATGGATAGATATTTTTAGTTGGAAGAGTCCCATTTAATAAAAATTGGGGTTTTTATGGTAAGTTTGAATAGAAACTCCAAACCCTCAAGAAATTTCTTTGACAATCGGCTTAATTTTGTGTGGGGGGAAAATGGGTATATATATTTCTTTTTGTAGACTGTTTCAAAAGGGAGTGTTCATAATTTTGTTCAAAAATTTTACAAAGCAAAGGCATGTTATCAGCAAGGCCCTTTGGAATGTCGGTAATCGGTTTTCAAGGCGGTGCCTTAAAACCCTAAGTTGGACTGCAACAATATTGCCTTTAAATCTACTCCAAGATGGGTAGATGTTGAGGACGTTCCCATACAACTTTGGAACTTTCTACATCAAGCCCTTAAACCCTTAGGGGAAGTATTAAGGATTGAAGATACATAAAGGTCTTTGGCACATATGCATGTCAAAGTCCTATATCCTTGGAGTCGTTAAATGTCTTCCCAAAAATCCTTATTTTTAATATCAAAGGAGATTCCTTCACTTGTTTCATCAAAGGTCTGGGAGGTATCAATGCAATTTTTTTTGTAAAAAGGATGGTCACCTTAAAAAAAAGTGTCCCCTACTAAAACATATAATTTTGAGGGAAAATGTTCAAAGTAAGCCTCCTCCCTTTGACAACGATGTTTTTGATAAAGCTTGCCTCAACCATCGAGGAAGATGTTATTATAAGAGATATCTCTACTTTGACTTGGACCCTAATAAAGGCCTATCACCCTTTGGCGAGCAAGATAAAGAGAATGAAATTAAATTGTTTGCAGGTGATATCAACACTTCTTCCCCTCCAGCGAATGCTCCCTCTTTAGGAGTGGGGAAGGCTGTAGAATGCTCTATTTCGTCTAATGAGAGTAAGGAAGTGTCTTCCCCACCTTTGGAACAGATGGGTTTGTCCTTGAGTCCTTGTTGGCCCAAGATGATCAGGGAGTAACTCCAAGTGAAGTGTCTCCATCTTTCAAAGGTAGACTGTCAGATGAGTACATTGTTATCTAGTTAACCCTCCAGGTAAGGAGACCCCTACCCTTGGCCCCTTGTATATGGAACTAGAAGGTATAAGTGATGAGATGGTCCCTATGGTTGTTTCTCCAACCCCTAGTTATGTTATTAAAGTTGATGAACCAATAGAGAAAGATATTCCATTGAAACTAATGGATTCTAACTCCATTCCAAGTGGAAAGCCTAAGAGCAATGTTAAAAGGTTGACAATTGAATCCAATTTTGACCCCTTCCTGGCTTCATCTTGTGGAGAGGATGGTAAACAACCCAAGGGATCTCAAGGGGAAGTTGAGGATACTAAGAAGAGAGCTAAAGAGGATAAGGCGCCTCAATAAGGTGCCTCAATGCTTCACAAGGTTGTATCAGAACAAAGGAAGCTCTAAGGCCTCTAGTATGTAGAGGTAGACCCCCTTCTTCCCCTTGTTATGAAGATTGTCAAGTAGAAATTTAGGGGCCTTGAATCCCCTGATCGTAAACCTATTGTTAGACAATTTAATAATTCAAGGGATGATATTGAATTTCTACTTCTTTAGGAAGTTAAGGCAATTGGTTATAAGCTAGACTCTGTGCTCAATTTCATTTGGCCAAATGCTTCCCTTTTCTCTACATGTCATTCCAAAGGGAAAGGTGGAACCTCAATTACTGTTAATCTGAAGTGAGGAGGGTCTCTAGATAGCATGGCTCATCCCCATGTCACAGAGCCATATGGGTTATCATCGAAAATGACAATAAGACTTTTGGGATTTGTAATGATTATAGGGAAAGGGATGATTTGTGGAATTGGCTTGCATCTAACTTAAAAGATATCCCATGGATTTTGGGGGGCATGGGGGATTTTAACATGGTTGAGGAGAAAGAGGATAAGTAGGGTGGTGAGCCACATGCGTGGAAAGGTAATGAACTCTTTTTTTGGTTGAAGCTCAAACTTATTCACAAGATCTTTGATCCACTTAACCAAGGTACATGGAATAGCAAAAGCATCTAGTTTACATGGTGCAATAACCAGGTCAATCCTAAGAGGGTGTATTCTAGGCTTGACAGATTCTACTTCAATAAGAACATGTTTAGAACTCATCAGAATGAAAATATTAACTCAGTTAAGGTGCCCCTTTCACCATCTTAGATCACCACCCCATTGAGATTATTATCTTCATGAACATTGACTTGGAGGTGGGTGCTTCTGACTGGAAAGGCATGCATAAACTCAATGTCTCCCTTTTGAAGAACCTCGACTATAAAGGGGGTATATGTTCTTCATGAAATATTGGTACTTTTACAATGGACTCCTCCAATATTGACAAGTGGAATAGAAGCATGGGTGTGTGTAAAAAATCTACCCGAATCTATGGTCAACATAAGGCCAAGATGAGGCATAAAAATACTTGTATCACCCAAGAAAAGTTGATCCTATTTGAATATGTCCTACAAAATGATACTAGTAACGTTCTCCTTCTCAATGAGCTTTATGTGCTTAAGCATGAACTAAGACAACACTAAATGTATATAGCTAGTGGTGCCCAGGTTCAATCTAGATTAAATTGACTCAAGCTAGGGGATAAAGGCTCTAAATTATTTTTTTAATTATTGAAAGTGAAACAATCTAGAATCAAGATCCCTATGATTGACTATGGTGGTTTTGTGCCTAGTGATCCGACTGAAATGAAAAAATCCTTTTCCTCCTTCTACTCCAATCTTTTTTCATTAGATGGTGCAAATCCTCATATTGAGTTTAATAGTGATATGTGGACTAAATGTATTCCTAAGAAGGTTTCCAATTCACAGAACACATAGTATGAAAGAAAGAGGTCCAATTCACATTAATTTCAAGGCCTAAGCCAATATTACAAACTCTAATGGGAAAAGCTTTGTTATAACAAATATAGGGTTGCATATACAATAAAAATCAAGACTTTTATAGGGTCGAGCAAGTTTTAATGCAATATATTCACCACTTGGGGTGGTAGATAGGAAATTTGAGCCTACCCTCAATCTGTTTGGGGTTTGAGTCATAAAGAATGACTCCCCTATTAATGGCCATCTCCAATTCCATCGTCACCCTCCCCACCATCCCTCTCACGAAAGTCATATTTAAAAAGTGGCAGGCCTTGTTGTGGTAGGAAATTTGGGCCTACTTCAATCTATTTGGGGTTTGAATCACAAAGAATGACTCCCCTATTAATGGTCATCTCCAAGATGCCTCCTCTAGCCTTTGCCCCTTGCCTTTTCCCCCTTCTCCCCCCTCCCCCCCAAAAAAAGAATTGACCATATTATCAAATCTAAAATGACTGAAAAATGTTTAAATAATGTATAAGGGACAACAAATAAAAGAAAGAAGAAAAATAAGCTATGTACACTAGATTGTATCAGTGAAGCACATAGGCTAACAATGCTAACCAATAACCTTATCTAAATGTTCATAATAAGTTGCCCATTCATCCTAATAATCAAAATCTAAAGAGGTAATGGACCGTGTATATGAGGAGTCATATAGAAATATCTGAAAGATAAGTGTGAGTTGTATGGTGACCATCATTGCTAGTAGTATTTGAAACGTTATCACGAATTGTATGGTAACTTGAATCATCCTCTATAGTATGGTAATCCTTAGCATGGCAATGATTTGTAGGAGTTGTTTAAACTTTTTAAGAAGAAGCAATTTTGGTAGTTAATTTTTTTCTTTGTTTAGATGAACTCTTTGTTGGTGGTTTTGCTTAAATACACACAAAATGTTGTGATGAGGCCACTTTAGCACATATGATTTTCTTTTTAGGAGGCACTTTGGATAATACCTCATGTTTTGTTGAATGGATGACTCATAAGATGTGCAATGAATAGTGAACACTTTATCATTATAACCATCACTTCCTTAAATTTGGACATAATCCAGTTCAGATTGAAAACTAAAACTATTATTATTAAATTTTTATAGTATTAATTATTTTAAATATTGGATTTCGGTTTCGTTATTATTGGATTTCAATTTTGAGTTTATTGGAATTACATATCATATTTTATGGATTTTAGTTTTAATGTTTTTAGAATTCAAAGTTATTAAACAACTAGTAGTCGATAATATTCTTATTTGTTGAAGTAATTCAATATTTTTTGTAAAGAATGGTTAAGTAATTAATATTTTATTTTGATTCAATCAATATAAAATTGATAAAATGCTCCTCCCCCAATTGAACGTTGAGTTTAGAGAATTTTGAAACCGGTAAAATTCTCTAAGAAATCAAGTTGTTCAAGGTGTTGATATCTTAATAATTGTTTTAGGAAGGCTAATCAAGTCGTTGATACCATAACCAATCTGGGGGACCGTTCACTTACAAAAAGTGAATGCATGATATTGAAAATAACTATCAACAATAATATACTTCAGCAACCTCATTGATATCAATAATCATCTGATAAAAGAGAATATTAACTCTTTGACACACTTAGGGATGCCCGATAGTAATGACAAAAAAATATTTAATCTCTCCCATGCTCATAGAGGTTTGATGGCAATGTGATAAAAGAGAGTATTAACTCTCCCTCGCTCAGAGATGATGGCAATGATAAAAGGATTTATTTATTCTCCCATGCTCAAAGGATGGAAATCATATTGGGTAGCTATGATGTCAGTCCTCCTTTCTCTATTAAATTCATCTTTATCAATTATAGACCTCTCAAGTTCCTTCAGCTCTAAATCATGTCATTTCTCACGGTTGAAAACATGTCATCTCTCTCTCATTTTACTCCTCACACTCTCATGTCATCTTTTGAAGACATCTGCAACTGCTTTGATGGGGATATCATCCTCAAAAGAGTGATTTATCAAGTGCTAGTAGTCTCTAGAGTAATAGTCAACCCACCCTTCATGAAAAACAAGCTGAACTACAACCTAATCACTACTCTTTCCCTAATCATACTGACGTTCAAGACTCTCTAATTCATTATGATCCAAGTGATGGGAGAAGAATAGACTCTGCATGGCACCAAATAATTGAAGGCGATTTAGGAGCTCTACCAACTCGGTAAAAAGGTAAAGAAATTCCCATTGAGTTATGGAAGGTGGACAAAAAATGACATGGAGAAAGCCTAAACACCGATCCAAGATCCAAGACATTCAAAAGGAAAGGCAAGAATGACATATCCTCCTCAATTCTTTCTCATCTTCAATCCATTGAGGCTAATCTAGACAAATCATTGGGTTGACGTTCTAAGTTCAAGGCTTCTAATGTCAAGTGTAAAGTTCATGTGAATCCCAATGCCTCAACCTTAGATAAAAACATAACCCTGTTAGGTGTCCTTTCGATGGTTGGAAGCTCTACGAAAAAATATGGTAAAAAAAAGAAACATGTTGGCTTTCTTGACATACATTTATGAATGATTGAACATGCTAGTCACCCTTCTGGTCTACCTTCAATCCAAACTATTCTCTTTGGCTAGCAATTGACATTGAATCGACTTATCTCAAAGTATAATATGCATGTTATATTTTCTAAAGAGATTTCTTGAATTCTCACAGGTAAAGGCACACCTAGTGAATTCTACTCTCGCATGAAGGCATCTTAGACCAATATGATGTAATTGTGTTCAAAAAAGAAAGAAAAGTTAAATAATCCAATCAATTTAATATTTTTTATTAAGTTTTCTATTGCATATCTTCTTCTATCTTCCTCCTCGACATTAAATTCTTTCAGTATACTATTTATCTTTATTCTCGTATTAAAGATGCAAATGTATTAAGTTATTAATGTATTTATATGGGTGAGGTCCCAATAAAACCCTTTTACCATATTAAAAAAAGACTTATCATATAGAATGAGCAAGTGCCCATTCTACACAAGTCTATAAGAATATATTGACTTATTAACTTCGTAAGTGATAATATTATTATATTGTGTATTATTAATTATAAATAAGACTAACAACTTTATTTATATTTTTTACTTTTACTACATTGGTTTTCACAATTATTCTCAATTGGTCTTTATATTTTTCACAATTATTAAATCCTTGTTCATAGTTTTTCATAGTGTGGGGCATGGGCATGATCATGTTAAAGAAAAGGGGACCCCTACAAGGTTTTTTTTTTAATTTTTTTTTCCTTTTATTGAGATCAATCTTAACCTCATCTGATTTTAAAATCTTAGGTGTCTATCATATCACTTTCTAAGTTATTTTGTTGCAGTTTTGATAAAGCTTGATTTGTTTGTATTTAAATATCTTTTGTTGGGTATTGGTTTTGAAGAAATGAGTCTCGTTGTGCTTTTTAAAATTTTTACTTTCTTCATAAAAAATATGGAAGACATGTAGGTCTTAGAGTGTTAGTCCTAGAGTTGGAGTCTCAATCTCGTAGTCCAATTAGCCACCTCCTCGAAGGATAATTATGACAAGAAACAAAGCTCATCTAAGTCAGAGTTGTCAAAGTGATATGAAGCTAGATCGAATCAGAGCTCACCATGTGTAGTCATACACCTAGAGTTGTCAAAGTTGTTAGAGCCCTAGGAGACCTGATTAATTAGAGATTGCCAGATGTGCTCATGGCCTTGAAATTGTCAGAGTTGTTAGAGACATGGGAAACTTGATCTAATCAAATACCTTTATGTGTTTTCATACACCCAAATTTGTCTAAGTTGTCAGAGCGCTAAGAGGTCTGATGTAATCAAAGATTACCATGTGTAATTTTATACACTCGAAAATTTGTACACTTTAAAAATCCCCTTTACGTCAACCCCTTAACACCATAGTAGACCTAGTAAATTATCATGTCCATGTCCATGAGATGCTACGCAAGACGTCTATGGATGTCTATGTTGTGATATGATCGTAAAATTTCATCGTTTTGCCTTTAATATGCTAAATAATCCATTGAAGAATCCAACTAACACTGCAAATGGATATGGGTCAGAGTGATGTGACATAATAAAAATAAAACATGTGGATCATGTTGAACCCATATTTTAATAGTAAACTATTGTGTAGCACATGAATGAGATACAATGTCATTCTCAATTTGCAAATATTATGATCAATATAAGATTATATGAAATGAGAACAATAACATGGATGATAATTCTCAATGACGATTCTATGATCCGTTTTTTATATAGAGGCTAAAATTTAAATTTCATTGAAATGTTCAACTTTGTTTAGTTTTAGGTCGATTTAAATTTCATCAAAATAATTAAAGATAAGAGTAAAAATTTGAGTTAGATTGTAGACTAAAGCCACTATTTTACAAGATGTTACCAGCATTTTAATGGAAATACTATCTCATTAATTACTCAACTTAATAGGCTAACAAATTTATTTATATGTACATAAATAATTGCCTTTGTTTATATATATACAAATAATTCTAAGGATCAACTATAAAATTAATCAACTTCCATATATATATGCAAGTCAATGATATTTTATAACTTGTACTAATCACTTTTATACTTCAAAATAATTTCATCTCTCACTATATAATTTAATTAAATATTATTGCATTTATTTATATAATTTATTGTAACACATAAATTATGTAATAGTAGTAGGATAACTCAATAAAAATTGCTAATTGTTCTTTTGTATGTTTTTAAAGAACAACACATATTTGAATGTAGCCCCAAATGATCTAACGATGTATATAAGTGTGAATATTTTTTTATAGGAATGTGGTGTGCCATCAAATTGCTAGCTTGGAGACAATCTAAATAAAATATATTTTTTTGTTGCAAACAAAGTATATTTTCTTGCTTATGAATAATATGTTGCTTGTCTCATACAAGTGCATGCACTTGTCGAAAACTTTTTCTATATTTTTAATGTATATTGACACAATATTTCTTTTTTTGATTTAATAAATTTATCATTAATTTTGTATTGTGATATACGATACATAAAAATAAATTTAACATTTCGTATCCATTCAAAGCATTAAATAAAAAATGTTGTATTCTTGAGTTCAAATATGTAAACCACAATCCAATATTATATGTTTCTTTGCAATTTTCAACAAATCATGGCTAAATGTACGATTGAAGTATTGATAAAATGAATATGAATAGTCTGAGTGTTTGGTCGATGATCTAAATTTAGTGGTCTATAAAACTCTAAACAACACTTCTTACATTTACAATATCAACTTCTTGTTAAATAAAACAATAATATCTAAAATAGTCAACCAATACAAGAATTCTTTTTCAATAAATGACAAGGTATTAATATTTTATTAAAATAGAGTTCTTGACACTATTATGATAGTTTATGTTGAACACTTAATTTTAGAATATACTTTAAATATTCACTTGTTGAAACTCATAATAGCAAAATCATTTGGAAAGAAACTCATAATAACAAATATTCTTGGGAGGAGAGGGGTGGTGTGGCAAAATTCATTTTTTCAACAATATCTATTTGTTAAAAATTGTAATTAATCCAAAAAACACTTAAAAACTTTAATATAAAAAAATAAATTTTTATTTAAATTTAAAGTATATTTAATAAACCTATTTGAAAACTAAGCCAAATATAAATGAAAATATCTAACTAGATTCATTATTTTTGTTATAAGTAAAAAGTTTTATTTATTTAATAGAATAGTAGTATAATATCAAGTGACTAGAATGCTGATGTATGATAACCTTTTTACAGTGCTCAATGAGTGAGCTACTAAGACCTATTATCATATGGCTTTGATTAAACATGAGGACAAATGATTAAAGTTGCGATTCTTTAATAATTTTAATAAATTTTTCTAATGACGTCAACTAACCTCTGCGCCTTTGGATGCAGTGTCAATGATGAAAATAAAATTTAATACTTGTTGTATCACTTATCAGCGTTTTGAAATAGCTTTGTATCAATTCAATTTCGTTTATATTAATGCAGATCATTGACAAGACTCGAGTGTGGAGCTTCATTTCCTTTAAGATACACTCCATAAATTTTTTAAGATACAACAAGATATCGTTTACTGCTTCTGTCATATTGTAATGGGGAATGAAAAATTCTCATAATCTCTTAGTGGTCATTTCTATTTCATTTTGGTGTTCGATATTTTTCCTATTTTGTTTTGATAGCAAGTTGTTAATAGCTATCATGGAATCATTTATTTTTTTCCATCCATTTCCTTTATCCTGCATATTCTCTTGACTGCGTTTGTATGAAGCACTTGCTTGAGGTTGAGATCCGTCTTCTCCTTATTCAAATTTTAACGCGTCTTCATTCTCTTTATACATTTGATTTTTTAGCAGACCAATCTCTTCCCGAGTAGCTTTTCTCTTTATCGGTTCCTGCTTTAAATTTTTCTTTTGAGTAACAATCCCTTTATTTTTTTCCATCAAGATCCTTTCATCATTTGCTTTCCGGATCCATTTTTTGCCACCTTGGTATATGCTATTGTTCATCGTCCAAGTTGGGTTGGGGGGGTTGAACGAATTTCCTTCTTGACTTCTCTTGCACTGTTGTGAAGACCCTTGCTCCATTTTGTCTTGTCTCACGTTGGTTTTAGCTTCCTCATTCATTTTAGCGCTATCCCTCTGTCCGTCTATACCAGTCATGGAGATGCGAGGATTGGCTCTGTGTTGTCACGGTTTTTGAAAAAATAAAAACACTGGTGGAAATTTAATTTTTACTAACGACTAAAATTTGAACTGAGCTCGAAACTATCAAAATTTAAAGAAATTTTAATTTTTTAATTAATTAATTGAATTTAATTGATTAATTAAAAATTTATCGCTAAATCATTTTTTACTCCAAACTGTTCTAAAATGCATTTGAGCCTCTCGTGCAAAAAAACTGTTAAATTTTTTCACAATTTGCAAAATTTATTTAACTTTTAATAAGTTGTGCAAACACATGTTACTTTTCCAAAAATTGTGCAAATTGCAATTTTCTTTTTTCGCTCAATTAAAATCGTAGAATCGATTTTGTATTTCGTGCAATTTGCAAATTTATTTTTCATTCCCATGCAAATTGCAAAATTGATTTGAGTTTTCGTGCAAATTATAAAATCGATTTGAGTTTTTGTGCAAATTGTAAAATTGATTTTTGATTTTGTGTAAGTTGCAAATTTGTTTTGAGTTTCTCCTCTCTGTGCGATTCCAAAATTTATTTTCGCAAGTCATGCAAATACAAATCACACTTATCAAAATCGTGCAAAATGTAAAATACACTTTTTTGAGCCATATAAATGCAAACCCCTATGTTGCAATTCCCTTTTTCAATGGTACAAATTGTCATTACAAATTCAACTCTACTTTTCCAACTACATGCAATCTCATAGTTATTCATGAAATTTTCATTATTTTTTGGGTCATGTTAATTAAATATTGTCTTCCTTTTTAATTTTTTTTTTCAACGAACATGCTCAACTCTGATAATTTTTAGCAAAATAAAAACTGAATTTCTATTTGCATGAAACTATTGCAGAAAGATGGATTTGTGTAAAAAAGGGTATGAATGACACCATTAATCCCCGGCCTCGGATAAGGTTATTGAGTTGTATCTGTGATTCTATTTTACCCATTTATCAGGATGGCTTATCTGCTAAGCTTTATAATTTGCCAAACTTGTCTGAATTTCATTTCTGAGTACTGACTGAACAAATGGAATTTTGTTTTTGTCACTCTGTTTACTTGTCTCAGCGTGAAAATCTTATCTTTTTCATGTGCATTCTCCCTGAATTTAGACAGTTATGCAGCACCTTATAGTGACACATTAAACCTTTTCATTTTCCAGGTATATCCTATTGTTTCAGACTATCTCCGAGCTGGGATCTACAAATAGGCAGGAAATGTTGGGAGTCAAACAACAGAAGCACCTTATATTGAGATTATAACATCGCCTAATAACCGAGATAGAGAAATTCGACATCCAGTTCATAATGGAAGTGGATATCAGATTTATGATCTGGCATATTATTGGCCGCATTATACACCCATCACTTCCCCAATGGATTGAAGATATCATGCTTTTTTCACTTTCAAAGGGCACTGGACATGGAGGATCTCGGATAGGGTAAGTGTGAAAGAACATTTTACCTTTGGAATTTTGAGTTCAGAGTTTTGTATTGCTAACTTCCTTAGGGATTTATAGTTTTCCAATTCAATCTTGTGCATATGTTATCAACCATATGATAGACAAATGTATTCTAAGGTCTATTAGTTGCAACATTTTGTAATAGGTGGGCAATAGTAAAAAATAAGGATGTTGCAAAGAGAATGGTAAAAGCAATAGAGTTGACCACCATTGGAGTCTCCAAGGACTCTCAAACACGAGCTTCACAGATTCTGAAACATATTAATGGGATTTATGGCAAGATTGAAAGGTCTTCTTACAAACTGGATCGTTACAGAGCTTATGAAAAAATGAACTCTAAATTTTTCCACTATGGATATTCAATTATAGAGCATAGATGGAAAAGGCTTCGTGAGGCCTTAAGTGGAGGAAACCGTTTTTCCCTTCCAAAATTTCAACCAGAGTTTTGCAACTTCTTTGGCCAAGAAGTTACTTCTAATCCTGGTAAGATGTGTATACCATGTAGTCAGGTTTGTTTTCTTTCGATTTCTGAGATTGATTATTGAAATAAAGATTGATATTAAGGTATACTTATTTTGGACAGCGTATGCTTGGTTCAAGTGTGAAATAGAAGAAGATTATGAAAAAGTTCTTGAAGCTTAAGGCATTCAAACAAGAGAAAGAAAGTATTTTGGAGTGGATCCCAAATATGTCAGAGTGAGTATGCTAGAACGAGATTGTCACTTCGAGATGTTGATTGACAGGCTTGCTGCCATCAAGAATATATGATCCCATTTATGACAATTTTTTTTAGAAGTTTAAGAAGCAACAGGATGTTAGAGATGTTGAAAATTAAGCAAATATGTTTTTTCCCAATTTACCCTACATTTTGTGTATCTGAGTCTCTTGAAAAACTATGGAATAAAATGATTGAAGTGGTTGCACAAAATCATCATCCTTCTGCTTTGGATTAAGAATTTGTTTTTTGGGGGAATCCTTTTTCTAGTTGATGGGATCTCATTTCACTGTTTTGACAAGCAGTGTTAAATTTTAGTGGCATGAGAAAAGATCCTTCTGAAACTTTTTCAGAAGGGAATGTGATTCCGTAATTATGTACCATATGGGGTATAAGATAAATCTAAGCGGATATGCCAAAGTTGTTGGACAGGCATACTAGTTTTTAGCATTTCAAGAACATGCCTAATTTGTTGAACAGGTATACCACATTTTGTGAATTTTCCTTTTAATAAGAGATAATAGTGCTTGTAAAACAATCTCCATATATAGCCTATAAATAATCTCTGTCAACATTCTATACCTGTGGAGTGGTCTAATCCTTTCTTTATTCTCAGCGTCTGATTTGCTTTTGGCAGTATATACTATATTGTGGAGTGGTCTAATCCTTTCCTTATTTTAGGCTTCTGGTTTTCTTTTGGCAATATATTATTGGAAAAAAGCAAGACACGTGCACTATCCATTTCATAAAAGAATAGTTAGGTTTGTAAAAACTCCAGCTAAATCATTGGATTGAGTAGACCTGGAGAATAAGTAGATCAATACAATGCATCAAAACTGAAAATGGCATCTCCCAAAGGACTTTAAATTAAAATATACACCCTTCTTCTTTTTTTAAAAAAAAATATACACAACAAATATTCCTAACTAAGAATGCAACTAGCTAAAAAAAGATGCTCTGCCAAATGACGCCTTTAATGGCAGGTTGGGGCTCCATCTAATAGTCATCCAAATCAGATTTGATTCTCAAGCACTCAAAACACTGGAAAGGCTTCCTTGTAATGTACTCATCTTTGACAGGTTACTGAAGCATTTTCAGGTTATCTCATCATCAATATTTAGGACGTGGGACAGGACTGAAATTCCAAACCAAGCATTTATCCTTCCAAGGTTTTAACTTCAACATTTCACCTTCCCAACAAGTAATCTAATCACCCCAACTAGACACAAGAACCAACACAATAAACTTGAATTGATGTTCCATCTTCTATTCTTGACTATCCTAATAGTTATTTTGACTATTCTAGATGTGACACTTCATAACTAAGCCAAGGCTAGATGTCTCAACGATTCTGATTTTTACATTGACATGACAACCTAACATACGAGTACCACTTCCAGCATATTCTCAATTAAACCTGCAACTTCTATGATGCCCTTTGAAATAGTATGCATGCTACCAACATAGCAGACAATGCACTTAGACGCAGTTTGGTGGTGAGACTCTAAGAAGCTAAGGATATCTTCTTGGTAATTCACATATTTTAGTCGTCGATCTAACAGCAGCCATAAAATGTAGAAATAGTTCTTATTCCCAATAAGTAAGATTGACAATTACCATTACTGACTATAGTCCACAGGCAACCCTTTCCTTCTTTCACACTACCCTTGGGAAATGTGTCATCGGGCTTTCTTGTGATAAATTCTGACCCTGCAAGTCATTTTTACACATAATTAATTACTTAATTATTTTTTTCTGTTATCATGTAAGTAATATTGAAAAAGTGGACTGAAAAAGTGGTTGTCCTTGAGGGCTGTGGTAGTAAATTTGGGCTTACCCTCAAGCTGTTTGGGGTTTGAGTCCTAAAGAATGATTTCCCTTTTCGAAATCCGTCGTCGCCCTCTTGTTAAAATTATATTTAAAAAGTGGTAGGCCTTGTGGTGGTAGGAAATTTGGGCCTACCCTCAATTTGTTTGGGGTTTGAATTACAAAGAATGACTCCTTTATTAATGGCCATCTCCAAGGTGCCTCCTCCAGCTCTTGCCCCTGCCTTGCCCTCCACCTTCTCCCTCCCCCGAAAAAAGAGAATTGACCATATTATCAAATCTAAAATGACTTGGAAATGTTTAAATAATGTATAAGGGACGATAAATAAAAGAAAGAAGAAAAATAAGCTATGTACACTAGTTTGTATCAATGAAGCACGTGAGATAGGATAGCAATGCTAACCGATAACCTTATCTAAATGTTCATAATAAGTTGTCCGTTCATTCTAACGATCAAAATATAAAAAGGTAATGGACCATGTATATGAGGAGTAATAGAAATATATGACAGATAATTGTGAGCTGTATGGTAACCATCATTGCTAGTGGTATCTGAAATGTTATCATGAGTTGTATGGTAACTTGAATCATCCTATATAATATGGTAATCCTTAGCATGGCAATGATTTGTAGGAGTTGTTTTAACTTTTTAAAAAGAAGCAATTTTGGTAGTTATTTTTTTTCTTTGTTTAGATGAACTCTTTGTAGGTGGGTTTGCTTGAATACACACAAAAGGTTGTGATAAGGCCACACATATGATTTTATTTTTAGGAAGCACTTCGGATAATACCTCATGTTTTGTTGAATAGATGACTCATAAGACGTGAGATGAATAGACAACACTTTATCATTATAACCATCACTTCATTAAATTTGGACATAAACCAGCCCAGATTGAAAACTAAAACTATTATTATTGGATTTTTATGGTATCAATTATTTCAAATATTTGATTTCAGTTTTGCTATTATCAGATTCCAATTTTGAATTTATTAGAATTACATATCATATTTTACGGGATCCAGTTTAAATATTTTTGGAATTCAAAGTTATTAAACAACTAGTAGTAGATATTATTCTAGTTTGTTGAAGTTGAAGTAATTCAATATTTTTTGCAAGGAATAATTACGTAATTAATATTTTATTTTGATGCAATCAATACAAAATCGATGAAATGCTCCTCCCTTAATTGAAAGCTGAGTTTAGGGAATCTTGAAACCAGTAACATTATTCGAGAAATTAAGTTGTTCAAGCTACTAATATCATAATCATTGTTTTAGGAAGGCTAATCAAGTTGTTGATATCATAACCAATCTAGGGGATTGTGCACTTACAAAAAGTGAATGCATGATATTGAAAATAACAATCAACAACAATATACTTCAGCAACATCATTGATATCAATAATCATATGATAAAAGAGAATATTAACTCTTCGACACACTTAGGGAGGTCCCATAGTTATGAGAAAAGAGTATTTAATCTCTCACGTACTCAAAAAGGTCTGATGGCAATGTGATAAAAGAGAGTATTAAGTTTCCCTCGCTCAAAGAGGATGGCAATGATAAAAATATTTATTTATTATCCCACTCTTAGAGGATGGCAATCATGTTGGGTAGCTATGACGTTAGTCCTCCTTTCTCCATTAAATTCATCTTCATCAATTATTGGACCATCAAGCTCCTTCAACTCTAAATTGTGTCATTCCTCATGGTTGAAAACATGTTATCTCTCTCTCATTTTGCTCCTCGCACTCTCATGTTGTCTTTCGAAGACATTTGTAACTATTTTGATGGGAATGTCATCCTCCCAAGAGTGATTTATCAAATGTTGGTGGTCTCTGGAGTAATAATTGACCCACCCTTCATGAAACAATATACTGAGCTATGACATAATCAATGCTCTTTCCCTAGTCATATCGGCATTCAATACTCTCTAATTCATTATGAGCCACGTGATGGGAGAAGCACAGAGTTTGCATAGCACCAAAGAATTGAAGGTGATTTAGGAGCTCTACTAAATTGGTAAAAAGATAAAAGAAGTCCCATTGAGTTATGGAAGGTGGATAAAAAATGACTTGGAGAGAGCCTAAACATTGATCTAGGATCCAAGACATTCAAAAGGAAAGCAAGCATGACACATCCTCCTTACTTCTCTCTCATCTTCAGTGTATTGAGGCTAAGCTAGACAAATAATTGGGCTAACATTCCAAGTTCAAGGCTTCCAATGTCAAGCGTAAAGTTCATGTGAATCTCAATGGCTCAACCTTGGATGAAAACATAATCCTGTCAAGTGTCCTTTCAATGGTTGGAAGCTCTATAAGTAAATGAGGTAAGAAAAATAAATATGTTGGCCTTCTTGACAGACATTTTTGAATGATTAAACATGTGAGTCACCCTCCATTACTACCTTCAATCCAAACCATTCTCTCTGACCAACAATTGACAATGATTCAACTTATCTCAAAGTATAATACACGTGTTGTATTTGCTCAAGAGATTTCTTGAATTCTCACGGGTAAGGACATACCTAGTGAATTCTACTCTCGCATAAAGACATTCTTAGACCAATATGAAGTAACCATGTTTGAGAATGAAATAAAAAGTTAAACTATCTAATCAATTTAATATTTTTATTAAGTTTTCTATTGCATACTTTCTTCTCTTCCTCCTCAACATCAAATTCTTCCACTCTACTATTTATCTTTCTTCTCGTATTAAACATGCCAATGTATTAAATTATTAATATTTATATGGGTGAGGTCCCAATAAAACCCTTTTACCATATTAAAAAATTACTTATCTTGACATGTAGAATGAGCATGTGCCCATTCTACACAAGTTTATAAGAAAATCTTTGACTTCTTAGCTTTGTAAGTGATAATATTGCTATATTGTGTATTGTTAATTAGAAATAAGACTAACAACTTTCTTTATAATTTTTGCTTTTACTACATTGGTTTTCACAATTATTCTCAATTGGTCTTTATATTTTTCACAATTATTAAATCCATGTTCGCAGTTTTTCATAGTGTGAGGCATGGACATGATCATGTAAAAGAAAAGAGAAAAGAGGACCCCTCTAATGTAATTTTTTCCCCACTTAATTGAGCTCAATATTAAGCTCATCCAATTTCAAAATCTTAGGCATCCGTCATATCACTCTCTAAGTTTTTTTGTTGTAGTTTTGATAAATCTCAATTTGTTTGTATTTAAATATCTTTCATCGGTTATTAGTTTGAAGAGATGAGTCCCGCTGTGATTTTTAAAATTTCTCTTTTTTTCATAGAAAATCTAGAAGACAGGTAGGTCCTTGAGTGTCAGTCTTAGAGTTGGAGTCTCAGTCTCGGAGTCCAGCTATCCACCACCTCGAAGGTTAATTATGACAAGTAAATAACCCTCCCCCAAGTCAGAGTTGTTAGAGTACTCTGAGGCTAAATCGAATCAGAGCTCACCACGTGTACTAATACAACTAGAGTTGTCAGTGCTGTTAGAGCTTTGGGAGACCTGATTCAATAAGAGATCACCATGTGTACTTGTAGACTTGAAGTTGTCAAAGCTGTTAGAGATATGGGAAACCTGATATAATTAGATATATCTATGTCTTTTCATACACCTAGATTTTTCAGAGTTGTCAAAGTGCCAGGAGGTTTGATTTAATCAAAGATTGCCATGTGTACTTTCGTATACCCAAAGAATTATACACCTGAAAAATCCCCGCTACGTCAACCCATTAACACCATAGTAGACCTAGTAAATTACCATGTCAATGCCCATGGGATGTTGTAAAAGATGTCTATGGATGTATAATGCCTTTAATATGCTAAATAATCCATTGAATAATGTCGGTAACATTGCAAATGGATATGGGTTAGAGTGATGTGACCTAATAAAAATAAGACATGTGGATTATGTTAAACCCATATTTTGATTAGAAACTATTGCATAACACGTGAATGAGATACAATGTCATTCTCAATCTAGAAATATTATGATCAATATAAAATTATATGAAATGAGAACAATGACACGAATGAGAGTTCTCAATAAAAATTCTATGATCTATTTATATATAAAGGCTACAATTTAAATTTCATTGAAATGTTCAACTTTGTTTAGGTTTGGATCAATTTAAATTTATCAAAATAGATCAAGATAAGAGTGAAAATTTGAGTTATATTGCAGACTAAAGTCATCATTTTACATGATGTTACTAACATTTGAGTGGAAATATTATTTCATTAATTATAAATTAATTACTCAACTTAATAGGCCGACAAATTTATTTATATGTACATAAATAATTATCTTTGTTTATAGATACAAAAATAATTCCAAGTATCAACTATAAAATTAATAAACTTTCATATAAATATACAACTTAGTCAGTAATATTTTTTAACTTGTACCAATCACTATAGTACTTCAAAATAATTTCATCTCTCACTATATAATTTAATCAAATATTATTGCATTTGTTTATATCACTTATTGTAACAAATACAAATTATGTAATAGTATCAAGATAACTCAATAAAAGTTGCTAATTTTTTTATTGTATTTTTTCAAAGACCGATGCATATTTGAGTGTGGTGCCAAATGATCTAACCATGTATATAAGTGTGAGTATTTTTTTATAGGAATGTAGTGTGCCATCAAATTGCTAGCTTGGAAGCAATCTCAATAAAATAGATATTTTTGGTTGGAAACAAAGCATATTTTCTTGTCTATGAATAATGTGTTGTTTGTCCCATACAAGTACATGTACTTGTCTAGAGATTTTTCCATATTTTTTATGTATACTGACACAATAATTCTTTGTTTTAATTTGATAAATTTGTCATTAATTTTGTATTGTGATATTTGATATGTAAAAATACATTTCACATTTTGTAGCCATTCAAAGTGTTGAATGAAAAACATTGTACTCTTGAGTTCAAGTATGTAAACTACAACTTAATATCAAATATTTTCTTGTAATATTCAATAAGTCATGGTTAAATGTACGACTAAAGTATTGACAAAATGAATATGAATAGTTTAGGTATTTGGTCGATAATCTAAATTTAGTGGTCCTTGGAACTCTAAACAACACTCTTTCCATTCCTAATATCGGCAACTTCCTTCCCAGTGGAACAATAGTATTTGAAATAGTCAACCAATACAAGATTTTTTTCAATAAATGACAAGGTATTAATATTTTATTAAAATAAAATTCTTGACATCATTATGATAGTTTCTGTTGAACACTTAATTTTAAATTATACTTTAAAGATTCAGTTGTTTATGAAAAACTCGTAGTAATATAAATATTTGAGGAGAAACTCTTAATAACAAATATTTTTGAGGCAAAATTTAATTTTTCAACAATATCTATTTATTAAACAAGTGTGATTAATCCAAAAAACTTAAAACCTTAATATAAAAATATATTAGAAAAATACAAAAAAATATTTTTCTTTAAATTTATAGTATATTTAATAAACTTATTTGAGAACTAAACCACACATAAATGAAAATATCTAACTAAGAATCAATCAGTATTAACATTAGATAATAATGTCATTTGAAAAATACTCACAAAATTTACTTTATATAAGCAGTATAAACTCAATTTCATTCATTCTCTAGTTCAATACTTGTCACACATAAAGTTATATCTTATTTCAAAAACATCTTACATCATCTGCATCTATAATCAAGGTTAGTTGTGTAAACAATGTCATCATACGTCATTTTTTAGTTATAATTTATTTTTCAAAAAAATCTTTCATTGTAATATTTTTTGAGATACACCTTTGTTTAGTGGGTTGACTGTAATAGTGTTTGTAGAATTGAAAAAAAATTAGGTTCCTTCCAAATCTCAAAATTCTTAATAAATATTTATGCATTTTTCTACAATGCTTAGAACCAAAAAAAATATAGGACATGTATCCACTTTAACATTTAGTAGTAGCTTCATTTCAAAATTTTATACATTGACATCTGTATCAGATATACCGTATGAACGCAACCATTAAAAACTGGATCAAATATCATCTTGGTTGTATCTTCTTCTTGTTAAATTATAATGTAGTGTTATTTTTTTTAAAGAATATTTTTGAATTAACAATCCTTCTAAGTCGAGAACAAATAAATATTTTTTTAGAGGCACTGTAGACAATAATAATTTTGAGATTCTATTTTATATTTAATTTATTTTTGAATGTTATTATAGTAATATGTTAATTAATGTTTTACATACATTCTTAAGAATTTACATAGATTATACATCATATCTACTCAAATCTACACAAAAAATTAAAATTAAAATTATTTAATACTTGACAAAAATAATCAAACTAACTATGTTGAGACTTAATCACAAAAGTTTTAATAATTTATTATTAAGTAATAATTAATACATGTTTGTGAGCCAAGTGTGACAATTTTTGGTGCACTTTGATGTAGTTGATATGTTTACCACAACTAATTGCATATTATTTTTGAAGTGCATCATGTTAGTTAGATGTGACATCTAGCTATTTACTTGTCTCCCCTTGAGTTGAAGTTGAATATCTATTTAATTCATCATCTAAGTTCATCATTGTTTGTAATGGTTTAAAAAATTTCTACCAACATGAAACATACAAGTTTAGAATGAGAATCTAGAATTATTTAGAATATGTGGTCACTCGTAACTTCTCAAATGCGTCAAGAATTCTAATATTTAAGGTCAAGCGATATTTTTCATAAACAACACAATGTAGATAATTCAATAGCTAGTAGTATATTATGTATTTAAAACTTACGATCTAAAGGATTATCTTCAACTTTGAAAACAATTTAGTGTGTAACTATGTAAATTTTACTAAATAATTATCAAATCATATACTTACTTGGGGTGTCATAAGATATTTGTAGTATTGTTTAAGCATCATCTCATACTTTTGATTTTACACTATGCATATCAATGAAGTCATCTTTAAAGTTATCACAACTTGTATTGCTCTATCTAGATAGGGAATCGATAGATTGAGGGTTGTTAATCATTTTGTGGACAATAGAGACTAAGACTTACCTTCCCGTAGATTGTGTCAAGACTATGAATGAAATCTCAATCCACCTCTTGTCTCAATGCCATGTTTGGACAATCTATCTTTAGGGTTCTCAACAGATAGATAGATAGATAGGGCATGCCTCTCTCTATATGGGGGATATATCCATAGCACTCGATCGACCCCCCATCTATTCGATAGGCCCTAATGGCTTAAACTACTCTATCTATTTGGCCACTCTATATTTAAACTCAAATCTATATAGGGGCCCTATCCCCACTAGATTAGGTCCCCATATTTAATCTATATAACTATGCTCAACCTAGCCATCTAGATCTATAGGGGCAGTGCATATATAAATGCCTATCAGAGATAGATTCTATTCCATTTTCTCCAAGATAGGAATCGAGAGGGTGGATAGAGTAGAGGGCTAGTCTTGAGGGATATATATATATATATATATATATATATATACTTATATGTATGTATATATATATATATATATATATATGTATGTATGTATGTATATATATATATATATATGTATGTATATATATATATATGTATATATATATATATATATATATATATATATATATATGTATATATATATATATACATGTATATATATATATATATATATATACATACATATATATATATATACATACATATATATATATATATACATACATATATATATATATACATACATATATATATATATATACATACATATATATATATATATATGTATATATATATATATACATATATATATATATATATATATATATATATATATATATACATATATATATGTATATATATGTATATGTATGTATATGTATATGTATATATGTGTGTGTGTGTGTGTGTGTGTGTGTGTGTGTGTGTGTGTGTGTGTGTGTGTGTGTGTGTGTGTGTGTGTGTGTGTGTGTGTGTGTGTGTGTGTGTGTGTGTGTGTGTGTGTGTGTGTGTATATATATATGCTTTCAAAAAGTCAAAGAGACTTTCTATAAAAGGGGGAGGGGCCCAAGATAGGGGTTGTTTTTTTGCCCTCTATATATAATTGGGGCCCAAGATAGGGTTTTTTTTTTTTGCCCTCTATATATAATTGGGGCCCTCGACCCATATCCAAAAATCTAGCCTCTCAAGTTTATGAACCCGTCAGATGAAATACTAAAATAGAGGATGAGTCTGTGTTTCATCTTGATAACATGTGCTCCCAAAAAATTGATAAACCTCTCATACTTGAATGAATGTTCTAATAAGACTATCTTGATATTAGTTGACTTCACAATGTCTAAGGGCTCAGTGTGTGATTAGTCAAGTTCTATTCCCACTTCTTCATCAACCCTATGTTTTCAATCATAGACACCATAAATTCTAAAAAAACCACTAAAAGTCTCTCAAACCCATCTTCCTTATTCAAAATCCTGTAAGATCCTTTAGAAATAATTTCATTATTTTTAAGCCTTTTCCATATAGATGCGTATAAAAATATGAAACAAGTAAGCTTTGAACATTAAAACAATAAATATCCACACAAAATTTATTACACTGGACCCAATGAATAAGAGTAGATATATAATATCACTTTGTGTAACATTAGTGACACCGTTGCAAAAGTTTTTAATAACCACATATAGACTAAGAGTAATATGGTGTTCTAGTGATCCCAATGTTCTATCCAAATAGAAGTAAAAATACATTGACATGTGAATTCATAAGTATCTTCTTCCCTTTATTAAAATTTTTAATAACTAATGATACATATAGTTCTAGAATGTCGATGGAATCCTTTGATATTACCGTATTATCTTCTATTTTTGTCTAAATCCCTTGTCTTGTTTGATTTATTTTTATTTTTATCTTTACATTTATGAATTCATCATAATTTGAACAAAGTGAGTTTTATACATGTGAAAATTTTCTATCAGATTTGATGTATCACACCCTGACATAACTACTTATTTATGAACTGTTGAATTCAAATAGTTTATAGTTTTCACCATTGAGACTCTGGTCTCATTCACTCTTTTGTAATAGGTAATTAAAGTTTTTGACTTCACACTAGGTTAAAATATTACCTTCATCCAAATCTATCCACTTATAACTCTATCTGCAAGTACATCTAATTCTTATGTAAACACAACCCTTGTGCCTTTAAATAAACCTACTATAAATTTATCCAATGAATTTGACTTGAAATCTAGGTCACTATCTTTTTTAGGACTGAAATCTAGGCCACCATGTATGTATAAATAAAAAATCAAAACCTATTTTTTCCATATTTCATTAGGAAGAGTGAGAAATGACAACTTATCACTAAGGCTATCTAATTTTTATTTTTCAAAAATATTCATAATCTCTTCTTCAAATGCCTGTATGTAAACATAAAAGTATTTTGTATTAATCAAGAATATAGAATAATTAAATGAATATTTTTAAATTAATTTTATTATTAGTTTTATTGAATTAAATATTTCAAGTACCTTCTAATTTTCTACCTTATCATGGCCTAAATCAGGGTGTTGTGATTTTTTTTCATGATCTACAACACTCTACATTTGTATAACTGGTCAATAAACTTTGTTAAAACCTATGTTTCTTTGACCATATTTTTTTGTTTGTAGAAATTAATTACTTGATCTATTGTGACTTTGATATAAATAATATGAGTTATATTTTATTTTCTTTTGTCATGAAAATAAGAAAATTCACAGTTTTTTAAATAATTTTCATAGATTTGATGGTATGTTATCCATCGATGATGTAGAACTTAGTCTTTGGATCTTATAATTTATACTCGAGCTCAATTTCCAATATATCTCTAGTTAATTTTCTGAAGGGAAGTAATATTACTTCCCATAGAAGCGGCACATGATTACACACATTAAACTAACAGTCTATCAACATTAGTTGGATCAAGGGATAGGTACTGGTATTTAGGAGGAGTTTGGTGGCAGTGTTCAACTCCAATCTTAAATTATTTTTCATTGACTAGGAAAATTTGAATCTCTTGAGATGTTGAAGATTCACTTTTATTAAATTCCTTTTTATTTTGTTTCAATATAGTTTTATCCCTTGTAGGTGCCCTTAGCTCTTGGAAGTATGATACTGAATTTTTTTTCAGCTTGGCCAATAGTTGCCTCCTTATATATGTAAACATTTTTGAATAAAAAGTTTCCTTTCCAAATTATTTGACCATATTCAATTTATGGATGATATATGAATTCAATGCATATTGATAAAGTATTTTAAATACTAATTTAATCTAAATACAAATACATACAATGGTTTCCACTCTAGTGACATTTCCATCTATAAATGGTTCTAATTTCCAACTATAAGAATAACAAGAATATTTATGATGTTTCACCAATCAAACCATTCCACTTTTTATATATAATAGAGCCTATAGCTCCATTTGAATAGCTGAGTATAAATGGTCATTATTGTTTATGTGTTTCACTTAAACACTTATTACATTATCTGAAATATATTTTATGTTTAACACTATCCCAACCACTTGATGTTTTCTTGATAGGTTATTAAACAACTAGAGGTCATTGTGATAGTTAGATGAAAAGTATATTTATATAAACCATTCCTAATCCCTTTTCTCATAATCTAATGCACCTTCAATAACTAAAATATCTCGATAGGGAACACCCACAATAGCCATTATAATTCTTGTTGTAAAACATTACTCATAATTTATCAATTTAAATATATCATGATGACAGTTGAAATTTGACATGTTTTTAAACCATGCAAAAAATATTATTTAGATACATTAGTCACCATATCATATTTTTTGAATGGATGGTTATTACTTAAACCTATAAATTATTGACGTAGGATTGATAAAAGAACATAAATATCTATTATTATTTTCCATTTATTGATAATAATCTTATATAATTGTGTTTAATGGGAACACACTCATTCTAAATCAAGTCTATAGGAATAATATGAACATCATAGGCCTATATTATTTTTATCTTGCATATGTTACACAAATTAAGAACACCTGGAATTTTTCTTATAATATATTTGTAGTAGCCTACCCATTATTTTCATGTTGAAGTGGTGATTTTTAGTGCATGTGCCTCGTTAAAATGTGTTGTTAGCTATTTTAACTAATCTTGATGATTTATCTTATTTTTTATAAAAAATTAATATATGTGTGTATTTTAACAACATTATAAATTTTTACAACTAACCCACAACATATTTTGGTTTATAACATGCATCATCACTATAATTTATAGTAAGTCAACTTGAAATGGTTTATAATTTAATTGGATCATAGAACATCCTTATTTTATGCCTTACATTTCCCTCTTTTTTGTCTTTTTTATCTAACCCACCTTAGTTTAGATCATCTAAACTATTGGGTTAACAAAGATGACATCTTTTATTACAATATTTTTCATAATATATTCTTGTAGAATAGGCAACTATCCATTATATAAAAGATAAGAATATTTGCTTCTTATCAATTGATAATTGACTAATTATTCTTAAATACTTCATAGTCAAGGTCCTATGAATATAATTCATGGAGCCCCAACCATTTCATAAGGTGATGAGAACTGGGTTCCATTATTATCTATGACAATGGATGCCAAGGGTATCCTATCACTGGGAAAAGTCATTAGTTTTAATATCACACATAAAAGGGGTGTCCTCAACAAGCTAGATCTAATTTATATATGCTTTCATATTTGGTCTTTGCTATGCATGCCTATATTCTTATACTTTGCATAGAATTGGCACATGCCCATTCTACACAAGTCTATAAAAATATATTGGCTTCCTAATTAATAATTGCTTATATTATTAGACTCTTGGGTAGAATGTGCATGTGACCAATCTACACAATACAGGAATATTGGCTTCCTAATTGATAGTTATCTATATTATTATATTGTTGCAAATAAGAATTTTGGTTTCCTAATTAATAGTTGCGTATATTTTTCTAATACATTCTTCTGCGCCCATTATGCAAAACATAAGAATATTGGATTTCTAATTGATAATTTCCTAATTATTCATAGATTCTTATGGTAATTGATAATTATATTATATTATTATAGATTTTTTGTGACAAATAGACCCCCATGTCTAATTAAAATAAGGACCCACACAATTAAGAATGCGTTATGCAATACTTATAGGGCCCCATGATTATCTTGTACATTTATCTTATTAATTTAAAATACATATTAGATAGTTCTTACAGCCAAAATAATGACAATATTTATAACACAGCCATTAAAAATACATAATCATACAAATAATGTTCTATTTATTATATAACAATTCATCATTACATTATCATTCAGGTTAAAAGGTGCTCGAGTCATTTACAATGCTACATACATTCACTATTGTCTTTTGGTATATTGATTTCCTTATTTCCTTGTCCTCTGAGGTGTTTTCTGGTTCTCTAGCATCAAGTTAAATTTATGCATTCTTCCCTCCCAATCCATTGGTTGGATGTGTCCACACCCTCCTCCTCACTTTCTTGCAGTCCTTTCTACATGTAGATAAAAGGTTGTGCATTAATAATAGGTCAACTCAAGATCAAACATAACAAGCTATAATTTGTGCATATCATCTCAAGCTCAGCTTAGTGCTAAAATCCACATTATAAATGAGTTTCATCCTTCATGTAGAGTGCACATTATTTGTTGAATCAACCATAACTCCTCCTTAAAGGGTGCATGTAATTTACCATGTCGTATGATGTTGTAGGTTGCACTCTCAAAAAATTTCCTCTGTGCATACTCCATACATCTCTTGCTTGTGTAGGTACTTCATGCAGAGTTCACCTAGAAGGCTCACCAAAGTGGGGGAAACTTCCTATATGGCCCCAACCATATAATAAGGGACAACTCCATATATCCATATGTTGGATATATCTCCTTAGTAATTCCCTTAGTAATTCCCTTTACATTGAGGTAGGTCTACGCATACACTAACAAGTATAGTAGTGTGGACACTATGTGTATCCTCTCCTTGCCACACCATCACTTTTTATCTTCAAAATCCTACCATTCCCCATGTGCTCTGCTCTAGATATTCCATTGCCCATTCTTTCTCTTTACAGAGTTTCCTATATCCTCTTGGTTATATATGCTAAGCTTGCCATTATTGATCCACTTATTATTTTAGTCTATGTTTTCTCCTTATACTTCCTGCCATATACCCATACACACTTGATGGAGGGATTTAACTCTCTACAAAGCCATATCTGGCTACCTTAAGAGTCACTGTCTAATAGTCCATACTTCCTCTTTATCACTCCAAATTACTAGAAGTCATTATTTTTATACATTCTATCAAGAGGGGAGATAAATATCATAGCCTCTTATCTTTGAAATCACACCCACACACACACAAATTAAGAATAAAATGTAAAAAAATAAAAATACTACATTAGGGTTTTAGGCTTTTAGCTCTTTGAATTTACACAAGGGCTCCTCGAGTCCTTATTTACAACAACATTCTTTTGATTGGAAAACCACATGTTAACTGCAACTCCATTTTATAACATTCATAACCCAAATATATCTATTTATAATTATGAGGGTTAGTTATCAATTGATTCAATTCATAGGTTGACAATTATCTTGTTATTAATTTAGCTCTATTTTTCTAAACACTTGCCCATTAATTACATGCCTGAGACATATCTTGAGTTACTCAAGTTTGACATCACATGATTGAGTTACAATCATACTGTATCATGAGACATCTACAAACATACTTCATAGTATCTACAATTCTTCATGACATCACACAAAATATAACAAATAATAATATTCATGAAAAATAGATGAGTCTTTTAACACTTTGATTTTAAAAGTGTGATTAATTTAATTAGTTAATTAAAAGGAAAAATATATCCATCCATATTCATATCATGATCATGTACTTGATTTATATCTTCAGGATTGGTAGTTGTCTTATTGGTACTTTAGCACCCATTTTAAAAAATACCTATCCATCAATCACATGGTTGAATCATATATCGATCCGCCAAACTCTAATATTGTATGGTTGAGTCATGCTTCGAGCCATTCAACCCTATCAATAATGAATTTTGTTGTCTTTGTCATTTAGTATAAAAGTAAACAATGGAAGCCTGCAATCATATCAAGGGATTAGACATCTACATACATTATTTGTGGTATTGATAGTGATTCACAACATCCTATGGAATAGAAAAGGAATAATAGTCATGAAGAGGATAATATATGGTTAACAAAGATATGAATAAATGTCATCCTTGTAAATTGACCTCCCAAAATTTGGAGATTCAAGGCTTGGGCATATTAACATGTGTTAACATGAAAACAACATCAATTCATAAATTGATAGTTTGATATTCCAGACATGTGAACATTTAAATAAAGTATCTAATTAGATTAGTTATCATGTCCTCTTAATAATATTATAAGATAATCCATATAACACATAAAAAGATTCAAGATCATAGAAGTATTATTTGTTAATATTTTCAAATGGTTACATAAGATATACCAGTAAAAAAATGTGATAGCTTTGATGGTATTCCATTTATTTATTTTTCTAAGTGTAAATATAATTTTATACTTCGATGATCACATCATTTTCGTCTGTCTATTTGATCTGTGTAGCTCTGTAAGATGCCACAAGGTATAAGCTATGCCATGGTAAATTCCTATGTTTGAAATTAAACTTTTAAATAAATAAAATGGAAATAAAATGGATAAAAATAATACTCTCAAGTTGAAATTTAGTAAATAATGGCTTGAGGGATTAAAAAAATAAAACTAAGGATAGTAGTGTCTAGTACTATAAATCCCATCAAGTAAAGTAATTAAGGATGAACGAGTTGATCATGAATACCATAGCATATGATTCCATATGCTTAAGATAAATGGGTAGGTTGACTAACTACAACTCTCTAGACATATACACATATGATGCCAAAAAATAAGTAACCACATCACATTAAATAAAAACATAAATCACTACGTGGGATATTAATCAATGAAATACAATAAATAAAAAGGCAACTAAATCACATAATAACATTAGTGTCACATAACAAATCATCGAAACTATTTTTAGGAATAAGACATGTCTAACCAATAAGTAAAGGCCAACTCAATAAGATGGCCATGCACAATCATAGAAAAATTCACTCATGATTTCATTTCACTCCATCATCACTGCCTAAAACTATGGATAACTCTACAAAAATAGATCCAACCTCACTTCCATTCCTCCAATATTGTTAAGCACTGAAACTCTGTGAAATTTATGCTAGCTAAATTTGAGACTGTAGAGATAGAACACAACACAATGAAGGAAAAAATGATTGCCCCTATCCTTTTGGACACAAAAACTATTAGATTCCCAAAATAAAGGAATGTTTTACTAAAACTTTAGCACCAAATATAGAGGGAGCATTTTATAAACTACCATACAAGGTTTCTCACCTAGAAGATACATTCAAACACATTCATGCACATCTGATAGAAATTGACCATACCAAAATGGAGGAAGACTGAACATAACTCATACATGATATACTAAAATAAAAGGCATAGGATTGGAACCCTAAGTCAAAATTAATTATACGTATGAATCTCAATGTTTGGGAAAGATTCCCCTACTTCATGCTAGTAGATACTACAATCTGTGTTTTACTTAGCCAGGTGTATAATGGTATTTTCTTCCTCAACATTCTCATATCATTACCACCCAGGACATTGAAAGAGTAACCTGGATGATGAATGAAGTAAATAATATTATTAAGCATGAAAATAAGGGTGCAATGAAAGGATTAGTAATAGTTAGTTATCTAAAATCTACTAAAATAAGATGTGACATTCACATAACTACTATTCCCAATGCTGTTGATAGATACATAGTCAAAGTAATAGTGTGGAAAATATAATTTATCAACAAAGAAGACCCAAAGAGTCCTAAGAGTGTAATGGGGGAATTTTATATGTCATCAATGAAGACTAAATACAACCTCTACCAAGGCCTCTTAGAAAATTTCAATGTAAACATTCAGAAGAACAAGAAAGCTAAGCATGATTTTTACTATGGATCTCTGTTACTACAAAAACATCCTCATATGAAAAAATAGATAAATATAATGGGATAAAACAATGGACATAGGAGAAAAAGTTAAAACTCATCTAGAGACTATGACTATAGAATAATAATTTTCTGGCATGATTATTTGGGGAATTGATTTACAACAAACCCTCTGTTCACAATATCATATTTTCCCATAAATAATAGATAAATATCATCAAGAGTTTTTTTTGTTTCCACTATTAGATACATATATATCCAAATATATGATCAATGTACCAATTATTTCCTCTAGTGTGAAGTAATGGAAAACAAAATCAAACAACTTGTTCACATCATTCTATCCTTTCTACAAGTCTTGGGGAAGTTTGGTCCAATTGACATATAATTTAATATGGAAGAGTTAGTGGCTAAAGTGCAAGGAACATCATCAAATATAAAAGTAGTAGAAGAGGACAAAGACATAGATGAAGAGATGGTAAAAATAATAGAACTTGAGGAAATAAATAAAAATAAGGGAAAATAGGTTTAGCTTTATGTCGCAGAATAAAAAATAGTATCAGTAGATGTACATGTACCTAAAAAGGGCAAGCCAACCTAGTCCATTGATATAAATAGTGGATCCATGGGTGGTGGGATTGTTCACATTAAAAAACCAAGAACACATCATGCACCAAAAATTAAAAGGCAACAAAAAATGCTGCCCTCCAAGCTAAAGAAGTGAAAAATAAATAAGTGACATAAGAAGCTACGCAAAACCTAAAAGAATAAAATCAAAAGGCAATTGAGGATGGCACTAAACACACTAACGATATGCAAAAATAATCCACAACAAAAGTTGAGCTAAATATACTTGCCCAAACACCATAACTGACATTTTTTACCAAGCAACCAATTTCCAATCCACCTTCCACTTCCAAACAATAATTTCTACCACTTCATCCACCCTCACTCTAAAATCCAAAGATTACCTCATCCAAATTAAAGTAATTTTATCCCAACTTAATAAAATTAACACCATACATTTATATTATACCCTTACCAAAATAATGCCATAAAGACATGTTGGCCATTTTTGGCCCACATATAAAGCTCTCGCATGGTTTGATGAAGCAATGGATCAAAGGGGGCTTAGAAAAGGATCTAAACAAGGTTTTCAAGGGTCAGCTATTAGTGTTCAAGGATAAGCCTACAAGCCAAAAATCTAAGTGGAAAATCTCTTTCGACTAAGTCTTTACTTGTTCATTCTTTTAGACTCTGTATGGAGACTAAGGAAAAGATAATTCTTTCGGGCCTTTTCTAAGCTAGTTTCAATTTCTTTTCAAAAAAAATTGTCTGTACAATTTCCCGAAGGAATTTTTTCTTTTTTGGTTAAGTGTTCTCTCTTTGGGAGTTTTGTTTTCAACTAAGTGTTAGAATTCCTTTAGATAATTTATCTGAAGGAAAGGTTCCAAAGGATTATCTATTGAAGTAAAGTGCCCTAGACAAAAAATTTGAAAGGTACTTTCCCTTCATAAAAGGCCAAAACAATTTTTCCAAAAGATCATTTTCACAAAGTTGGAGGGGTTTTATCAAGTTTTCAAAGGACTTTTCTCAATAAAAAAGGGGCCACTTTCAAAGTATTGAAGGGTATTTTCCTT